>CM042087.1:21500893-22000893 GCA_023512835.1 Taxillus chinensis
CGTCATAAGGGTCCATATGGCGTGCACCCTTATTTTGCCTCCTCAGGCTGCCCTATTTTGCCACAAGTTCCTTCTTTGGTAAATCAAGTGATTTGGGTGATGTCCATGAGATGAAATTGCCTAAAAACCTGCCAAAACAGCTCAAAAACACATATATATAGGCTAAGCAGTCTTCCTAGGGTGTTAGAGCAAATATCTAAGAAATATGGATGAATTAAGCTCTTATCATGCTCTTTAATACCCTAAATCTGCACTAGAATAACGACATAAATGCACGTTATCAAATACACCACACTTGAACTATTGCTTGTCCTCAAGCAAAAACACACAAGCATACAAAAATAAAATAAACATACAGTCACACTGGAATGAAAATAAGATAAATAAAAATCAAAGAGAGTCATGGTTTCCTAGGCATACAATTCTATCATGATGAAGTGGGCAATCAAATAACTCAAAATGAATTATAATTAAGCTCAATCATGTCCATACCCTTAAGTCCAACAACCATGCAGTCTCATCACTGAAAATTCAGACATTAGCAAGCATACCATGATAAAACAGCACCTAATTTCCCTTAAAATTCTCACCTAGGATAAAGTTGCCTCACTCAAATATAAACTCTCATTTCTCTCCACACAAGCCCAAATACCATACCTAACAGAAAATCAATGGGTGGAAAGCTCCTCCTACATTCTCCACTAGTTATTAATTAAGTACTTACCAAGCAAACATGAGAGTTCCCTATTGTGCTCATCAAAGGAAACACACTCTCTATTCTACTTTGATTGAAAACTCACACACTATTCTATTCTCAATGAACTCACACTCTACTCTAATGACTAATAAAACACACCTTGAGCCAAAGAAATGAGCTCAACACTCTAAATAAACACAACTCAGCCAGTATGGCTTTTATTCTGCAAAACTTTGTTTTTTTTAATAATAACCTTACAAGCTTGCATTTTATGCTCTCCCTTGATGGATTATTCACTCTTTTTTTTAACTCACATAACATAACACATAACTAAGACTGATTTTTTTCTAATGCAAACCCTTTTCCATTTTGCTACATAAGGAGAGACAGAAATTCATTGATGTCTCGCATCCCATTATCAAATTAAGTGATGGCTTTTTCACATTCTATATCACAGCCTTCTACATTTATAATACAACAAAACAGAAACTAGGATACATAGGAAGTCACAGTGACTTAAATGGCCTTGTATCACTAGCAACACACCAAACACTGAGCACTAATAAGTAATCATCATGCTTACTTAACTCCTACCATTAAATAACCGATGGTTAAACGCAGAGAGGAGCATCAAATCAAACTATTACCCATAAACCATAAATGTCACTCAAGGGCTAGAAAGAGGTTTTTTTTCATTTTCCTTTTGGATTTTCTTTCACTCAACTCTAAGCGCCACTAAGTGTTATCCTAACATGTCATGCTCAGCTAATATTCAAACTTCAGCTCCAAAAACATGGTGATATCATTCAAGAAGTAAAAACATGCTTAAACCAAATCACAACACACCTTAATTACTTTAACACCCTTATCACAACATGATACTAATGTGGCATCAAAATTAAAATTTAAGCCAAAATTGCATACCTTGTATCCATGCCTCTCCACATGCAAATCACACAATCAAGCAACTCAAACAATCACACAAACAAATTTAAATTTTTTTGTTCTTTTATTTTTATTTGATTTTAAAATGACTAACAAACAATCTAAGAACAAACACCATAAATAAAACATGCAATCACACAACATAAAAGACAAGCAAGTGACTTAAGTCACTCCCCAATACACCACACTTAAAATATGATATGTCCTCATGGCATGAAATAAGGAGTAGGAAAATACTTACCTCTCAGTTGGCAAGCTGTAGTAGTAGATAACATTAGCCACCATTCGACGTGCACGAGTAACAAAATCAGCTGAGGTTTCTCCGTGTATTTCCCAGTTTTCCCTCAGTTGCAGAATAGCCATCATATAGTAGCAAACAAAAATCCCACAGCTGAATTGGTCAAGCTGTTGAGGGAGTTCCATTTCGTTGAGGTGAATAAGAGGGAGCTTGTCCTGCAACAATCCTTCTTTTTTCATCGCATCCTTGATTCTTCTTATGATCCCATGAATAAGCTGTCTCTTTCTTCTGGTGAACCCTTCGCCTTGGCTTGGATCATAAAGCACTGTATGCCCTGCACTCAAATCCATACGCACCAAGACATAGTGACGATCAATGTGTACATGGATCAACACCTCGTGCATACCATGCCAAGGACGGTGCCCTTCATTCTGACCATTTATACGCTGGCGCCACACACTTTCAGACAAAGGTTGCTCATAAAGCTCGCACAGCATAATAGAGGTATACTGGGACAGTGGGTAGTTATGAGGCTCGGTCTCCACTACAAAATGCATAGTCCTGCAAAATAAGTCCACCTCATCTATGTAGAGATATTCATCACCTAAGATCCGTTGAAGGACAAACGAGGTGAAGAGGTCCATATCCCTTGCTCATAATGTGTTGGGTTCTAGCATTTGCCTCCCTAAGCTCTTGTGTTTCTTTTCTCCACGCTTCAGTAGATACAATAGCAGGAGCTTCAGGGGCTTCCCATGCTCTGGCTAATGGTCTAGAAGTAGCGTGCTGGTCTTGAGAGACAAGTGCCATTAACTCTTCAAACTGAGCACTCTGGATATGTCCATTTGTAAATGCCCAATTTATAACTTCTACCTCACTTACTACCTGGCCACTGATACCTTGAAAGAAGTTAAACACATCTTCCTTGTGCACATTATACTGCATATACATGGCAGTAAGCCTGAATAGGGTTTGTTTCCTTTCATCCAATGGAGTGGAGGTGTCTCGCGCAGCAAACTCAGTAGGCCGCTCCATATGAACACTATGTCGTGAAGGCTGTGGTTCAGCCCGAGGAAGATTTCCCCAGTTGCCTCTAGAGCTTACCCCTAAGCCTCCTTCTGGTTGTAGTACTCTCAAAATCCATTGAGAGGGGAATGGGGTGCTGTCTAAATGGGCAAAATGCTGAGCATGCTGGCTCTGAAAAATAACACATAACATTCTGCCATATACCCTCTTTGTCAAGTTTTTCTTCCACCAATTGAAAATGCCAGCAACCCAGTCCACATATAACATATGGTCAATGCCATACATGAATGCAAGATGGGTCATAGGCACACCATCCTTTCCACTAGTTTGCAACAGCAAGCACTTTCCTACCAGATGAGCTAAACATCTAAATTTTCCCACAAAGCCATTTTTAGTAAACTGCCTCCTCCTCTCAAAACGTTTGGCATAATTTAAGGCAATACCATACTCCCCTAAGATCAGGTGAGGGAAGTGATCAGTAGGTACAGGAAGGTTAAAGGTCTTCCTAATCGTCTCAGGTGTGATACGAATATACACCCCCTGCACCTGCCCTAAAATCGCATCCTCCTCCTCATTTAAGTAAATGGAATGGTAAACCTCATGCAAAGCAGGATAATAAATGGCACATCTGGCTGAAACTAACCTCACAAACCCAAGATTTTGAAGCTTTAAGGCCACCTCACTTGACCATCCCAGGACTGATTCCTTCAAGGCACTTAGATCCAGAGCATGCCCCAGGAACATCTCCCCATCCTCACTACTGGAAGAACTGGATGAATGAACTTCTTCCTTGCCTGATCGCCTTGTGCGCACCATCTTGCTCTAGGAATTTAGAGAGAAGAAGGATGAAATTTGGGGTGAAGAGCAAGAAGAACAGAGCTTCACAAATTTCAGATCTATAAATGAATTTTTGGTGTGAATGACCTAGCTCCCGGCCTCATTATTTATAGCATGCAGAAGAAGAAGTGTCCCAATTTGGATCATACACGTGTCCTCCAATTTTAAGGCTGATCGGACGAAAATACCCCTATGCACGTCATATCATAATTGTGGCGTGCACGTTAAAATCTGACCAGATTCTGCTGGTGGGTCCCCCATGTAAGGACCCGTACCTTGAGTTAGTTAGTTTTGCCTCCTGAGTAGAGTTTTTCTAGATTTTGACCCAGTAAATGGACTCCAATGAATTCACATGCAAAAGGAAAGATGCTTAGAATGATGTCCTCTATCTACCACAGAAGTTTCAGGCCAAATGGACATGTATGTGAGGTGCACGTGATATGGGTCCAATTCACGTGCAAGTGTGGTTGTCTTCTAAATGATGCAAGGAGGCTAGGGGTGAAGTTTGAGAGCATTTGGAGTGCGTATGGAGTTGCACGTGAATTGGGGAATTCACGTGCAAATTGGCGTGCAGGCATATTTTTGCATGGTTCCCTTGGTTTTGACATTCTAAGGAACTTTCTCCAAAGGACCATGTTGAAATTCTGAGTATTTTGGCCTATATGGGTGCGGAAAGGTGCTAACTTGTGTGATCAAAACTACATCGTTTTGATCCTGGGTTTCACTTAATCAAAACTACGTCGTTTTGATAGTGGGAGGCCTATATAAGGATGAGGAGACTCCTTGTTCTAGGGTTAGGGGTTTTTCGGCCATTGCGGCCGTCGTGAGAGAGAGAGAGAGCTAGAGAGAGGGAAAGGGGGGAGAATCGCTAGTTCGTGGCGGGAGCATCTTGCGTGGGGAGGACGGCATCTAACGCGGGAGCAAGGAGGATCTTCTTTAAGGTAGGGGTTCTGTTTTCTTATACCTGATCCGGGGTTAGGCCCTGTGGTGAATTACCCGTTGGATATTGTCCTTGTTATCATACTATTTATATGTAAATTCATATAGGTGTGATCTCCTATATGAATGTTGGCCTTCAATGGCGTTGTTTGGATATATGTATATATGCCTGCCAAGTGTTTGACATAATGCCTGTGAGGCTGTGCATGTTATGTGTTTGAGGTAATGCCTGTGAGGCTGTGCATGTTATGTGTTTGAGGTAATGCTTGTGAGGCCACGCACGTCCGGTGTGTTAGATTATGTCTGTGTGGTGGGTGTATGAGCTTGTGGATATATGCATGCTAAGTGTTCGATGTTATTCCTGTGTGACTAAGCATACTAAGTGTTTGATGTTATGCCTGTATGGCCATGTGTGCTGCGTGTTTGCTTGAAACCCGGTGGCTGTGGAAGCCCGGGACTGTTTTGTGGAACCCGGTGGTCGTGGAAGCCCGGGACTGTTTTGTGGAACCCGGTGGTGTGGAAGCCCGGGATCGTTTTGTGGAACCCGGTGGCGTGGAAGCCCGGGACGTTTTTGTGGGACCCGGTGGTCGTGGAAGCCCGGGACCGTTCTTGAAACCCGGTGGTGTGGAAGCCCTGGGAGTGTTTATGTACTAGCCCATGTATGATTGTGTTTCTTGTTATAGCTTGTAACTATATCTGGTGGAATAATTGTATCACGACACAGCACTTGTACACAAGGCATGTAGATATTAGGTGCATGGGATGGGTTGGGAGACATGATCCCTACGAGTCGTGGTTGCTCACCCCTCCTACCATGTTGTTTTCTTTACAGGAACCTACAGGCGTTAGGTGGGACCCCAAGGTGGAAGACCTTATTTATTTTATTGTTTATGTTATTTTATTATGGGAACTGATGTAACCCCAATGGGGATGGATTGAAAAGAAGACTTTGTATTAAAGACCGATTTGGTTTGTGGGACTTGATGGACTTTATTTTTCTTGAATGTGTTGTGAATGTTTAAAATGTTCAGTTCTTGGTTTGTATCCTAACCCCTTTGCCCTCCGTGTGGGTAAAAAGGGGAGTCACGTACCGGTTTCCTCGGGTTGGAAATCCGGGGCGTGACACCCCATGAGCTGTATGTCACATATCTCTTCTGCATGACATATGCTGGAAGACTCTAGAAGGCTGAAATGTGATATTATGCACTTTTGGCCACCAAGTAGACAGCTAGGATATTGCGTGCAGAAGACATTAGTGGTACGAATGATTTTATCTGTCTTCAATTAAAATTGTAGAGTATTAAAAGGTGCACGCCATTTCAGCATATCACGTGCAGGCCCAAATGGGCCCATTTTTCTTATGTGGCTTTCCCATGTAAGGCTGATCATATTTCTCTTCTGCACGTCATATGATTGGGCTCAATTTCAAGCACTTTTGGGCTTCACTTGGTCTATACTCTGGACATGGGCGGAAAACTAAATTCAAAGTCTAGTGCCCATGGGTATGCTCTTTGAAGCCTACAAAATGGTAAGTAAAAAGAAAAAAAAGTTCCCTGCACCATGGTGAGTTCTCACAACAAATATAAAAAGAAAAACTAAAACAAACCGTTGGGTTGCCTCCCAACAAGCGCTTTATTTAAAGTCTGTAGCTAGACTTCAAAATATGCTCATGAAGGCTCAAAAGAAAGGGAATCAACTATCTCCCTCTATGTTGGGTCATAATAAGGTTTCAGCCGATTACCATTAACCCAAAATTTCTTGCCATCTTCAGCTTGGAGCTCAAAGCTCCCATATGGCTTCTTATCGATGAAGACAAATGGTCCCATCCATTTTGATCTTAGCTTCCCGGAAACAACCTTAGCCTAGTGTTGAATAACAAAACTTGTTGTCCTAGGGCTAAAGATTCTGTATTAAGTTGCCTATCATGCCATTTTCTAGTTCTTTCCTTATAAATCTTAGCACTCTCATAGGCATCCATTCTAAACTCATCTAACTCAATTAATTGAGTCATCCTCAGTTCCTTGATTTCGTGTGGATCAAAATTTAATTTCCTCAAGGCCCATTGAGCCTTGTGTTCTAATTCCACAGGTAAATGACAAGACTTCCCATATAGGATTCTGTAAGGGGACATTCCAATGGGAGTCTTATAGGCTGTCCTATAAGCCTATAAAGCTTCATCAAGCCTTTGAGACCAATCCTTTCGATTTCCTCCAATAGTTTTCTCAAGTATAGCTTTGATTTCCTTGTTGGACACCTCAGCTTGTCCATTAGCTTGTGGGTGATAAGCTAAGGACTTCCTATGGTTGACGCCATACTTTGTCAACAACTTGTCAAACAATTTGTTACAAAAATGACTACCCTCATCACTGATAATAGCCCTTGGTGTCCTAAAACAGCTAAAGATGTTTCTGGTAAGGAATTTAGTCACCACTCTAGCATCATTCACTCTTGTTGGTATTGCCTCAACCCACTTGGACACATAATCTATAGCCAACAGAATGTATGAATACCTATCAGAAATGGGGAAAGACCCCATAAAGTTTATGCCCCAAACATCAAAGATTTCAACTGGAAGAATTCCAGTTAAAGGCATCTCATTCTTCCTAGATAGTCTACCTACCCTTTGACATCTATCACAAGTTTTAATGAAAACATAGGTGTTTTTAACCATGTTTGGCCAATAAAACCCACATTGCATTATCTTAGCTACTGTTCTTTGCACTCCAAAGTGGCCCCCATAATGTGAAGCATGGCACTGATGCATTATAGCATCCACCTCCTCCTCAGGGACACACCTCCTAATGATTTGATCAAGACACCGCCGATAGAGGATAGGATCATCCCAAATATATTTCTTTGCATTCACTATGAACCGCTTCACTGGTGGTAATTGACAGACAGATTTTTAGCCTCTCTAAAAGAGCTAGCTAATGTCGTT
This sequence comes from Taxillus chinensis, assembly GCA_023512835.1. Classification (NCBI taxonomy): domain Eukaryota; kingdom Viridiplantae; phylum Streptophyta; class Magnoliopsida; order Santalales; family Loranthaceae; genus Taxillus; species Taxillus chinensis. The sequence continues at coordinate 21,508,511 of CM042087.1, forward strand.
AAATCTCTCTTCAAGATAATAATTCCCTTAACTAATGCTAAATAGAATAGCGACAAGAAAGGGGTCGATCCCACAGAGATTACCAAGTTATCTAGCTTTAACTCAAATCACCAAATTAATCTTGCTTAAAACAATGTCTTGGGAAAAACGAATTCTTTTTATAACTAAAAATCTAATTTTTATTTTGGTTTTCTGAATAAACAAAGAAAGCAAATTGATTTTAGGATTAAGATTCAAGGATTAAAGGCATCTAGGGTCACAATTTCACCTCCCTATGTTATCTCTACTGGTTCATTGTATTAGGGTTGTCTAATTGAAAACATGCTAAACATAAGCCAAGGACAACAAACGGTCATTGAGGTCCTTTTAAGAGTTGTATGCCAGAATGGTCATCTAAACACACAAACATGCAAAGCCAATAAATCATACTTGCAAAAGGATAATGATCACACCAATTACAAATAAGTTATGAATCTCAATCCGCCCTGACTAGGGCTAAGAATACCAAGGTGTACATCCAAAGATAGAGATTAAGAACAGATTCATAAAACATGCAAAACTCAATCATCCAAACCCAATATTCATAAACACAGCAAAGCAACAAGGGGGCTACATTGCTCCCCTAGATTAAAAGACTACTCACGCATGATTACAAGCAAACACAAAGCAGAAAAGCTCAACATCTTCTTCTTAACCACGCGCACAGCAAAGCTTCAAATCCAGGCTCCAAAATCCGCGACGGCTGCTGCGACGGCTGCTCTCCTAGGTCAAGGAGCAACCTCCAAGTCGTGGAGCCTCTCTCTGTCTCTAAAAACGTGTAGGGGGTCTAGGTATTGCATAGCAGAGGGCGTGGAGCTTGTATTTATAGAGTTTGGATGGGCCTTGAGGTGTGTAACCTAGCCCATCTATCAAAACAACGTAGTTTTGATAAGTAACACTCGAAACATTAAAAACTCTATCTTCCATCCACAATTTGGACACGGGCCTTGGAAACAAATGATCGGCATGGAAAAACGATAGGATCGGTCCAAAAAATATCTCTGCACGTCAATTTGCACGTGATATGGTGAATTCACGTGCACCTCCAAATCAGCTCAAACTTCTCCCCAAGCTTCCTTGCATCCCGTAGAGGCCTGAGAGGCAAAAATAGGCTTGCACGTGAAATGGGTGAATTCACGTGCAGCTCCAAATGCTCTGAAATTTCTGTGGTAGGTAGAAAACATCATTCTAAGAAACTTTTGTTCTTGCACGCCAATTGTTTGAGGCCATCTACTATGTCAAAAGTGAGCTCCAAAATCTGCCAAAACAGCTTAAAAACGCATGTATTTGCAAATAGCATCTTCCTAGGGGTTAGAGCAAATATATATGATATATGAAGCAATAAGGCTCTAATCATGCTCTTAAACATCCTAAATAAACACTAGAATAACGGCATAAAATGCACGTTATCAAATACACCACACTTGAACCATTGCTTGTCCTCAAGCAAAAACATACAAGCATGCAAAAATAAAATAAACACACAGTCAAACGGAAGAAAAATAAAATAACAATCATGAGAGTTCCCTATTGTGCTCATCAAAGAAAATACACTCTCTATTCTACTTTATTTGAACTCACACGCTAGTCTAAACTCAATAAACTCACACTCTATTCTAATAACTGATAGAACATAACATGAGCCAAAGAATTGAGCTCAACACTCTCAAATAAACAAAAACTCAGTTCAGCCAATGTGGCTTCACAAATAAATAATCACACATAAACATCAAGCCAGTGTGGCTTTTATTCTGAATCCCTCTTTTTTTTTCTTTTTTTTTTTCTTTTTTTTGTTTTTTTTGTTGTAATAATCTTACAAGGTTGCATTTTATGCTCTCCCTTGATGGATTATTCACTTTTTTTTTTCACATAACACATAAATAAGACTGATTTTTCTAATGCATACCCCTTTCAAAATGTGATGGGCTTTTTCACATTCTATATCACCGCCTTTTCCAATAATATCACACAATAAAAAAAATGCAAAGACAGTCACAATGACTTAGAGGTCTTGCATCCTAACTCCACACACCAAACACTGAGCACTAATAAGTAATCACATGCTTACTTGACTCCTACCATTAAATAACCAATGTTGAATGCAAGAAGAGTATCAAATCAAACTATTACCCAAAAACCATAAATGTCACTCAAGGGCTAAAAAGAAGCTGTTCTCATTTTTCAGTTCTTTTTCACTCAACTTTAAGGGTTACTTAGGTCTATCATAGCATTTCATGCTCAGCTAATATTTAAAACTCAGCTCCAAAAACATGGTGATATCATTCAAAAGATAAAGACATGATCAAACCAAATCAGAGCACATTTTAACTACTTTAACACCCTCATCACAACATGATACTAATGTGGCATAAAAATTAAATTTTGTAGGCCAAAATTGGATGCTTAATATCCATGCCTCCACAAGCAAATCATTCAAGCAAACAACTCAAACAATCATGCAACTAAAAATAGTTTTTTTTTGTTTTTTGTTTTTTTGTTTATTATTAAATGAAACATGCAATCACAACATAAAAGACAAGCAAGTGGCTCAAGTCACTCCCATACACCACACTTAAAATATGCTATGTCTGCATGGCATAAAAGAAGGAGTAGGAAAAACAGTTACCCCTGGTTTGGCACACTATAATAGTAGATGACATTGGCCACCATTCGTCGCACCTGAGCCACAAAGTCAGCCGACGTCTCGCCGCGCACTTCCCAATTTTCCTTCCCTTACAGAATACCCATCATGTAGTAGCAAGCAAAGATCCCACAGCTGAATTGGTCAGGCTGTTGGGGAATTTGCATTTCGTTGTAGTGAATAAGAGGGAGCTTGTCCGCCAACAAGCCTTCTTTGATCATCGCCACTTTCATTCGTTTGATGAACCCATGCACTAACTGTCTTTTCCGTCTAGCAAACCCTTCGCCTTGGCTTAGATCATATAGCACGGCATGTCCTACATCCAGATTCAAACGGACAAGTACATAGTGGCGGTCAATGTGCACCGGAATCAGCACCTCATGCATACCATGCCAAGGGCGGTGCCCTTCATTCTCACCATTGATGCGTTGGCGCCACACCTCTTCGGACAAGGGTTGATTGAAAAGCTCACACAGCATGATGGAAGTGTACCGAGCTAAGGGGTAGTTATGAGGCTCGGCCTCCACTACATAGCGCATGGTCCCAAGAAGAGGTTTATCTCGTCGGCGTAGAGATATTCATTCTCGGAGATCCTCTTTAAGCTAAAAGGGGTGAAGATATCATTATCCCGTATAAAGCGAGCCCTCTGAACTGTGGAATTGATGAACTCTTCAAATGCTGCTTGGCACTCGTCAGATGATAAAGCTGGATTAATGATTAAATGGATAGGAGGGCCAAGAATATCTTCAAGTTCAGCAGGCATGTATGCACCCCAAGAGACAGGAAGTATAACAGGCACCAGAGCCTGAGAATATGCAGGATCAGTAAAAGGCTGGAAGGGTAAATACCCTTCTGCTGGCGCTGTCTCCTCTTGAGGCTGGAAGGGTGAATACCCTGCTGCTGGCTCTGCCTCCTCTGGGTGATAGTGGGATGGCCGAGCTGAAGATTTTGGTTGAGGTGGATCCGCCTGGGATGGATAGGAATCTTCAGGGGATGGAGAGGGTTCTTTATCAGATATCTCCACTATAGGAGAACGTTTTGATGCTCTCCTCTTGCTCAAAGCCTTCCAGATTTTGCCTAGGAGGCCTTTAACTTCTTTGTTGTCCTTCCTTAGGGCTTCCACCTCGCGCTGGGTTCTGGCATTTGCCTCCCTGAGCTGCTGTGTTTCTTGCCTCCAAGCTTCGGTAGATGCAGTAGGAGGAGCTTCTGGGGCTTCCCATGCTCTAGGCGATGCATGAGCAGCTACATCTGGGGCCTCCCATGCTCTGGTTCAAGGTTGTGAAGTAGCTTGTTGGTCTCCAGAGATGAGAGCCATTAATTCTTCAAATTGGGCACTAGTGATGTGCCCATTAGTGACTGCCCAATTGATGACCTCCACTTCGCTCACTACTTGCCCACTAATGCCTTGAAAGAAATTGAAAATATCTTCTTTGTATACATTAAACTGCATGTACATGGCAGTGAGTCTGTATAGAGCCTGCTTCCTTTGATCCAAATGAGGAGAGGTCTCCCTTTCAAAGTCCGTAGATCGCTCCACATGAACACTATGCCTAGCGGGCTGTGATGGAGGAGGAACATTGGTTGCCCAATGACCTCTGGTACTGACCCCCAAACCTCCTTCAGCATGCAATACTCTTAACACCCAGTGAGAAGGAAAAGTGATGCTCTCCATGGAGGGAAAATGCAAAGCAGGCATGCTTTGAAATATCACACACAAAAGTCTGCCATTTATCTGCTTGGATAAGTTTTTCTTCCACCATTTAAAAATGGTAGTGGCCCAATCCACATTTAGCATATGTTCAATGCTATACATGAACTCCAGGTGTGGCTTAGGCACATTATCTAGCCCAGTGTCCGAATCAATAAGCATTTCCCTACCAGGTAAGCTAGGCATCTAAATTTTCCAACAAAACCATTCTTGGTATACTGCCTTCAACTTTGAAATTTTCTAGCATAATTGCATGCAGTACCAAATTCTCCTAGGCTTAGCTGAGGGAAGCTATCACTAGGTACAGGGAGGTTAAAGCAATGTCTAATAATTTCAGGGGTAATTCTGATATAAATCCCTTGCACGACCCCTATCAGTTCATCCTCACTCCCAGAGACAGATGCATAGAATTCTTGTAGGGCAGAGTAGGAAATAGCTGGCTGGGTAGATACTAACCTTTGTAATCCCAGATTTTGAATTTTAAAAGCCACCACTCTAGCCCAGCCCAACTCTGAAGCCTCCAAAGCCTGCATATCAAGAGCATGCCCCAAGAGTATCTCCTCCTCAGGTTGGCTATCAGCACTAGGTGAGTGCACCTCCTCCTGGCCAGTCCTCCTTGTGCGCACCATCTTTGGAATGAGAAAATAAGAGCAAAGAGCAGAAAACTGAAGAGCAAGAGAGCAAAAGAGCAGAGTTCCTCTAATACTCAGATCTGGATTGATTTTGGTGTGGAAGCCTTTGAAGATGGCCTCCCTTTATATAGCGTGCAGAAGGAAAGATGCTCCAATTGGCGTGATACACGTGCCCCTAAATTTTCAGAGTGTTCTGACCAAAATAGCCCTTGCACGTGAATTGGTTGAATTAGCGTGCAGGTCAGAATCGTCCCAAACTTTGGTGGTGGGTCCCCCTTGAACTGGCAAGCAATAGTCCCTTCTGCACGTGAATTGTGTGAAGCTTCTAGGAGGGCTAAAATCGGTATTTTGCATTTTTGGGCCTCCATATGACAGCTAGCAATTCGCGTGCAAGAGTAAACGTGATTCACATGGTTTTCATCTACCATTCCAGAAAGTTACAGCTCAAAAGGAGGTGCACGTGAAATGGGCAATTCACGTGCAAATTCACGTTCAGGCCCAAACTGGCCCAAATTTCTCCACTGAGTTCCTTATGCATTATGGACCATCTTCAAGTCTTGCACGTGAATTGGTTGAGCCCATCTTCAAGCACTTTTGGGCTTCACTTGCTCCTTGCTCCTTGACTTTGACTTTAAAAACAATTCCACAAGTTCAGGACCCAATAATTTGCTCATCCTGCAAATGGTTAGTTAAGAAAGAAGCAAAGTCTCCTGCACAATGGTTAGCTTGCAAACAAATTTATTGAATAAAACAAATAAAAGAAAATAACATAAAATAAAACATAGCAATAAACATTGGGTTGCCTCCCAACCAGCGCTTTATTTAAAGTCTGTAGCTAGACTTTCAATTATGATCATGCAATGGTGAAAGAGAGGGAATCAACTATCTCCCTCTGAGTTGAATCAAAGTATGGTTTCAATCTGTTGCCATTCACCCAAAATTTCTTGCCATCTACTGACTTGGAGCTCAAAGCTCCCATATGGCTTCGTATCAACTATCACAAAAGGTCCCATCCACTTAGACCTTAATTTTCCAGGAAATAACCTCAACCTTGTGTTAAATAGAAGAACTTTCTGTCCTAAGGTTATAGGTTTATTGTTGAGTTGCCTATCATGCCATTTCTTAGTTCTTTCGTTGTAGAATTTAGCACTATCATAGGCATCCAGTCTAAGCTCATCTAACTCAATTAATTGAGTCATCCTAAGCTCCTTGATCTCTTGTGGGTTAAAATTCAACTTCTTCAAGGCCCAATGAGCCTTGTGTTCTAGTTCCACAGAAAAGTGACATGCCTTACCATATAGAATACGGTAAGGTGACATCCCAATGGGAGTTTTGTAAGCTGTCCTATATGCCCATAAGGCTTCATCAAGCCTTTGAGACCAATCTTTCCTATTGGCTCCAACAGTTTTCTCTAAAATGGCCTTAATCTCCCTGTTGGACACTTCTGCTTGTCCATTATCTTGTGGGTGGTAAGCTAAAGACTTCCTATGAGTGACACCATACTTGTTCAATAATTTGTCAAACAATTTGTTGCAGAAATGACTACCCTCATCACTGATTATAGCCCTTGGTGTCCCAAAACGGCTAAAGATGTTCCTAGTAAGGAAGTGAGTTACAACCCTAGCATCATTCACTCTAGTAGGAATAGCTTCTACCCACTTAGACACGTAATCCACAGCAAGCAAAATGTATGAATACCCATCAGAATTGGGGAATGGCCCCATGAAGTCGATGCCCCAAATGTCAAAAATTTCAACTGGAAGGATTCCAGTTAAGGGCATCTCATTTTTCCTAGACAGACCACCTACCCTTTGACATCTATCACACTTTTTGATGTAGACATAGGTGTCTTTCACCATGTGAGGCCAATAAAAGCCACACTACATGATCTTAGCCACAGTTCTTTGCACCCCAAAGTGGCCCCCATAATGTGATGCATGACAATGATGTATTATGTCATCTACCTCCTCCTTAAGGACACACTTTCTAATGACTTGGTCAGGACACCTCCTATAAAGAATTGGGTCTTCCCAAATGAATTTCTTAGCATCCACTACCAATTTCTTTCTCTGGTGGTAGTCTAACTGCTTGGGTATGAACCCAGTGGCTAAATAATTTGCTATGTCGACAAACCAAGGAAGATGATGCACCTCAAACAACTTCTCATCGGGAAAGTCATCTACAATGGGTAGAGACTTAGGTGCATTCTCCATACGGGAGAGGTGATCAGCCACAGAATTTAGGGCTCCCTTTGTGTCTCTAATTTCAAGGTCAAATTCCTGTAAGAGGAGAACCCATCTAATCAAGCGTGGCTTAGCTTCTTTTTTAGCAAACAAATATTTCAATGCAGCATGATCAGTATAAACAATGACTTTAGACCCCAAAAGGTAGGGTCTAAACTTGTTGCAGCCATAAACCACGGCTAGCAACTCTTTCTCGGTGGTGGTATAGTTACGGTTGAGCATCATCTAAGGTCTTACTAGCATAGTAAATGACCCTAAACACCTTTTCTCGCCGTTGCCCTAAGACTACCCCCACAAGATAATCACTCGCATCACACATTAGCTCAAAAGGTTGAGCCCAGTCAGTGTGACTATAACAGTGCGGTGACTAACTTACCCTTGAGGATGTTGAAAGCTTCTAAGCAATCTGCATTAAACTCAAAGCTTGTGTCTTTTTCTAACAACCTACTCATGGGTTTTGCAATTTTTGAGAAGTCCTTAATGAATCTCCTATAAAAGCCAGCATGGCCAAGGAAACTTCTCACTCCTTTTTCATTGGTTAGAGGTGGCGAGTCTCAATAGTGGAGATTTTTGCCTTGTCTACCTCCAAACCATGTGCGGACACCTTGTGCCCTAGAACTATCCCCTCAGTTACCATGAAATGGCATTTCTCCCAATTTAGGACTAGTTCCTTCTCCTCACATCTCTCTAAGACCACATCTAGATTTTTCAAGCACTTGTTGGTAGGAGGAACCAAACACCGAGAAGTCATCCATGAAGACCTCCATGATCTCCTCAACCAAACCCTGAAAAATAGCCATCATACACCTTTGAAAGGTCGGGGGCATTACAAAGCCCAAATGGCATTCTCCTAAATGCAAATGTGCCAAAAGGGCACGTGAAGGTGGTCTTTTCTTGGTCCTCGGGCTTAATCATGATCTGATTATACCCGGAATAGCCATCTAAAAAGCAGTAGTGACTATAGCCAGCTAACCTATCCAACATTTGATCAATGAAAGGAAGAGGAAAATGATCCTTCCTAGTAGCCTTGTTCAGCTTTCTATAGTCAACACACACTCTCCACCCCGTCACAGTGCGAGATGGGATCAATTCATTTTTCTCATTCTTAATCACGGTCATGCCCCCTTTCTTGGGCACAACATGCAATGGACTCACCCACTCACTATCAGAAATAGCATAAATTATACCCGCGTTTTTCCATTTTAAAATTTCTTTTCTAACAACTTCTTTCATGGCAGGGTTTAATCTTCTTTGTCTCTCAGCAGTGGGTTTAAAATCATCATTCATCAAAATTTTATGCATGCAAATCCCTGGACTAATACCCCTAATATCTTCAATGTTCCATCCTAGGGCCTTTTTGTGTTTCCTAAGGACTTCTAACAATTGAGTACACTCCACATCATTCAAATTAGAAGCAACAATGACAGGGAATTGATTTGTAGAGTCTAGAAATTCGTACCTTAGGTGTCCAGGCAGCTCCTTCAGTTCTGGAGCTAGAGGCACGTTATCTTCTTTCTCCTCCTCAGCTTGCTCCAAAGAGTTTGTAGTTTGCTCATCTTCCTCAGCTGTCAAGTACATCTCTTCATCCTGTTGAGCTTCTATAAGCTGAAGGGCTCCATTATTGGTGGTGGTAATTTCTTCTGCCAAGTAGTCTTCCACCAATTCCTCAAGGTCTTCAACCCAAAGGCAATCCTCCTCCTTTTGACCTTGCAAAGCCTTCCCCATGTGGAAAACTAAGGTCTCCTCATTAATTCTTAGAGTTAGCTGCCCTTGAGCAACATCAATCAATGCACAACCCGTTCTGAGAAACGGTCTTCCAAGGAGTAGCTGAACTCCTCTATCTTCTTCCATCTCCAAAACTACAAAGTCCGCTGGAAATATGAAGGAACCCACTTTGACTAACACGTCTTCAATTATCCCTTCAGGCCTTCCAGTAGACCGGTCAGCAAACTGCGATGATATGGAAGTGGGCTTCATGCCCTTAAGCCCAATGGCTTAAGGCCCACTTGCTGCAAAACCTATAGACACAAAAAGATACCAGGTAACACCGTACTAGCAAAATTACAAGAAAATAAAATTCCAGATCACAAATAAACTTAAGCACCTAATGTCACTTAGTCCTAACAACGTTTGGCTTGCCTCCCCGGCAACGGCGCCAAAAACTTGACCCGTATAAATTGTGTCTATAGGTTTTGCGGCAAGTGCACTGGTCAAGTAATAAAATGGAGTATTAAGACTCCGGTTGTCGAACCACAGGGAGGTAGCTAATGCTGTTAAGCGGCAAGCACTAAGCTAACAAGTTGATTTTATGTCCTGGACAATTGATGTTTGTTGTGCAAATATTTTGAACAAAAAGATATTAAATCAGAATGTTGGCAAGCGGTTGGTATAGACATCTAGGGTCACAATGTTTACCACCCAATCGATTGTACTAATCTGGTTATGGCTCTTGTTCTTGATTTATGTTCTAGTTCAAGTTCATGTTGATTATCTCCTACCTATCTTACATTTGGTCCATGCTAAGATAGATTTAAGGCTTTTATCCCATTTGGTCCATGTGAATAAAAGTGATCAAGGTAGATAAACAATCTAATAGTTGTAGACTTGGTCCATCATACAATATTAAATCTAATTCACTAGTGTTCCACCCTAGACAAGGGCTAAGATTACCTAATTATGCATAAACTAGGCATTTCCATTCAAGCAAGTGAATTAAACAAGAACTGAATTCTATTTTATTGAACAACCATAACCAAACTGAATACAATTTATTGGGGGGCTACATTGCTCCCCTAGACTAATAAAACTACTCCATAATCATGACAAAAGCAATAACAATTTCAAGAAAGAACATGATTACAGTACCAGGACAATAAAGGAAGACCCCAAGATGAACCAGGACACCAGCCTCCAAAGACTCCGGCGTCTGCTGCCCAAACTCACTCCTTGCCAAGGACAATCCGATCTTTTAGCAATGGCTATAGCTCTTTTCAGAACTCAGATCAGATTCTCCCACTCAAGATGATTTACAATGCCTCCAAAGACCCCTATTTATAGGTTTTAGTGGGCCAAATTAGGGTTACAAAAGGTGTGCCCTAATTATAAATGTGGTCGCAGCCAAAACGACGTCGTTTTGGTTAGTGACACTAATCGACGTTCTAGGCGAAATAAAACTCAAACTACACCAAATTTGACCCCAGTTCTTTAGAGGAAAATGATTAAAACAACAAAATACATCATTTGGAGTGCCAAAATCCTTGCACGTGAGAATGCACGTGAGAAGACTTTTCACGTGCACCTTGATTTTGCCTTCATTTTGCTTCCATCTTCTTCCTATAGCTTCCTTGTGAGTTGATGGAGTGATCTAGCCAAAGTGTGTGGGAAAAAGTTGCTCCAAAACCTGCCAAAAACACTTAAAAAGTACCACTATACACCAAACAGGGTCTTCCTAGGGGTTAAAGCAAATATGTCAAAAATAACATGCAAATAGGTACAAAACATACTCTAAAACACCCTATATAAGGCATAGGATAACGGCATAAACGCACGTTATCACCTTCCAATAGACCGGTCAGCAAACTGCAATGATATGGAAGTGGGCTTCATGCCCTTAAGCCCAAGCTGCTTGTACAAAGCAAAGGAAATCAAATTGATGCTGGCCCCTAAATCACATAAGGCCTGCTGTTGCGGTGCATTGCCAATCACACAAGGGAGATTAAAACTGCCCGGATCTTTGTGCTTGATGGGCAAACTCTGTTGAACAACACTGCTCACCTCGTTAGTGACTGCCACTGTCTTATGATCCTCATATTTCCTCTTCTTTGTCACAAAATCTTTGATGTATTTTCTGTACCTAGGCATCTGCTCCAAGATTTTCACAAATGGAATGTTAATCTCAAGCTTCTTGAATAAACTCAGGAAGCGCTCATACTCTTCCTCAACCCTCTGGTTCCTCAGCCTCTGAGGAAATGGCATGGTAGGCCTGAGCTCTTGCCTTGGTTCTTCAACTATTCTATCTTGACTCAGCTGTTGGTCCTTCTTTTCTTGCACTCTTTCTTCTTCTTTATCTGATTTTCCTTGGTCTTCAGCTTCCAAGGGTCTGCTTTGTTCTTCTGGAATTGGCCTTTTCTTAGGCTCTTCAGCTTCCTTCAATGCTTTCCCACTCCTTAGAGTGATAGCCTTGCAACTCTCCTTGGGGTTCACCTCGGTGTCACTTGGAAAAGTGTTGGTGGACACCCTTTGATTAGCATTCTGTGCCATACTCACAAGTAACTTTTCCATATTCTTAATTGAAGATTCCATACTGCCTACCCTTTCCTTCAAATCACCCACCTCTCTTCTAGCTGTCTCATCCTCATGCTGATATGTTCTTCTTTGCCGCTCGAGGCCGAGGCCGCCGTTGCTCGAATCTAGGAGGTGGATGTAAGAAATTATCAGTAGCATACGGATTTTGCTTCATCCCTGGAGGCACATATTTATACCTGAGCTGATGTATCTCCCCCTCGGTTCCGATTCTTCCGATATCCCCGAGCTTGTTGTTGGTTCCGATTGTACCCTTGTCCTTGTTGGTGAGGATAATATTGCCGCTTCTGGTACAAGCCTTTCCCTCCAATATAATTTGCATCTTCAGCTCCACTCCATCCTTGCTCGGCCACGGTGAGGCGTGTTGGGATCCTCCAACTTTAAGAGCCAACACTTCCATGCTTTTCGCTAGGGCTTGAATCTGTGCTTGCATATCATTGGAAGAATTATCAACTGAAGCTATCTTCTCCCTTGGCTTTGAAGTACGCACATTAGACCACTGCCAATCGGCTAATGACCCTCTCCAAGAGCTCTGCTCTGCGTCAGGCTCTAGATTCATCAAGCATCCTCCAAGAAGCTGCATTCACCTTATCTTGTGAGTGAGACTGAAGACCTGTGTAGAAAGATTCAATTTGAATCCACTGGGGTCTTCCATGATCAGGGCATCTTCTTACTAAGTCTTTGAAACGCTCCCAAGCTTCATGAAGAGTCTCCATCTCATCTTGCCTGAATCTGCTAATCTCCCCTCTGAGCTGGATCACCTTGGAAGGAGGGAAGTACTTTGACATGAACTTGGTCTGCATCTCCTCCCAAGTGTTGATTGAACCTGCTGGCAGACTGTTGAACCAGCCAAGAGCTCTTTCCCTTAAAGAGAAAGGGAAAAGCCTTAGCTTTATTGACTCCTCCGACACATTGTTGATCTTGATGGTGTCGCACACCTGGTAGGACCTCATCAAATGCTGGTGCGGATCATCCACGGCTGTTGCTCCAAACGCGTTATTGCTCACCATGTTGATCAACGCCGGCTTCAGCTCGAAGCTATTTGCTTGGACTCTTGTCTGCCGAATCCTAGAATAATGGTCTGACATCATTGGCCTCGCATAATCTAAGAAGGTTCTGGGCATAAACCTATGTCCCTCTTCTTCTGGATATTGGCCATTGTAATTGGCCCCTCCTTGCGGTGCACCACCATCAGGTCTGAGATCTGCCATCAGATCGCCTACGGATTGCTCCAAGCCTTGCAATGCTTCTTCAGCCTCACGTGCTGCTTCCCTAGCTGCTCTGCGACGAGCTCTAAACAACCTTTCAGGTTCCCGAGTAAATTGTATATCCTCCTCTCTTTGCATGCACAACTAGGAATCCTTCATGTATGTTCCTGTAAAACAACAAGAACACACCCAACAGCTCCGAACAATGCAAAATAAACAAATAAAGAACACAAAATAACAGAAAATAAAAAACAAAATAAAACACCAAGATCGGAATTCAAACAATTTCACTCAATGTTGATTTTAAAAACTAGTTAACCGTTGAATCCCAAGCAACGGCGCCAATTTGATGACAGATTTTTAGCCTCTCAAAAGAGCTAGCTAATGTCGTTAAATCTCTCTTCAAGATAATAATTCCCTTAACTAATGCTAAATAGAATAGCGACAAGAAAGGGGTCGATCCCAAGAGATTACCAAGTTATCTAGCTTTAACTCAAATCACCAAATTAATCTTGCTTAAAACAATGTCTTGGCAAAAACGAATTCTTTTTATAACTAAAGATCTAATTTTTATTTTGGTTTTCTGAATAAACAAAGAAAGCAAATTGATTTTAGGATTAAGATTCAAGGATTAAAGGCATCTAGGGTCACAATTTCACCTCCCTATGTTATCTCTCTTGGTTCATTGTATTAGGGTTGTCTCGATTGAAAACATGCTAAACATAAGCCAAGGACAACAAATGGTCATTGAGGTCCTTTTAAGAGTTGTATGCCGGAATGGTCATCTAAACACACAAACATGCAAAACCAATAAATCATACTTGCAAAAGGATAATGATCACACCAATTACAAATAAGTTATGAATCTCAATCCGCCCCAGACTAGGGCTAAGAATACCAACGTGTACATCCAAAGATAGAGATTAAGAACAGATTCATAAAACATGCAAAACTCAATCATCCAAACCCAATATTCATAAACACAGCAAAGCAACAAGGGGGCTACATGGCTCCCCTAGATTAAAAGACTACTCATCCATGATTACAAGCAAACACAAAGCAGAAAAGCTCAACATCTTCTTCTTAACCACGCGCATAGCAAAGCTTCAAATCCAGGCTCCAAAATCCACGACGGCTGTGCTGCGGCAGTCGCGATGGCTGCTATCCTAGGTCAAGGAGCAACCTCCAAGTCGTGGAGCCTCTCTCTGTCTCTAAAAACATGTAGGGGGTCTAAGTATTGCATAGCAGAGGGCGTGGAGCTTGTATTTATAGAGTTTGGATGGGCCTTGAGGTGTGTAACCTAGCCCATCTATCAAAACAACGTAGTTTTGATAAGTAACACTTGAAACATTAAAAACTCTATCTTCCATCCACAATTTGGACACGGGCCTTCAGAAACAAATGATCAGCATGGAAAAACGATAGGATCGGTCCAAAAATATCTCTGCACGTCAATTTGCACGTGATATGGTGAATTCACGTGCACCTCCAAATCAGCTCAAACTTCTCCCCAAGCTTCCTTGCATCCAGAGGCAAAAATAGGCTTGCACGTGAAATGGGTGAATTCACGTGCAGCTCCAAATGCTCTGGAATTTTTGTGGTAGGTAGAGAACATCATTCTAAGAAACTTTTGTTCTTGCAGGCCAATTGTTTGAGGCTATCTACTATGTCAAAAGTGAGCTCCAAAATCTGCCAAAACAGCTTAAAAACGCATGTATTTGCAAATAGCATCTTCCTAGGGGTTAGAGCAAATATATATGACATATGAAGCAATAAGGCTCTAATCATGCTCTTAAACATCCTAAATAAACACTAGAATAACGGCATAAAATGCACGTTATCAATAATCAAATCCCTTAGGTATAAACTCAGTGGCTAAATAGTTTGCTATATTAGCAAACCAAGGAAGCTGGCTTACTTGAAACACTGCCTCATCGGGGAAGTCATCAGAGATAGGTAGAGACTTAGGTGTATTCTCAAGTCTAGAAAGGTGATCTGCAACAGTGTTTAATGCCCCCTTAGTATCTCTAATTTCTAAATCAAACTCCTGTAAGAGGAGAACCCATCTCAGCAAACGTGGCTTAGCTTCCTTCTTAGCTAACTAATACTTAAGAGCTGCATGATTAGTATAAACAACAACCTTAGACCCAAAGAGGTACGATCTAAACTTGTTGCAGCCATACACTACAGCTAGCAATTCTTTCTCAGTAGTGGTATAGTTCTGTTGGGCATTATCTAGAGTCTTACTAGCATAGTAAATCACCCTAAAAATTTTCTCTCTCCTCTGCCCTAAAACTACCCCTACAGCATAATCACTCGCATCACACATAAGCTCAAATGGTTGTTCCCAATCAGGAGTAACTATGACAGAGCTGAACTAGCTTGTGCTTAAGGACCTCAAAAGCTTTTAAGCACTCTTCATTAAATTCAAAGGTTGTGTCCTTCTCCAATAACACACTTAAGGGTTTAGCTATTTTTGAGAAATCCTTAATAAACCTTCTATAAAACCCAGCATGTCCTAAGAAACTTCTCAGCCCTTTCACATTGGTTGGAGGTGGCAGGGTTTCAATTGTGGATATCTTAGCCTTATCCACCTCCAAACCTTTTGCGGACACTTTGTGTCCTAGAATTGTCATCACTGGTTTTCGTCCGAGCCCGTTTGGGGTGAGCTCAAATTAAACCAATGGTGAGAAATTTAGAGTCGCCACCAACTGTTTTTGGGGTACAGTTGGATACCCTCTACTTTGAGTAGTTTAAATGTGTGATCTGCGTTATCAGAGGAGGGTTCGGGAGTTGGTTACGTGTAGGGAAGGATTAGCACCCCTACAGCGCCCTTTCTGTATCTATTTTCGGAGGAGGTTTTCTATTTATTTGTATTGTCGTGATTCGGTTGGGGCATTATTGTTTTCCTATAAAGTCTATGCTAAGTTATTTGTCAAAGTTATGGTTAAAATTGATTTACTTTAAATCTCTAAAGGGGATCCTAAAAATCTTGTTTTTGTTTTTTTTTATCTGAGGTGGATGATGAAATCCTACGGTTTTGTTTTTGTTTTGTTTTGTTTTTTTGTTTTTGTTTTGTTTTTGGTTTTTTTGTGTTTTTTTGTTTGTTTGGAAGACATTTTGGAAAACATTTTATTAAAATATTTTCAAAACATGTTATTAAAGAGATTTTGAAAACATTTTATTGCAAAATGTTTTGGTTTTTTTTGTTGGTTTATTTGTTTGTTTTTTTTTTTAGGAAACATTTTTGAAAACATTTTAAAAATTATTTATTGGAAACGTTTTGGAAAATATTTTTGTGGAAAACGTTTTGTTTTTTTTTGTTTGTTCCTCTTAAGGATTGACCATATCAAAATACATGCAAATCAAAATAAAACGTGAGTTGTGTGATTGTGACATACAAAAATAACATAAAAAAACAAAACCACCCCCTCTCTTTTTTTCTTTTCCTTTTCATCTCTTTTTTTTGCTCTCTTTTTCATTTTCTTTTGCTTTTTCTCTTTTTTTTTTGTATTTTCACTATACTTTACATATTACAACGTACAACAGAAGAATACAAGGAAAATGCAACAAAACATACTAAGAATTACATCAAATATAGAGAAGCTAAAGAAATTAAAACACTAAAATTACATCAAATATAAATACAAATAAGCTAAAAATACAGCAGCAAATGTAAATTACACTGACTTTGGCTTGAATGCGTTTCAACTCGGGACTCCCTGAACTTACGTTTAAAATATTCTCCCTGTGTTGAAAACCGCCTGTGGGAACGCCAAATCACCAAATTGCAAAATTCCAGCAGTGCCAATTATGAAGATCAGTTGTGATTCATCATGGAGACTGCAATAATACGTTGGAGTTGAGGGAAATTGATGGAAAAGGATTTAAATCGTGATAGAGAGAAGGGGGATGAACTGTGAGAGAAATTTTATTTTGGGTGAGAGACCCGTATAAGAGAGGACTGTATGTTTTTGTTTTTGGAAAAGGAACTCGCAGGGAAAGAGAGAGAATATGGAAAGGAAAGAGCTGGGCGAAGCAAAGGGGCTGGGAAAGGAAAGCACTTGGGCGTAATCCGGATGTGTAGACTCTGGGCCTTCTGTTCTTTGGTGTCAGGACCTCTTTTAATACCTTTGGAACTGCTACATAATTGTAGCATTTACGGATGCTAGCCCACTTTTTTATTAACTAGATGCCATTTATGTTGGGTGGACCGTCAACCTTGCTTGTCCTTTGCCATTAAATGCGCGCATGTGACAGACAGCCGTTGACGAGTATCTGCCCAGCTAATCCCGTGAAGCTACAATGAGCAAGCCCGTGAACAAGCTAATCAGCGAAAGTCAATGATTGGTAGGGTCAAAGGCTCGGATCCGGATCAATGGAAGGCAATTCTGGATGATTGGAGCTTACTCCGTATCAGTGGAGGCATTAGTCCGGATCATTGAAGGCTCAGATCCTTATTCCGCATCAGTGGGAGCTCTTAGTCCGAATCAAAGTTGGCTCGGATCCTTACTCCGCATCAGTGGGAGCTCTTAGTCCGGATCAATGTTGGCTCGGATCCTTACTCCGCATTAGTAGGAGCTCTTAGTCCGGATCAGTGTTGGCTCGGATCCTTACTCTGCATCAGTGGGAGCTCTTAGTCCAGATCAGTGTTGGCTCGGATCCTTACTTCGCATCAGTGGGAGCTCTTAGTCCGGATCAATGTTGGCTCGGATCCTTACTCCGCATCAGTGGGAGCTCTTAGTTCGGATCAGTGTTGGCTCGGATCCTTATTCCGCATCAGTGGGAGCTCTTAGTCTAAATCAAAGTTGGCTCGGATCCTTACTCCGCATCAGTGGGAGCTCTTAGTCCGGATCAGTGTTGGCTCGGATTTGACCTTTGACTTTGATGTTCCGGATTTAACCACGATGATCCGGATTTGACTTTGATGATCTTTTTTTTTTTACCCCCACCAAAAATGCTAAAACGGACAAACTTTGGGAGATTGTTTGGGAAGCTCCGTATTCGCCTGAATAGTCATTTTTGAGAATCTCACATGGTCACATTTTCTGGCCCTTTGACCAGGGGCATTGACCGTCTTTTTGTAAGTTTGACTTTTTCTGATGAAAATTGTTTTGGCCATAACTTCTTCATTTTAAGTCCGATTTGAGCTCGGTCAAATGCGTTGGTCTCCAATTTTCATCCTCCATCATCTGGTGTTGGTCTTGGGGCGCTTCAAGGACTTGTAGCAGAAGTCATTAATTTTGGACTCCCCCATCCGTGTCAATTGTGTCCATCTCATGCAGATTGGGGTAGACCATTCCTTGGAAGTATGGGATCATTGTGGACCTGTTCAACAAGGTATATGGCATGGGCGAGAAAGGTATATCAAACGGGGTTAGTATGTCCAACTCAGAAAAAATGTGGTCCAACAAGAACTATGCCCTCACTTACCATAAAATGGCATTTCTCCCAATTGAGGACAAGTTCTTTCTCCTCATATCTCTCCAGGACAGTATCTAGGTTTTTTAAGCATTGTTGGTAAGAGGAACCAAACACAGAAAAATCATCCATAAATACTTCCATTATCTCTTCCACTAGGCCCTGAAAAATTGCCATCATACACCTTTGAAAGGTATGGGTGCATTACATAACCCAAATGGCATTCTCCTAAAGGCAAAGGTGCCAAAAGGGCAAGTGAAAGTTGTTTTCTCCTGGTCTTCAGGTTTAATCATGATATGATTGTACCGGAATGACCATCTAAGAAACAAGAATGACTATACCCAGCCAACCTATCAAGCATCGATCAATAAAAGGAAGGGGAAAATGGTCCTTCCTAGTGGCCTTATTTAGCTTCCTATAGTCCACACAAACTCTCCACCCCGTTACAGTTCGGGATGGAATCAATTCATTCTTTTCATTCCTAATCACCGTCATCCCCCCTTTCCTGGGCACAACATGTAAAGGACTCACCCACTCATTATCGGATATAGCATAAATTATCCCAAAGATTTTTCCATTTTAGAACTTCTTTCCTAACAACTTCTTTCATTACCGGGTTCAATCTTCATTGTCTTTCAACAAAGGGGGTGAAAATCATCATTCATTAAAATTTTATGCATGCACAACCTGGACTAATGCCCCTAATATCTTCAATATTCCACCCAAGGGCCTTTTTATGTTTCCTTAAAATTTCTAGCAATTGTTCACATTCTAAAGCATTTAAATTTGAAGCAACAATTACTGGAAATCTATTTGTGGAATCTAGAAATTCATACCTCAAGTGTCCAGGCAACTCCTTCAGTTCTGGCGCTGGAGTTGTGTGCTCGTCATGCGCCCCCTTAGCTTGCTCCAATGGACTTGATTTTAGTTCCTCCTTGTCAGTGATCAAGTCCTCTCCCTCTGGCGGTTGGATTGCTGATGTGTGACGCACTTTATCTTCTTGTTCGATCTGCTCGCTTAAGTAATCTTCAACTAATTCCTCAAAATCTTCGATCCAGAGACAACTTTCCTCTGCTTGTCCTTGCAAAGGTCTTTCCATATGAAAGACTAGGGTATCTTCATTTATCCTCAAGGTTAACTTATCTTGAGCTACATCAATCAAAGCACACCCTGTCCTCAAGAAAGGTCTTCCTAGGAGTAACTGAACTCCCATAACTTCTTCCACCTCTAATACCACAAAATCAGCTGGAAAAATAAATGATCCCACTTTCACCAGTACATCTTCTATGATTCCCTCAGGCCTTCCTGTGGACCGGTCTGCAAACTGTAATGATATAGAAGTGGGCTTCATTCCTATTAACCCAAGCTGCTTGTAGAGGGCGAAGGAGATTAAATTAATGCTAGCCCCTAAATCACAAAGGGCCTGCTGTCATGGTGCATCTCCTATTACACACGGAAGAGTGAAACTACCTGGATCTTTATGCTTTGTGGGTAACTTCCTCTGAACGACATTGCTCACCTCATTAGTGACAGCAATAATCTCGTGGTCTCCATACTTCCTCTTCTTCATCATGAAGTCCTTCAAAACTTTCTTGCATCTGGGCATCTGTTCCAGAGCTTCAATAAATGGAATATTGATTTCCAGCTTCTTGAATATCTGCAGAAAACGTTCATTCTCCTCTTCCATCTTTTGGTTCCTCATCCGCTGAGGAAATGGCATTGTAGGCCTCACTTCCTTTGGCCTTTGTTCTTCAACTGGTTGAACCTTAATTGGTTGCTGTTCGTGGTTAACTCCTAACTCGTTTCTCTTCCTCAACAGCCTCTTTCTTGATTTTCAACTGCTAAAGGCTTAAGTTGTGCTTCTTGAATGACCTTCTTCTTAGGCTCCTCAGCTTCCTTTAACGCCTTACCACTCCTCAAAGTAATGGCTTTATAGCTTTCCTTTGGATTAACTTTAGTATCACTGGGAAAGGATTTGGAAGAAACTCCCTGGTTGGCATTTTGTGCCACGCTCACCAATAGCTTCTCAATATTTTTAATAGAGCTCTCCATACTTCCTACTCTTTCCTTTAAATCTCCCATTTCTCTTTTGGTTGTCTCATCCTCGCCGATAATTTCTTCTCTGTTGCTACGGGAGAGGCTGCTGTTGCTGCTCAAAACCTGGAGGTGGTTGCAAATAATTATCTGTAGCATATGGATTCTGCTTCATTCCTGGAGGGATATATTTATACTGATTTGCAGTGTCACCTCCTCTATTCTGATTCTTTTTAAAGGCATTTTTCTGGTAACCTTGGTTGGGATTTTGTTGCTGATAGCCTTGACTCTGGTTCTGTTGGAAGAAGGGTTGCTTCTGATACATTCCCTTTCCTCCAATAAAGTTTGCTTCTTCAGCTCCACTCCATGCTTGTTCAACTATTGGTGGAGCTTGCTGTGGTCCTCCTACCTTGAGAGCCAGTACTTCCATGCTTTTGGCTAGAGCCCGTATTTGCTCTTGCATGTCATTGGAAGAGTTGTCAACTGAAGCTATCTTCTCTTTTGGCCTTGAAGTTCGCACATTAGACCAATGCCAATCAACCAAGGATAATCTCTCTAATAGTTCAGCTGCTACATCAGGTTCCAAATTCATTAGACATCCTCCCGCAGCTGTATTCACCTTGTCTTGTGAGTGAGACTGAAGACTAGTGTAGAAGGATTCGATTTGAATCCATTGGGGTCTTCCATGGTCAGGGCATCTTCTTACCAAGTCTTTAAATCTTTCCCAAGCTTCATGAAGAGTCTCCATCTCGTCTTGCCTAAATCGGCTGATTTCCCCTCTGAGCTGGATCACCTTGGAAGGAGGGAAATACTTAGACATAAATTTAGTCTGCATCTCCTCCCAAGTATTTACAGAACCAGTCGGTAGATTATTGAACCATCCAAGAGCTCTATCCTTTAAGGAAAAGGGAAAAAGTCTTAACTTTATTGCTTCCTCCGACACATTGTTGAGCGTGATTGTGTCACACATCTGAAAGAATCTCATCAAGTGCTGATGTGGATCATCCACTACTGTTCCTCCAAATGCATTGTTGCTCACCATGTTGATCAATGCCGATTTTAACTCAAAACTGTTTGCTTGGACTCTTGCTTGCCTAATCCCTGAATAGTGATCTGACATAGTTGGCCTTGCAAAATCCAAGAAAGTCATGGGCCTAAATCTGTTACCATCTTCTTCTAGGTGTTGGCCATTATAATTGGCCCCTCCTTGTACACTGCCATCAAGTCTTGTATCCTCCATAATTGCAAGAACTGTATCCTCTAAACCTTGCAGTGCTTCTTCAGCTTCCCTTGCGGCTTCTCTAGCTGCCCTACAACGATCTCTAATTATCCGTTCAGGTTCTAGATTAAATGGCACAAGTTCCCTTCGTCGCATACACAACTAGCAATACCTCAAAAACTTGGTGTATGTTCCTGTAAAACAACAAGAACACACCCAGCAGCTCCGAACAATGCAGAATAAACAAATAAAGAACACAAAATAACAGAAAGTAAAAGACAAAATAAAACACAAGATCAGAATTCAAACAATTTCACTCAATGTTGATTTTAAAAACTAGTTAACCGTACAATCCCCGGCAACGGCGCCAATTTGATACACAGAGTTTTCGCCTCCCTAAAAGAGTAAGCTAATGTCGTAAAATCTCTCTTCAAGATAATTATTTCCCTCAGTTTATACTAGCAGAATAGCAGTAAATAAGGGGTCGAACCCACAGGGATTAACCTAGTTCTCAAATCAAAACACCAAATTACTCTTGTTCTATAAAATGTCTTGTTAAAAAGTTTTTTTTTTAAACTAAAGATCTAATTTTTATTTGGTTTTCTGAATAAACAAAGAAAGCAAATTGATTTTAGGATTAAGATTCAAGGATTAAAGGTATCTAGGGTAACAACTTCACCTCCCTATGCTGTTTCTACTGATTTTAAGGTTCTTGAGATTATTTAATTGATAACATGCTATAACTAAACCAAGGTACTGCAATTGGTCATTGCCAGCCCTTCTAAGTGCTGTATGCCTAAATGGTCATCATGACATCAACATGCAAAGCCTAATTATCATACTTATGACAGGGTAGTGGTCACACCAATCACAAATATGTTATGAATCAAAGATCAGCCTCAGACTAAGGCTAAGAAAACCCAGGTGTACACCCCAGATATTAAAAGATAAGAACAGATCCATAAAACATGCAATCTTAATTAAACAAACTCAATATTCAATCAATCAGTTTAACAACTTAGGGGGCTACATTGCTCCCCTAGATAAAGGAAACTACTCATACATGTTCTTGGATAAACAATAAGAAATAAAGAACATCATCCTTAAGCATGTGCAGCAAAACTCCAACTTTAGGTCTTCTCCAGCCGTCAGACCTTCTAGAATCGGCAGCTCCAGGATCAGAACCCTAGCCTCCAAAAACGTGAGTCTCTCTCTCTCTAAAAAAACATGCCCCCCCTCTAAGTCTGCTCCAAAAGGGTTGCTGCCTCCTCTATTTATAGAGAAAACTGTTGTGCAATGAGTGCCCTAGCCATCCGCAATTGCCACTTATCAATACGATGTAGTTTTGATAAGCAGTTTCCATTTTTCTTCCAACTTGAATACAACTCGAACCAAGCATAATTTGGACTAGGTGCTTTAGAGAAAAGTGCTTAAAATAATAAAACAAAGCAATCGATGCAAAAATATGGCTACACGGCATATTGCACGTCATATGGCCATATGACGTGCACCTCCAAAAGATCTGAACTTTTGCTCCAAGCTTCCTGGAAATGTGTATAAGGTAGGGCTTCAATAAAATGCTTGCACGTCATAAGGGTCCATATGGCGTGCACCCTTATTTTGCCTCCTCAGGCCGCCCTATTTTGCCACAAGTTCCTTCTTTGGTAAATCAAGTGATTTGGGTGATGTCCATGAGATGAAATTGCCTAAAAACCTGCCAAAACAGCTCAAAAACACACATATATAGGCCAAGCAATCTTCCTAGGGTGTTAAAGCAAATATATAAGAAATATGGATGAATTAAGCTCTTATCATGCTCTTTAATACCCTAAATCTGCACTAGAATAACGACATAAATGCACGTTATCAAAGTTGAATTTTGCATTCCAAACTTCTTGATTGATGAAGATTCCTTCCTTCATTTGTTTAACTTTTATTCCAAGAAAGTACGATAGTTCTCCCATCATGCTCATTTCAAATTTGCCAGTCATCAACTTCGCAAACTCTTCACATAGCTTCGGATTTGAAGATCCAAAAATGATATGATCCATATAGATTTGTACGATTAGAGAATGTCCTTTCTCTTCCCGTAGAAATAAAGTGGTGTCAATCTTCCCTTTTTTGAAGTTGTGAGCATGTAAGAATTCTGACAGTGTGTTGTACCAGGCCCTTGGAGCTTGCTTCAATTCGTACAAAGCTTTCCATAGTTTATATACCATATGTTCAGCCTTATGTTTAATGAATCCCGGAGGTTGTTCAATATAAACCTCCTCTTGAAGATCTCCATTTAGAAAAGCGCTCTTGACGTCCATTTGATAAACTGTGAAGTTTTCATATGATGCATACACCAGGAACATTCGGATCGCCTCAAGTCTAGCTACTAGAGCAAAGGTCTCGTCCTAATCAATGCCTTCTTCTTGACGATATCCTTTGGCTACCAGTTGAGTTTTTTTCCGGATTACTATTCCATCCGTATCAAGTTTGTTCCGTAACACCCATTTAACTCCAATGACTTATTACGACTTAGGTCTTGGTACGAGTGTCCACACTTCGTTCCTCTTGAATTGATTAAGCTCTTCTTGCATAGCATCTATCGGTCCTGAATCTTGAAGGGCTTCATCCACCACCTTTGACTCTATCCATGATAGAAAACAAGAATAGAGACACAAGTTGGAGGTAGCTACCCTTGTTCTTACTCCAATAGTAGGATCACCAATCACTTGATCTGATGGGTGGTTTTGAGACCACCTATAGTTCTGTGCAAGTGGTGGTGAATATTCAATGATTTGAAGCTCTGCTAGATCGAGTGGATCGCGTACATCGCCTAGTTGAGCTTCTTCCGGGCCAGTTATATCTGGATGATGAACAGTTCTAAAAGTACTTTGAGGTTCTTCGGCACTAAGACTTTCAGTATTAACTGGTTCGGATAGACTAGTAGGTGCTCCGAAGTTTTTAATGTCCGTATCAATTGGTCTGAAGTTCAGTGGAAGTCCTGGGTTCGGTTTTTCAGAAGCATCATCCATAATATTTCTTCTTGCTCCACTGGTGCTTGGTGATTGATCAATAGTAGTGGCAGGCACGTGTTTGAACTGAGAATAATCAATCGTATCTGTGTGATCCTGCACATTTGAATTCGTAGATCCTGTACTTGACCAATCAAGGTTAGATTCATCAAAAGTAACATGGATAGATTCTTCAACCTTTAAAAGTCTTCTATTGAAAATGCGATAAGCCTTGCTGTCTAACGAGTATCCGACAAAGATCCCATCATCGGATTTTGGCTCAAATTTACTCTAGGTCTCTTTGCCATTGTTTAACACGTAGTAAGCACACCTAAATGCTTTGAAATGAGAGATTGACAGCTTCCTGCCTCTCTACATCTCATAGGGTGTTTTCATTGTAAACTTATTGATAAGAGTTCTGTTATGAGCATAGCATGCAGTGGACATAGCTTCAGCTCATAGACTGAGAGGAAGCTTTGCCCCTGCAAACATAGATCTACCAGCTTCGACTAAAGTGCGATTCTTACACTCAGCAACTCCATTTTGTTGTGGAGTTCTCGGGGCATAGAGAAGTCGTGTTGAGTGCCCCTGTTCGGAACAATATGATGTCATATTTGAAAAGTTCAATTCTGTACCATGATCACTCCTGATGGATTTAATGCTCAGTCCTTGTGAATTGCTTATCCAGTTAAAGAGATCTACAAAATGTTCAAAGGTTTGATCCTTTGATTTCAGGAATATCACCCATGTATACCTGGTGAAGTCATCAATAACCACGATGGTGTATCTCGCACCAACAAGAGAAGCAATAGAAATGGGACCACAGAGGTCTATAGGAAGAAGTTGCAAAGGAACAATTATTGAATTAATTGATTTGCTCTTAAAGCTATGCTTGGTCTGCTTGCCAAGTTGGCATTCTCGACAAAGTGAATCTCTGGAGTATTTATGTTTGGGCGGACAAGTGACCAAATCAAGCGATGCTAGTTTAGACAAAGTTTTAAAATTTAAATGAGCGCAACACTTGTACCATAGCCAACTGTTCATTTGATGCTGCAGGTGAGGAAGCATACATGGTCGAAGAATTATTTCTTAGGACCACTTGAATATATGTCCCCATCTCTTGATCCAGATATCTTAATATCTCTGGATAAGTTTTCCCTAACTATGCGGTGTTGGATATAAAAGAAATAGTAAATCTTTTGTCACATAAATTACTACACTTAACAGATTATGCTTCAAACCTTCGACTAGTGCAACTTTAGTTATTGGTACATAGCCGTTGGTTAAAGTGTCATACCCCCATCCCTTACCTTTCTTGTTGTCGCAATATGATACGGATGGGCCTCATTTGTCAGTAACGTCTACTGCAGAGACTTATCACCCATCATATGTCTAGAGCATCCGCTATCGAGTATCCACTTGCTTTGATTGATCTTTGACTTTAAGTAGTCGCCAATGAATTCCAGGAGATGCTCCTGCAAGACAATAGATTACACTTTTGGTGCCCAAACTTGTCTTAGGCGGTTAGGAGAAACAACAACAGTGTCAATGGTTCCGAATTTTGCTTTGTAAGGAACTTTAGCTTTCCAAGTTGACTTTACTTTCTAAGTGTCAGTTACTTCTTTTATTTGGGTTTTCTTAGGAGAGTTACTCCTTTGAGATTTAGATTTAGATTTGTTGGAAGAACCCTTTTTGATGAACTAATCTTTATTAATATAAACTTGATTACAAAGCCAGTCATCGGATAGACTCCAACACTCATAGTGATAATGGCCTATTTCTCTACAGATGGAACAGACACTATGATGTGGAGCACAAACAGGGGATACAGGTTTCTTGGGTTTAACAGGTTTCCTACTCTGTTCCCTATGGCCTAGTCCTTTGTGATTGGGTGACACGCTCTTGGCCCTAGATGCATTAGCCTTTGCCTTTCCTTTGTTTTTGGGTGCTACAATTTCGGCTTTAACTACAGCAGCCTTCCCCTCATCTTTAGGTACGGGTGCTACTACTTCGGGATTAGTAGTAATAGCCTCTCTTCCACAATTATAAACTATGGTGCCACCTGAAATGAAACCATCCAATGGTTTAGATGTACTAACAGGATAAAGGTTTGTTAGTTTCGGAATAGAGTCTGAGGGACACTCAGTAGCTTGTGTGGAGTTTGATGGTTCGGAGCCAAGGCCAGGTATAACTCGGATATCATTTGGATCAGTCCTAAATATAGAGGCTATTTCCCCTGATTTTAGCCCCTTACGATTTATTTCCTTTTCCTTTTTAAGTTCATTCTCGAGTCTTTTAAGATTAATAGTTAGGCCGTTTAGGTTGGTATTTAGTAAATGATTTTTAGCTCCAAGATCGTGATACCAAGCCTCTTTACTCTTAAAGTCAGCTATGTCTTTCTCAAGCTTGGAAATAGTGTATTCAAGACGCTTAGCCTGACCACTCATGTCTTTGTACATTTGAGTAATTATTAATCTCTCATTATTTTCATGATCACGTTCAGTAGTAAGAGATTCTAATCTACTCATGAGCTTAGAGATAGAAGGTACCTTAGTCTTTGCCATAAGGCAGACGTTTGGCTTTCTCGGTTGGCTCATCATCAGAGGATTCCCCCTCTTCTTTCGAGCCACTGATGTACTTTGAGACGAACGTCTTCCTGTTGTTCTTGATGTTTTCTGAGGTGGAGCATCAGGGTTTAACCTTGTCACTTTTATCAGCCGTCTTTGATTTAGACTTGTAATCCTTGGCCCAAATGACCTGGTTTCCCACGTTGTAGCGGTCTTGGGAAGCAGACTCCGATTGCCCCTTTCTTCTAGATAATGATGAGGAGCCTCTTCTGAATCCATTTATGCTTTTCCTTAAGAACTGCTCGAAGGATTTGACCAGAAGAACTATTTCTTCTTCAATGTTAGAGTCAGAGTTCTCCGGCTCATCTGTATCATCATCGCACTGTATGCTTAGGCACTCCATAGCTTTAAAAGCTACCCTCTTATTGGATCAAGCCCGGAATTTGGATGATATGGATAAAACCCAATGTAATTTGATTTGAGACCTTGTTGTTTATTCTTAGTTGTTGCAGAAGATATAACCTTAATTCGGACCTTCATTCATGAGAGCAAAGCTACGAACAAGATACATAATCCCGATCCGGAGTGTCGTCAAATACTTGGTAAATAACCAAGTCTGCATACGGAATAAGGATCACTCATGCGGACCAAATCCTTAAAATTACGAACTAAGGAATCCGCGCCTTACACTTTAAAATGGACTAAGTTAAATAGATGCGGAATAAGAATCCTAGTCAACATCTCACATAGAGTAAGAGAAAATGATTGCGGAATAAAAGGCTAAGTCTTCCACTCAAACAGACTAAGGACAAAAAGACATGAAGTAAGGAATCCGAATCTTTCATTCATGCGGAGTAAGGAACGACTTGTGCGGAATAAGAACCCTAGTCCTTTATACATACGGAGTAAGGACAAGAAGATGCGGAGTAAGGAATCCAAACATTTTTACTCAGCGGAGTAAGGATGTACTAATACGGAGTAAGCCATCTGGACCTTTTACTCATGCGGAGTAAGGAGCTCATGCAGAGTAAGGAAGCGCTGATACGGAATTAGCCCTCTGAACCTTTCGTTCATACGGAGTAAGGAAGCATTGACATGGAATAAGGATTTCAGTATCAAATTGATATGGAGTAAGCAACCACTGCCACAGAGTAAGGATCCAAGCTTCACTAACATGGAGTGAGGAACTTTACAACGGACTAAGAAGACACTGCTTCACTTTATCGTCTTTACATTTAAAGTTATCAACTTGTTGTGTCTCGATATAAGACAAACTCGTTGAAAACCTAAATCATCTTACATGTGGAACACACATAGATGTGGACAGAGCTTTAATTGAAATTGGGATCACGCGAAGATACTTATGTTTTACAGAACCAAGATCTTGAGCTCTATATCTGCAGTGATTAAGGCAGAGAGATTTCCGACGAACATTCAATGCTACACGGTGCTCGAAAGATCATGTTCCAAGAATGTTTCCCAACGGATGGCTATATATATTAAGACTTGTATATTTTCATAAAATATGCACGTACATGTACAAGAGCTTTTAGAGATTATATTGGCTAGTGTGTGAGTCAATGTAAACAAAGTGTAAGAGAGTTTTTAGTAGATCGAAAAGCTTTGTTAGCTTTAATCTGCTGTATTTTATTGTAATTATCTTTTGATAATAAAACACAATACTTCCACTATCTGGTTATCTTCCGCAATGATTCTTTCTTTTAACCAGATAAATGTTATGCCAGAGAAGAAAAAGGAGTTTTCGATTAGAGCCTATTCACCGCCCTTTAGATTCCCAGGGATTAACAAGTGGTATCAGAGCAAGTTTATTTGCTCAAAGTAGAGATCCATTCTTTCTCTCTCTCAACAATGGCCGAAGAAAGTAGTATGTTGTTCAACGCTCGCCTTAACTCTAGAGGTGCACAAGAGTCTCTCCCCAATCGCAGCAGCAACGAAAATATTGATCTGAGCATAAGTGCTCAACCTGCTGCTCCCGCTGCTCCTCAACAACGGAGTTCTGGCTTCACTTTGACCAAACTGCCAAAGTTCACACCTGAGCTTTTATCCTAGTGGAAAGCTCGCATGAGAATGTTCATGATATAGCATGATCATCTCATGTGGCCGTGTCTTCATCAGGAGCTACCTATTCCGATGACTATAGGAGAAAATGGAGTTAGAAGACCAAAGACTGATGCTGAACTCACCAACAAGGAAAGAGCCTTGCAGTATGCTAGCGAAAAGGCTCTAGCATATGTAACATCATCTTTGGACTCTGAAGCTTTCACGAATGTCCAGGGCTGTACGACAGCGAAAGTTGTCCGGGATAAACTAACAGTCCTCCATGAGGGAAGTCAGTCCCAAATGCAGAACGTCATTATCACTATGAGTGTTAGAGTCTATCTGATGACTGGCTTTGTAATCAAGTTCATATTAATAAAAATCAGTTCATCAAAAAGGGTTCTTCTAGCAAATCTAAATCTAAATCTCAAAGGAGTAACTCTCCCAAGAAAACCCAAATAAAAGAAACAAATGACACTAACAAAGTAAGGTCAACATGGAAAGCTAAAGTTCATAACAAAGCAGAATTTGGAACTGTTGACACTATTGTTGTTTCTCCTAACTGCCAGAAACAAGTTTAGGCACCAATAGTGTAATCTGTTGTCTTGCAGGAGCATCTTTGGAATTCACTGCCAGACCACTTGAAGTCAAAGATCAATCAAAGCAAGTGGATAATCGACAGTGGATGCTCCAGACATATGACGGGTGATAAGTCTCTACTCATAGATGTTACTAACAAGCAAGGACCATCTGTATCATATGGCGACAACAATAACGGTAAGACTGTGGGGTATGGCACTTTAACCAAGGGCTGTGTATCAATTACAAAAGTTGCACCAAAGGTTTGAAGCATTATCTGATGAGTGTCAGAAATTTATATGACAAGGGATTCATTGTTTCCTTTATGTCCAACACCTACACAGTTAGGAAAAACTTATCCAGAGATATTAAGTTATCCGGATCAAAAGATGGGGACATATATTCAGTGGTCTTAAGAAATAATTCTTCTGATCATGTATGCTTCCTCACTACAGCATCAAATGAAGAAAGTTGGCTATGGCACAAGCGTTGCGCTCATTTAAATTTTAAAACTCGTCTAAACTAGCGTCGCTTGATTTGGTCACCTGGTCTACCTAAACATAAATACTCCGGGAGACTCAATCTATCGAGAATGCCATCTTGGTAAGCAGATCAAGCATAGCTTTAAGAGCAAATCAGTTAATTCAATAACTGCTCCTTTACAACTTCTTCATATGGACCTCTGTGGTCCCACTTCTATTGCTTCTCTTGCTAGTGCGAGATATACCCTTGTGGTTATCAATGACTTCACCAGGTATACATGGGTGATGTTCCTGAAAACAAAGGATCAAACCTTTGAACATCTTGTACATCTCTTCAACTGGATAAGCAATTCACAAGGATTGAGCATCAAATGCATCAGGAGTGATCATGGTACGGAATTTGACTTTTCAGATATGAGTTCATATTGTTCTTTACAGGGCATTTAGCACGACTTCTCTGTGCCCAGAACTCCACAACAAAATGGAGTTGCTGAGCGTAAGAATCACACTTCAGTCGAAGTTGGTATATCAATGTTAGCATGGGCAAAGCTTCCTCTTAGTCTATAGGCTGAAGCTGTGTCCACTGCATGCTATGTTTAGAATAGAACTCTTATCAATAAGTTTACCATGAAAACACCCTATGAGATGTGGAGAGGCAGGAAGCCATCAATCTCCTATTTTAAAGCTTTTGGGTGTGCTTGCTACGTGTTATACAATAGCAAAGAGGCCCGGAGTAAATTTGAGC
This sequence comes from Taxillus chinensis, assembly GCA_023512835.1. Taxonomy (NCBI): domain Eukaryota; kingdom Viridiplantae; phylum Streptophyta; class Magnoliopsida; order Santalales; family Loranthaceae; genus Taxillus; species Taxillus chinensis. Next base: position 21,539,391 of record CM042087.1, read on the forward strand.
CAAAATCCAATGATGAGACTTTGTCGGATAATCATTACATAGCAAGGCTTATCACGTTTTCAATAAAAAACTTTTAAAAGTTGAAGAATCTATCTATGTTGCTTTTGATGAATCTAACCTTGATTGGTCAAGTATAGGATCTTCAAATCCAAATGTGCAGGATCACACGGATACGATTGACTATTCACAGTTCAAACATGTTCCTGCCATTACTATTGATCATTCACCAAGCACCAGTGGAGCAAGAAGAAATGCTATTGATGATGCTTCCGAAGAATCAGACTCAGGAATTCTACTCAACTCTGGTCCAATTCATATGGACATCTAAAACACCAGAGAACCTTCTCGTCCTTCTGGACTAGTTAATACTGAAAGTCACAGTGTCAAAGAACCTCAAAGTACATATGGACCTGTTCATCATACGGATATATCTGACCTGGAAGAAGCTCAACCAGCAATTGTACATGATCCACCCGATCTGGCAGAGCTTCAAATTATTGAATATTCACCACCACTAGTGCAGAATTATAGGTGGACTCGAAACCACCCATCAGATCAAGTGATTGGTGATCCTAGTGTTCGTATAAGAACGAGGGCAGCCACCTCCAATTTGTGCCTCTATTCATGTTTTTTATCATAAATAGAGTCAAGATTCCAACTGGATAGATGCTATGCAAGAAAAGCTTAACCAATTCAAGAGGAACGAAGTATGGACGCTTGTACCAAGGCCAAGGCCGCAAGAAGTCATTGGAGTTAAATGGGTGTTCTGGAACAAACTTGATAGGGATGGAATAGTAATTCGGAACAAAACTCGACTGGTAGCCAAAGGATATCGTCAAAAAGAAGGCATTGATTACGACGAGACCATTGCTCCAGTAGCTAGACTTGAGGTGATCAGAATGTTCCTGGCATATGGATCATATGAAAACTTCACAGTTTATCAAATGGACGTCAAGAGTGCTTTTCTTAATGGATATCTTCAAGAGGAGGTTTATGTTGAACAACTTCTAGGATTCATTGAACATATGGTGTACAAACTACGGAAAGCCTTGTGCGGAATGAAGCAAGCTCCAAGGGCCTGGTACGACACACTGTTAGAATTCTTACATGCTCACAACTTCAGAAAAGGGAAGATTGACACCACTTTATTTCTATGGGAAGAGAAAGGACATTCTCTAATTATACAAATCTTTGTGGATGATATCATTTTTGGATCTTCAAATCCGAAGCTATGTGAAGAGTTTGCGAAGTTGATGACTGGCAAATTTGAAATGAGCATGATGGGAGAACTATCGTACTTTCTTGGAATAAAAGTTAAACAAATGAAGGAAGGAATCTTCATCAACCAAGCTAAGTACACACGGGACTTAATCAAGAAGTTCGAATGCAAAATTCAACTTCCATGAAGACTCCCATTCCGATGATGCCAAATTAGACCTGATCTAAATGGAGAATAAGTAAACATGACTGAATACAGAGGTATGATAGGATCATTGCTGTATCTTATAGAAAGTTACACGAATATCATGTTTACAACCTGTATATGTGCAAGATATCAAGCGGATCCTAAAGAGTCACACATGCTACATGTCAAATGGATATTGCAGTATCTTAAAAGGATAGTGAATTTGGGACTTTGGTATCCAAAGGTGTCCAATTTCTCTTTATCTGGATATTTTGATGCTGATTTTGCCTGGTGTCACATCGATAGGAAGAGCATCAGTGGTACTTGTCAATTCCTTCAAAATAGACTAATCTCATGGTTCAGTAAGAAGCAGAATTCCATATCAACTTCTACTGCTGAGGTGGAATACATAGCTGCTGAGAGTTGCTACGCTTAGCTTCTCTGGATGCAAAGTCAACTTATTGACTACGGTTTCAACATGACATCTGTTCCACTCTACTGTAACAATACCGGTGCGATTGCCATCAGCAACAATCCTGTCATGCACCCAAAGACAAAGCATATTGAAGTTAGGTATCATTTCATCTATGATTATGTTCTCAAAAAGCATATATCTCTCGAACATGTTGCTACAGATTATCAACTCGTGGACATACTTACAAAGCCCCTACCTGATGCAAGATTCTCTGAACTACTCCTCAAATTAGGTATGCTTGACCTTTCTACATAGTTTCTAATTCATTAATCTAGCAGTTTCTCCTTCAGAACATGCTTTGTGTTTCATGATGAGTGATAGACACTTATTGTACTTCATGATGATCATTCTTACTTGTGTCATGCATTTTGTTTCTGATAATATTCTCATACTTTCATAATGGGAGGATGCTTGCGTCTCTAGACTGAAGTTACTTAAGCTAACATAATTAAAGATATATGAATAAAACCTCCTTAGGATTTCATGATTCTTATTTCCATCTCTCACCACATGTCTAATGATTTATCATATTGATTGAATTATTAACATGCTTGGTTAAAGAAATGAAATGGGTTAGCTCGGAATGCCTGGTCGATAAATTCATTGTTGTAGTCGATCGGCTTTTTAAGTGGAGTTCCTCAAGGATAGACAGCAATTTCTCAAGATCTAAATATTAAGCAAGAAACGACTATCAAGAGGATCGCATGGTCTAAAGGGGAGAAAATGCTTTATTAATTACCTAAGTAATACCCCACCTTATATGTCTCGTGACCTCTTTCCTGGCTGTCTATCTGAGGGGGAGTCTTCCTTGAGAGGATCGCACGATCTAAGGGGGAGCAAAGGCTTCATTTATTACTTAAGTAATTGTTGGATCAAGCCCAGAATTTGGATAATCCTAATAAAGCCTTATGTAATTTGATCTGAGATCTTTTGTGTTTCTTTGATCGTTGCAGAAGATATGTTATTAATCCGGAGATACACTCGTGAGAGCAAATCTAAGGACAGGATACATAATCCTGATCCGGACAAGAGTGAGTGTCGTCAAACACTTGGTAAATAACCAAGTCACCAATACATACGGAATAAGGAACATTCGTGCGGACTAAGTCAAATTGATGCTAAGTAAGAGTCTTGGTTTACAAGGTTGCACGAAGTAAAAGAAGACACGGAGTAAGGCATCCGAGTCTTCTATACATGCGGAGTAAGGAAGTACTAATGCGGAATAAGGACCCAAGTCTTTATTAGACACGGAGTAAGGAAATTAGATGCGGAGTAAGGAATCCGGGCCACTCACTTATACGGAGTAAGGAACTTACATACGGAGTAAGGAACTTACATACGGAGTAAGGAAGCGCTGATACGGAATAAGCACTCTGACCTTCTCGTTCACACGGAGTAAGGAAGCGCTGACACGGACTAAGGATTCCAGTACCAAATAGATACGGAGTAAGCAATCAACGACACGGAGTAAGGTTCCGAGCCTTATTAGCTACGAGTAAGGAAAATTACACCAGACCAAGAAGATATCGTTGTCAACTCAACCGCATTTAAAGTTATCAGCTCGCAGTGTCCCGATGTAAGACAAACTCGTTGAGAACCTGAAGAATCTTACACGTGGATCACCCAGATATGTGGACACAACCTTAATTATATTTGGGAACTCACAAAGACACTTATACTCTTCAAACCCAAGATCTTGAGCTCCACAATCCGCAGCAATCAAGGCGGAGAGATTACCGAGGGATAGTTAGTGTTGAACGCATTCCGGAACTACAAGTTCCAAGGCTGTCTCTTAGGAATGTTTTGTATAAATATTCATACTTGTACATTTGTGTATGAGCGCGTGTGTGCATTTGTAAGCAAAGATTAACCCTGTGTATGCACAAGCATTTTTGGGAGATAGAATTTGGCTAGTGTGTGAGTTCATTTGTAAACAGTGTAAGAGAGTCTTGCTTCTATTTTATTGTATTTATCTTGTGATAATAAAACAAAATATTTCCACTATCCCAGGTTATCTTCCTGGCAGTGATTTTATCACTTAACTAGATAAGTGTTTGTGTCTTAAGAGAAAGAAAAGAGTTTCGATAAGAGCATATTCACCCCCTCTAGGCTCCAAGGGACCATCAAGTGGTATCGAGAGCAGTTCTATTTGTTCTAAGTAGAGATCCCACTCTTTCAATCTCGAAATGGTGAAGAAAGTAGTATGTTATTCAACACTCGCCTTAACTCCGGAGGTGCACAGGAGCCCATCCCGAATCGAAGCATTGTGAAAATGTCGACCCACCTCAACCTGCTGCCGCCGTGCTTCTCAACCACGGAGTTCCGCTTTACTCGACGAAACCGCCCAAATTCACACCTGAGCTTTTCTCCCAATGGAAAGCTCGCATGAAGATGTTTATGGTATGCCATGATCATCTTATGTGGCCATGTCTTCATCAGGAGATTCCAATTCCGATGACTATCGGAGAACATGGAGTTAGGAGGCCAAAGACAGATCTTTGAACTTACCAATGATGAAAGAGCCCGGTAGTGCGCTAGTGAAAAGGCTCGGCTTATGTTACATCGTCTTTGGATTCCGAGGCTTTCACGGACGTCCAGGGCTGCACGACAAGCAAAGTCGTTTGGGACAAACCGACAATCCTCTATGAGGGGAGTCGGTCCCGGATGCGTAACGTGATCTGTACTCTCGGATAGAACTTTGAGAGTTTCAATCATAAACCGGGCGAATCACTCGAAAGCATCTATCGGAGATTTGGCAAGCTCATTCTTGAGTCAAGACCGTCAATGAGCACTATTCTCAATCCCATATCAATGACAAGTTCTTTCGCTCCTTGCCGGATCGCTACTACTCCAAACAACTCCGGATGCAATCGACAAGAGCGCGGTATGTTCCCCATGAAGAACTATATGGAGAGCTGCGGACTCACGAGTTCAGGTTTAAGTACTCTGACCGGGATGAGAAAATAGCTCGGAAAGAAAAGGGGGTAGCTCTCAAAGCTACAAAATGTCTAAACATACTGAGGAATGATGATACGGACGTGTCCGAGAATTCCGATTCGACGAGGAGGAGGAGATAGCACTTCTTGTCAAATCCTTTGAGCGATTCCTACGGAAAAGCGAAAAGGGTTCGAGAGACGCTCATCATCATCTTTCCAAAGGAAGGAGCGACCGGAGTCCAGTTCCCAGGAATGCTTTAACCGTGGGAAAACCGGTCACCGGGGCCAAGGAATGCAGGTCCAAATCAAAAGTGGCCGAGAAAAATGACAAGGTAACTCCTCGACGCTCCACCTCAAACAACAGCAAGAACAAGAGGAAGGCGCTCGTGACAAAATACATGAATGGCTCGGAAGAAGAGGAGGAATCCTCGGATGATGAGCCAACCACTAAGCCGAACGTGTGCCTCATGGCAATATCCGAGGTACCTTCTATCTTCGAGCTCCCGAGTAAATTAGAATCTCTTATTACCGCATGTGATCATGAAAAGAATGAGAGACTAATAATTACTCAAATGTACAAAGATATGGAAAGTCAGAATAAACGTCTTGAATTTACTATTAATAGACTCGAAAAGGACATCACTGACTTCAGAGGAAAAGAAGCTTGGTATCACGATCTAAGAGCTGAAAATCATTTGTTAAATACCAATCTCTCAGGCCTAAAAGTTATAGCAAAAAGACTCGAAAATGAACTGGAACAGGAAAAAGAAATAAATCGTAAGTGGCTAAAATCCGGGAAAATAGCCTCTACCTTTAGGACTGATCCTGAAGACAACCGAGTCAAACCTGGCCTAGGTTCCGAGTCATCAACATCCATAGCTCAAGCTACTGAGTGTCCTCCGGATTTCACTCCTAAACTAACCAACTTATATCCTGTTAGTACATCTAAACCGTTGGATGGTTTCATTTCAGGTGGAACCATAGTTTATGACTGTGGTGTCGAGGCTGTTACTGCACTTCCCGAAGCAGTAGCACCCGTAACTAAAGATGAAGGGAAGGTTGCTGTAGTTAAAGCCAAAACTGTAGCACCCAAAAAGAAAGACAAGGCTAAGGCTGATGCATCTAGGGCCAAGAGCGCGTCACCCAAATGCAATGGATTAGGCCACAGGGAAAAGTAGTGAAAGTCCAGTAAAATCTAAGAGACCTATATCCATTGTTTGTACTTCACATTATAGTGTCTGTTCCATCTGTAGGGAAATAGGTCATTATCACTATGAATGTTGGAGTTTATCTGATAACTGGCTTTGTAATCAATTTCATATCAATAAAGATCAGTTAAACAAAAAGGGTTCTTCGAGCAAAACAAAATCTAAACCTCGAAGGAGTATCTCTCCCAAGAAAACCCAAATAAAAGAGGTAGTTGAAACTAACAAGCTAAAGTTAACTTGGAGAGCTAAAAGTCCTAGAAAAATTAAATCCGTAAATGTTGACAATAATGCTGCTCTCTCTAACCGCCCGAAACAAGTTTGGGCACCAAAAGTGTAAACTGTTGTCTTTCAGGAGCATCTCTGGAATGCATTGCCGGATCACTTGAAGTTAAAGATCAATAAAAGCAAGTGGATCCTTGATAGTGGATGCTCCGGACATATGACGGGTGATCGACTCGCTTGTAGACGTTAATGATAAACAAGGTCCATGCGTTTCATATGGCGACAACAGCAAAGGTAAGACTGTCGGGTATGGCACCTTAACTAACGGTTGTGTATCAATCACTAGAGTTGCACTAGTCGAAGGTTTAAAGCATAATTCGCTAAGTGTCAGTAATTTATGTGACAAAGGATTTACTGTTTCCTTTTTGTCCAACACTTGACAAAGAAAGAGAAAACTTATCCGGAGATGTTAAGTTATCCGGATCAAGAGATGGGGACATTTACTCGGTGGTCTTAAGAAATAATTCTTTCCGACCCCGTATGCTTCCTCACTAAAGCATCAGATGAAGACAGGTTGGCTATGGCACAAACGATGCGCACATTTAAACTTTAAGACTTTGTCTAAATTAGCGTCACTTGATCTTGTCACTGGTCTACCTAAACGCAAGTTCTCCGAGAGACTCTCTCGTCGAGAATGCCAACTGGGCAAACAGACCAAACATAGTTTTAAGAGCAAATCGCTTAATTCAATAACCTTGCTCCTCTACAACTTCTTCATATGGACCTATGTGGTCCTATATCTGTTCCGTCACTAGTCGGTGCGAGATATACCCTAGTGGTTATCGATGATTTCACCGGATACACATGGGTGATGTTCCTGAAATCAAAGGATCAATCTTTTGAGCATCTAGTAGATCTCTTCAACCGGATACGCAACTCACAAGGATCGAGCATAAAGTGCATCAGGAGTGATCATGGTACAGAATTTGACTTTTCAGAAATGAGATCATATTGTTCGAACAGGGCATACATCATGACTTCTCTGCTCCCGAACTCCACAACAAAATGGAGTAGCCGAGCGCAAGAATCGTACTTTAGTTGAAGCTGGTAGATCCATGTTAGCGGGGCAACGCTTCCTCTCGCCCATGGGCCGATGCCGTGTCCATCGCTTGCTATGTTCGAACGTAACTCTAATAAATAAATCTACCATGAAAACACCCTATGAGATGTGGAGAGGACGAAAACCTTCAATTTCACATTTAAGAGCTTTTGGGTATACTTGCTATATATTGATAAATGGCAAAGAGACCGGAATAAATTTGAACCAAAAATCGATGATGGGATTTTTGTCGGGTACTCATTACATAGCAAGGCTTATCGGGTCTTCAATAGAAAACTTTTCAAAGTTGAAGAATCTATCCATGTGACTTTTGATGGAGCTAACCTTGATTGGTCAAAAGTCGGTTCTTCAAGTTCTAATGTGCAGGTCATGGATAGCAACGTCGATTATTCGAAGTTTATGAATGTTCCTGTTACACATCTTGACCAACCACGTGGCATCAGTGAAGCACAAAGAAATTATATGGATGATACTACGGATGACTCGGACTCCGGACTACCATTTAGCTCCGGATATACTCCTACGGATACCCAAAATTCTGGAGCACCTTCAAGTCCGTCCGGACTAGTTAACACTGAAAGAAACAGTGTTGAAGAACCATCTAGTTCAACCGTACCTCTCAATACGGAAACATCTAGTCCGGACGAAGCTCAACCAGCGGATATACAACCTGAACCACCTAACTGGAAGAGCTTCAAATTGTTCAAGATCATCCATCACATGCACTGAATTCAGGATGGACTCGAAACCATCCCTCGATCAAGTGATTGGTGATCCTATTGTTGGTGTAAGAACAAGAGCAGCCACCTCCAACATGAGTCTTTACTCGTGTTTTCTATCTCAAAAAGAACCAAAGGTGGTAGATGAAGCTCTTCAGGATTCGAATTGGATAGAAGCCATGCAAGAAGAGCTGAATCAATTTAAGAGAAATAATGTGTGGACCTTAGTACCAAGGCCTAAGTCTCAAGCAAGTCATTGGCGTTAAATGGGTGTTCGGAACAAGCTTGATACGAATGGAATAGTAATCCGAACAAAGCCAGACCGGTAGCCAAAGGATATCGTCAAGAAGAAGGAATAGATTATGATGAGACCTTTGCTCCGGTAGCAAGACTTGAGGCAATCCGAATGTTTCTGGCGTATGCTTTATATGAAATTTTCATAGTTTATCAAATGGACGTCAAGAGAGCATTCCTGAATGGAGATCTTCAAGAGGAGGTGTACGTTGAACAACCTCCCGGCTTCATTGAACCTAAGGCAGGACATCTTGTCTACAAGCTTCGGAAAGCTTTATATGGTTTGAAGCAAGCTCCAAGAGCCTGGTACGACACACTTAATCGAATTCCTACTTGCTCACAACTTCCAAAAAAGGGAAGATAGACACCACCCTATTTCTACAAAAGAGAAAGGACACACTTTGATTGTACAAATATACGTGGATGATATCATTTTCGGATCAACGAATCCGAAGCTTTGTGAAGAGTTTGCTAAGTTGATGACAGGCAAGTTTGAGATGAGCATGATGGGAGAACTGTCCTACTTCCTTGGAATAGAAGTTAAACAATTAAAGGAAGGAATCTTCATTAATCAAGCTAAGTACACTCGCGATCTTATTAAGAAGTTTGGTATGGAAGATTCATCTCCCGTCAAAACTCCCATGCTTGTCAGTGCCAAGTTAGATCCGAATGTTGACGGCATATCAGTAAATGTGACTAACTACAGAGGGATGATCGGATCTTTGCTGTATCTTACAGCAAGTCACCCAGACATTATGTTTGCAACTTGCATCTGTGCACGATACCAGGCGAATCCCAAGGAGTCATATATGCTTTATGTTAAACAGATATTAAGGTATCTAAAGGGAACGATGAATTTGGGACTCTGGTACCCAAAGGAGTCCAACTTCACCTTATCCGGATACTCTGATGCCGACTTCGCTGGATGTCGCATCGACAGGAAGAGCACAAGTGGTACATGTCAGTTTCTTGGAAATAGATTAATTTCATGGTTCAATAAGAAGCGAATTACGTATCAACCTCCATCTTTGAGCGGAATATATATGCTTTGGGAGTCTTCCGCGCACAGCTACTACTTGGATGCAAAGTCAACTTACCGACTACGGTTTCAACATGTCATCTATTCCACTCTCTGCGACAACACTAGCGCTATTGCTATCAGCAACAATCCTGTCATGCATCCTAAGACGAAGCATATTGAAGTCCGGTATCACTTCATACGTGATCATGTTCTTAAAAGTCACATCTCACTGGAACACGTTGCTACTGAAGATCAACTGGCCGACATTTTTACAAAGCCCCCACCTGATGCAAGATTCTCTGAACTACTCTTCCGTTTAGGTATGCTCAACTTTTCTACATAGTTTCACATTTAAATTACCCAACAGTATACTTACTATCAGAACATGGATTGTGCTTTTATTGAAAGTGGAAGATACATACTAATTTTAATGCTGATCATACTTACTGATTAACGACTTCATCCTTCTGATATTAATATCAACTTCATTATGGGAGGATGCTTGCGTTTCAGATCAAGTCGTTTAAGCTAACATGATTAAAGCTTATATGATTTACCTCTTTCTGGTTTCATGATCTTAAATTTCACTAATCACCACATGACAACAGCATGTTCATTTAGATTACTCTATTAACATGTATAGTTGAAGAAATGAAATGGGTTAGCTCGGAATGCCTGGTGGATGAATACTTAATCGCAGATCGGGTCACCAAGTATAGTTTTCTAATAAGATAGACAGTGCTGAATTCTACTAACCGGAAATGTCAATCGAGAGGATTGCACAATCTACGGGGAGAAAATGCTTTATATATTATTCGATAATACCCCCCCCCCCCGTATATGTCTCATGACCTCTTTTTTTGGCTGTCTATTTGAGGGGGAGCTTTTCATTGAGAGGATTAAATGATCTACGGGGAGCAGTAATGAACCCCTAATATGTCTCGGATACTCCCTCCTCTAAACTTTTACTTCCGGATCTCGACGGACATCTTGTTTTGGATCGAAAAGTGGCCTGCTTGGATGTATTTTCTTTCTTCGACCATGCATTTTAATCGGCTAATCACCTGCTTACTTTTGACATGTGTTTGATTCCCCATTTTTCACTCATGAATCCTAAATTGGCCAAATCATATGATCTTTAATTAATCTTAGCTACGTTGTTCAGCAAGACGGTTTCGCTATGTTGACCTATATGAACTTGTGTATGGTTATCTGACATATGCCCTGATTCAGTAATATTACTCATTCTCACGTATGTATCTGTCTCTTACATTCTTTGCAATGCATAAGTTCTGTTTCTCATTAGTTCGGATTATGTCGTTTTTCACTGATTATTTTCCCTAATCCGTACTAATCCTTGCCTGTTAAGCTTTTGTATTTTCAGTTCATTTCTTTTTTAGCTACAGGTTCAGATTCTCTTTGCAACCGTATCGATAAATCTAGTCCATAGTCTTGGATTTGAAGTGTTATGGTACTTCTCTTCTCTTTGACTTATTGACTGCAAAGAAATCTACTTTACTCTCTCACCGAACTCTGTCTACTACGGGCACGGTCTACTTTTCATCCGGATACTCTTCCTCGACTATTATTTACTCCGGATGATTGTCGGTTCATTCCTCCGAACTCCTGACACAGTCTAATTGCGACGATCCAAGTCTTCCTATATGTCACGTGCTTTTGAGGAGGAATCACGATGATTCATTAAATGCAAATCTCGGGATGCAGACACACTTCTCTGGATGGCAACCAGTTGTTACACTTACTTAGTCATGTGGTCTCCACGACATTGTTTCATTCGGAGGCGCATCGATATCCAGACTAATGACATCAGCCTGTCAAGCGGGTCCCTATTTCACTCGCCAATTCCTAGACCCATTGACATTTGCGGATTCGGTCTTATATGTTACGATCATTCTGTGTAAGACGAGTATTGCTCATTTCAAATCCCTAAACCTCTCGTTGCTCCTTCCATCGCCAAGACCTCACCTTTCCTCTTGTCCTTCAAATTTCATTTGCAATGGCACCCAGAATCTCACTTTCCGGCGTTAATCCTGGCCATCTGGTTGATTGGAATGCTGTCTCTAATCCTCCGGATTGGTTTTTCCTGCTTCGCCCTCTCCTTGAAGCCTCGCATATACTCAACCTGATCTCCAATCCCGTCGATCTTCTTATCGAAGACATCATTGAGTATTACCAACGGATTCGCTGCACCACCGATTCTATACTCTCCTATGTCCGCGGTGAATCCATCACCATCACTCCGGCCGTTCTCCGCGCTGCTCTCCATCTACCCCCCGGTGAACCACAGCGCCCTGATGCTGCTCCAATGGCGGTTTCTATGGGTTGCACCCACAAAGGCAAGGAATACAAGGTGAAATCCTTCCAAGGTCGTTATCGCTGTATGGCGACCATACTGAGTCGTTGTTTACTGGCTCGCACTTCAGCTCTGGACTCGGTTCCTTATGATCTTCTCCTGGCCATGTACGGCATTTTTGAAGGTCTTCCGCTGGATTGGGGGACATTTTTGTTCCGACTGCTGCAGATTGGTCCTAAGAACCATTCTTTCGGGCGCATACTAAGCATTGTCTTCCGGCATCTCAATCCGGACCATTTCGCCCGATATGATGTTGTTCTATTTCCCTCGGCTTACTACCTCCGTCATCTTACGCCGGATGGGAACATGACGGCCCGCCGTCCCTCTGCAGCTCTCCGCATTCTCCCTGCCTCGGAACAACAAGGCAGTTCTGTTGGTGACCCCTCTGACAGCCAAGCCCCTGACGTCAGTTCTACACCCCGATCCTCCCGAATTCGGTCCGTTGCAAAGACCTTCTCATTCTCGGGCCTCCCAAGACAGCGTCCGTGCCGAACCGTCCGAGGTTGCGGGACCATCTTAGCCCTGGTGCTCTAAAGCTGTTTCCTCGCCCCCTCTCGTCGCCGATGTCCCCACTCCCTCCACCTCCGCTATTGCTGCCGCGGTTGATACCGTTGTTGCTGTCGCCACTGCTGATGTCCCGGCATCTCCTCTTGAAGCTCCTTTGCCTCCCCTACCTCAACCCCGAGATTATCTTGCCCATCTCACCACTGACACCTTAACGGACCTTTGGCTCTGTTTCAGCCTACCCCACACCTCCTCAGTTCCTGACACCGATCTCCGGGTGTTTTACACACACATTACCCAATCCCCGGAGACCATGATCATCTGGAACTTGGACCAAGGCTTTCTTACGCCGGCCGCCATTCCCGATGTGCCGTTCCCTACGCCCTCCGGCCCGGTCCTGCCGCACGAGTCCTTCCCCTACTAAGGCTGGGCCCTCTTCTCCTGCCGCCGCGATTCCCGTGGTTGACTTATCTAGTCAAAGCGGGTCCATTGCTTCGGATGCCTCTGATGCTCCGGATGCTCCTGCTGCTACTGATGCTACTCCTGCGGACTCCTCTGCCCCGCGCCCTCCTGCTCCTGTTCATGCGGGGGAGTCCTCCAAAGCTCCGGAGTTGGTCCTTGGGCATGCTTCTTTTGGCACGGTTCACTCCGACGCTGTGCTCTCCGCTCAGCTGGACCGACACGCTCACGCTCATAGCGCCCAAATCTCCGCTATCGCCGCCAAGGTTGATGCAATTGGCGCCCAACTCCTCTCCGCTCTCACTGATTCCTCCACTTCCATGGAACAGAAGATGGATCTCGTCGCCTCATCTATATATTCCTTGTCTACCTCCTTCTCGGACCTGGCGCACACGATGGCCCGCCCTCCCGTTGCTTCCCGGTGATCTGCCCAACCGGGGGAGAGAGTGTCATCTGATCCTTCTACTCCTCCTCCTGCACCACAACCATCGACTCGTGCTGAGAAGCAGCCTTCCTCTTCATTGCTTCAGGAAGTTTAAATTCCCAAACGTAGCCGCTTCTCTCAGCCAAGCTCCTCGACTGCAGCTGCTCCTCCTCCATCCTCCTCATCTGCAGCTGATACCTTCCTCCCATCATATGCGGCGTTTGACCCTTCTGATGCGGATGGAAGCTTGCGCAAGGCAATGAAATCCTATGCTGCGTCTTCTGCTGAGAGAAGATGTCTTTCTAAAATGTACCCTTTCTCCCCGGCCGACATTCAGACTCTTTGTTCGGAGAAAGGACTCTTTACTACAGAAGACATTGACAACTTCTCGAGGGCTGCTAAAATGGAGATGAGGCTTGATGGTCCCTTGGAGTAATCGACGTTGCTGTCCATGACCTGCATATTGGAATTTGAAGGACCGACTTTTGACCAAACAAGATTAGCTTCATCAAAGGTTACATGGATAGATTCTTCAACTTTAAAAAGTTTTCTATTGAAGACCCGATAAGCCTTGCTTTATGGTGAGTATCCGACAAAAAATCCCATCATCGATTTTGGTTCAAATTTATTCTGGGGTCTCTTTGCCATTTATCAAGTATATACAAGTACACCCCAAAGGCTCGAAATGTGAAATTGAAGGTTTTCGTCCTCTCCACATCTCATAGGGTGTTTTCATGGTAGATTTATTTATTAGAGTTCAGTTCGAACATAGCAGCGGTGGACACACCTTGACCCATAGGCCGAGAGGAAGCGTTGCCCCCGCTAACATGGATCTACTAGCTTCAACTAAAGTTCGATTCTTGCGCTCAGCTACCCCATTTTGTTGTGGGGTTCGGGAGCAAGAGAAGTCATCTTTGTATGCCCCGTTCGAACAATATGATCTCATTTCCGAAAAGTCAAATTTCAGACCATGATCACTCCTGATGCATTTAATGCTCGGTCCTTGTGAGTTGCTTATCCAGTTGAAGAGATCTACAAGATGTTCAAAAGTTTGATCCTTTGATTTCAGAACATCACCCATGTGTATCTGGTGTAATCATCGATAACCACAAGAGTATATCTCGCACTGACTAGTGATGAAACAGGATATAGGACCACATAGGTCCATATGAAGAAGTTGCAGAGGAGCCAGTTATTGAGTTAACCGATTTGCTCTTAAAGCCGTGTTTGGTCCGTTTACCAAGTTGGCATTCTCGACAGAGAGTGTCTCTGGAGAACTTGAGTTTGGGTAGACAAGTGACAAGATCAAGTGACGCCAATTTAGACAAAGTCTTAAAATTTAAATGTGCGCATCGCTTGTGCCATAACCAACTATCTTCATCTGTTGCTTTCGTGAGGAAGCATATGGTCGAAGAATTATTTCTTAAGACCACTCGAATATATGTCCCCATCTCTTGATCCGGATAACTTAACGTCTCGGGATAAGTTTTCTCTTCCGTATCCCAGGTGTTGGACAAAAAGGAAACAAGAAATCCTTTGTCACATAGTTCACCGACACTTAGCAAATTATGCTTTAAACCTTCGACTAGTGCAACTTTAGTGATTGATACACGCCGTTAGTTAAAGTGCCATACCCGAGCTATCTTACCTTTCTTTGTTGTCGCCATATGAAACGGATGGACCTTGTTTATCATTAACTTCTACAAGCAGAGTCTAGTCACCCGTCATATGTCCTGGGAGCATCCACTATCAAGGATCCACTTGCTTTGATTGATCTTTAACTTCAAGTGATCCGGCAATTCATTCCAGAGATGCTCCTGAAAGACAACAGTTTACACTTTTGGTGCCCAAACTTGTTTCGGGCGGTTAGAGTGAGCAGCAGATTGTCAACATTTACGGATTTGATTTTGTTAGGACTCTTAGCTTTCCACGTTGACATTAACTTGTTAGTTTGGCCGCTTCTTTTGTTTGGGTTTTCTTGGGAGAGACACTCCTTTTAGATTTAGATCTTGTTTTGCTCGAAGAACCCCTTTTATTAAACCGATCTTTATTTGATTGAAATTGATTACAAAGCTCACTATCGGATAGACTCCAACATTCATAGTGATAATGACCCATTTCCTACGGATGGAGCAGACACTATAATGTGAAGTACAAACGGGGGATACAGGTCTCTTAGATTTTACAGGTTTTTCTACTCTGTTCCCTGTGGCCTAATCCATTACGTTTGGGTGACGCGCTCTTGGCCCTAAATGCGTCGGCCTTAGCCTTGTCTTTCTTTTTGGGTGCTACAGTTTTGGCTTTAATCGCAGTGACCTTCCCTTCATCTTTAGTTACGGGTGCTAACGCTTGGGAAGTGCGAATGTGACCTCTGTTCGACGATCATATACTATGGTGCCACCTGAAATGAAACCATCCAACGGTTTAGATGTACTAACAGGATATAAGTTGGTTAGTTTAGGAGTGAAATCCGGAGGACACTCGGTAGCTTGAGCTATGGAGGTTGATGGTTGGAACCTAGGCCGGGTTTGACTCGAATGTCGTCATGGTCAGTCCTAAAGGTAGAGGCTATTTCCCGGATTTTAGCCACTTACGATTTATTTCCTTTTCCTGTTCCAGTTCATTTTCGAGTCTTTTCACTATAACTTTTAGGCCCAGAGATTGGTATTTAACAAATGATTTTCAGCTCTTAGATCATGATACCAAGCTTCCTTTCCTCGAAGTCGCCGACGTCCTTTTCGAGTCTATTAATAGTAAATTCGAGACGTTTATTCCGACTTTCCATATCTTTGTACATTTGAGTAATTATTAGTCTCTCATTCTTTTCATGATCACATGCAATAGTAAGAGATTCTAATTTACTCGGGAGCTCGAGATAGAAGGTACCTCAAGATTTGCCATGAGACAGACGTTCGGCTTAATGGTCGGCTCATCATCCGAGGATTCCTCCTCTTCTTCCGAGCCACTCATGTATTTTGTCACGAGTGCCTTTCTCTTGCTCTTGCTGTTATCCGAGGTGGAGCGGCGAGGATTTACCTTGTCACTTTTCTCGGCCACCTTTGCTTTGGACCCGCATTCCTTGGCCCCATGACCAGTTTTCCCACGGTTGAAACATTCCCGGGAACTGGTCTCCGGTCGCTCCTTCGTTGGAACGATGATGATGAGCGTCTTTTCGATCCCTTTTCGGCTTTTCGGTAGGAATCGCTCAAAGGATTTGACAAGAAGGGCTATCTCCTCCTCCTCGTCGAATCGGAATTGTCGGATACGTCCGTATCATCATTCCTCGTATGTTTAGACATTCGTAGCTTTGAGAGCTACCCCCTTTTCTTTCCGAGCTATTTTCTCATCTCTCGTCGGAGTACTTAAACCCGACTTCGTGAGTCCGCGACTCTCCATATAGTTCTTCAAGGGGAACATACAGCCGCTTTTGTCCGATTGCATCCGGAGTTGTTTGGAGTAGTAGCGATCCGGCAAGGAGCGAAAGAACTTGTCATTGATCTGGGATTGAGAGTAATGCTCATTGATAGTCTTCAGTTCAAGTATGAGCTTGCCGAATCTCCGATAGATGCTTTCAAGTGATTCGCCCGGTTTATGATTAAAACTCTCAAAGTTCTGTCTGAGAGTACAGATCACATTCTGCATCTGGGACTGACTCCCCTCATAGTGGATTGTCAGTTTGTCCCAAATAGCTTTTGCTGTCGTGCAGCCCTGGACGTCTGTGAAAGCCTCGGAATCCAAAGACAATGTAACATAAGCCAGAGCCTTTTCACTAGCGCCTTGCCAGGCTCTTTCATCGTTGGTAAGTTCAAGATCGTGTCTTTGGCCTCCTTACGCCATGATCTCCGATAGTCATCGGAATTGGAATCTCCCTGATGAAGACATGGCCACATAAGATGATCATGGCAAACCATAAACATCTTCATGCGAGCTTTCCACCGGGAGAAAAGCTCAGGTGTGAATTTGGGCGGTTTCGTTAGAGTAAACCCGGAACTCCGTGGTTGAGAAGCGGCGGCAGCAGGTTGTGGTGGGTCGACATTTTCACCGCCGCTTCGATTCGGGATGGGCTCTGTGCACCTCCGGAGTTAAGGCAAGTGTTGAATAGCATCCGCTTTCTTCGGCCATTTCCGAGATTGAAAGAGTGGGATCTCTACTTAGAACGAAGTAGAACTTGCTCGATACCACTTGATGGTCCCTTGGAGCCTAAAGGGGGGGGGGTGAATAGGCTCTTATTCGAACTCTTTCTTTTCTCTCAAGACACAAAGACTTATCTAGTTTAAGTGATAGAATCACTGCGGAAGATAACCAGATAGTGGAAGTATTTTGTTTTATTATCACAAGGTGATTACAACAAAATAAGCAAACACTCTCTTACACTCGTTTACAACAATGAACTCACACACTAGCCAAGTTCCTTTTCTATTTTTTTTGCCCACCTAAGCACACCTATACATGAAGTATAAGTATGAATATTTATACAAAACATTCCTAAGAGACAACCTTGGAACTTGAAGTTCCGGAATGCGTTCAAACACTAACTATCCCTCGGTAGTCCCTGCCTTGACTGACTGCGGATTGTGGAGCTCAAGATCTTGGATTTGAAGAGTATAAGTGTCTTTGTGAGTTCCGAGATACAATTAAGGTTGTGTCCACATATCCGGATGATCCACGTGTAAGATTCTTCTTTTTCTAAATGCATTCGTCTTACATCGGGATAGCACGAGCTGATAACTTTAAATGCGGTTTTGTTGGAGCAGTGTCTTCTTGGTCCGGTGTAATTTTCCTTACTCCGTAGTTAATGAAGCTCGGAACCTTACTCCGTGTCAGTGGTTGCTTACTCCGTATCTATTCGATCTGGAATCCTTAGTCCGTGTCACGCTTCCTTACTCCGCATGTAAGTTCCTTACTCCGCATGTAGGTTCCTTACTCCGCATGTAAGTTCCTTACTCCGTATGTAAGTTCCTTACTCCGCATGTAAGTTCCTTACTCCGTATGTAAGTTCCTTACTCCGGGCGAGTAATAAGTCCGGATTCCTTACTCCGCATCTGGTTTCTTTACTCCGCATCTATTTTCCTTACTCCGCACTTATTTTCCTTACTCCGCACTTATCCTTTAAGTTCTTAGTCCGTAGGATTGTTCCTTATTCCGTATGTATTTGTTACTTGGTTATTTACCAAGTGTTTGACGACACTAACTCTTGTCTGGATCAGGATTATGTATCCTGTCCTTAGCTTTGCTCTCACGAGTGCATCTTTGGATTAGTGACATACCTTCTGCAATGATCAAATAAACACAAAAGATCTCAGATCAAATTACATAAGGCTTTATCAGCATTATCCAAATTCTGGGTTTGATCCAACAAGGCTGTTTCCATCTCTCTACAAGGATGGGCACTTGTTTGAAGTTCTGCCATGTTGGAATGAAGGCTATCTTCCCAGTGTGGATCTAATTCAGTCCTTTATCGATGGAACTGCTGAGGATAGCAAGCCATGGAAAACTCTCTCAACTATCCTCATTCCGTGCCGGATCATGTCGCCACACTTCATGATGGTTGTCTTCATGATTCAGTCCAAGCAAATGATTCTCATTGATTCTCATCGGATTGTGGAGCACTTTGTAAGAAAGAATCAATGGGAACCTCGTGTCTCAGTGATCAAGCTGTGAAGAAAGCTGGATTATATGAAGAGTTGGGCATCACACCCTTGTGTCCGACTGAGAAACTCAAGGTGACATTCCGGGGCAAAAAGCAAGTGCCACAACAGCCGGATGGAGATAGCTGCGGAGCCTTTGTCTGTCACTTCATCAAGTCATTCTTAACTGTGGACAAATATTGGAGCCAACACACCACTTTTACGATGAAGCGAGACAATGGAGCTTAGAGAGAAAGCAAGCAACTATGATCTTCAAGTATAGTAAGCTTTATGTTCCTTAGTGAAAATCTTGTATTAAGGCAAATTTGTATTTTGTTGCTGATTAATGAAAATTGGTTGTGATGCGTATTCTGTATGTTATCTTTTTGCATTGCTTACCAGATCAGATTACAAAGGGTTTCGGCATATCCATAATTGGGGGAGATTGTTGGATCAAGCCCAGAATTTGGATAATGCTAATAAAGCCTTATATAATTTGATCTGAGATCTTTTGTGTTTCTTTGATCGTTGCAGAAGATATGTTATTAATCCGGAGATACACTCGTGAGAGCAAATCTAAGGACAGGATACATAATCCTGATCCTGGACAAGAGTGAGTGTCGTCAAACACTTGGTAAATAACCAAGTCACCAATACATACGGAATAAGGAACATTCATGCGGACTAAGTCAAATTGACGCTAAGTAAGAGTCTTGGTTTACAAGGTCGCACGAAGTAAAAGAAGACACGGAGTAAAGCATCCGAGTCTTCCATACATGCGGAGTAAGGAAGTACTAATGCGGAATAAGGACCCGAGTCTTTATTAGACACGGAGTAAGGAAATTAGATGCGGAGTAAGGAATCCGGGCCACTCACTTATACGGAGTAAGGAACTTACATACGGAGTAAGGAACTTATATACGGAGTAAGGAAGCACTGATATGGAATAAGCACTCTGACCTTCTCGTTCACACGGAGTAAGGAAGCACTGACACGGACTAAGGATTCCAGGACCAAATAGATACGGAGTAAGCAATCACTGACACAGAGTAAGATTCCGAGCCTCATTAGCTACGGAGTAAGGAAAATTACACCGGACCAAGAAGATATCGCTTCAACTCAACCGCATTTAAAGTTATCAGTTCGCAGTGTCCCGATGTAAGACAAACTCGTTGAGAACCCGAAGAATCTTACACGTGGATCACCCTGGATATGTGGACACAACCTTAATTATATTTGGGAACTCACAAAGACACTTATATTCTTCAAACCCAAGATCTTGAGCTCCACAATCCGCAGCAGTCAAGGCAGAGAGATTACCGAGGGATAGTTAGTGCTAAACGCATTCCGAAACTACAAGTTCTAAGGCTGTCTTTTAGGAATGTTTTGTATAAATATTCATACTTGTACATTTGTGTATGAGCGCGTGTGTGCATTTGTAAGCAAAGATTAACCCTGTGTATGCACAAGCGTTTTTGGGAGATAGAATTTGGCTAGTGTGTGAGTTCATTTGTAAACAGTGTAAGAGAGTCTTGCTTCTATTTTGTTGTATTTATCTTGTGATAATAAAACAAAATATTTCCACTATCTGGTTATCTTCTGCAGTGATTTTATCACTTAACTAGATAAGTGTTTGTGTCTTAAGAGAAAGAAAAGAGTTTCGATAAGAGCCTATTCACCCCGCTCTAGGCTTCAAGGGACCATCAGTAATGACCCCCTAATATGTCTCGGATGCTCTACGCTATACACTCTCACTTTTGGATCTGACTGGACAGGTATTATTGAATCGGAATTGTGGCATGATTGAATGTGTTTGTTTCTTCAATTGTGCATCTTCATATGATAATCAATAAATTGTTCCTGGCATGTGTTCTTTAATCTATTATCGCTCATGAATCTTCAATTGGACAAATCATATAGATTTAATTAATCTTAGCTACACCTTTCAGCATGAAGGTTTCACTATGTTGACCTATATGAACTTATGTGTTTTTTATTTGTCATATGCATTGCTTTCGGTAAAATGATCCTTATGTGTCTTTTGCTTTCATTTTTAATGCATAAGTTCTGTTATTTTTCATTAGTTTGGATTATGCTAAATTTCCTTATTTATCCTATATCCGTACTAATCCCAACTTGTCAAGACTTCTGTTCTTTTAGTTTATCCTTGTGAAGCTATAAGTTTAAATTCTCTTTCAATTTCACTGGTATATATCTTGTCTGATGTCTCGGATTTAAAGTATTATGGTACTTCTTTTCTATTTGACTTCAAGACAGCAAAGGAATCTACTTCTCTCATTTCAGCATTTGTTTCTATGGACTCAGTCTATTATTCATCCTGATATTCTTCTACGAATACACCTTACCCCTGATGATAGTCGGTTCACTTCCTTCTGACTCTTGGAATTCCCAAATCGTGATAATCCATGTATTATCTTACATCGCGTATTTTTAAGGAGGAATAATGATGGTTCATTTAATGCACGTCTCGAGCCTGGCATTTGGTCTTTTCAAATTTTTGAAGTGGGCATATAACTATCATTAATGCACAGTTATCACTGCACCATGTCATCATCCTATCTGACGGTGCTAAACCATCAAGTCTAATGACATCAGTTTCCTGGTGGATCATTGTTCATCTCACTTAAACCCAAGACCCGCTGGCATCCACAGACCACGGACCCATCCTATATATCTTGAACTTTCACGCGTAGCGCGAGTTTACAATTTCCAAATCCCTAAACTCTCGTCGCTCCCCCAATCTTCCAAATCCTCGTTCTCTTCACCTGCTTCGATCTTCAACTCAAATGGCAACCCAAGCGCTCTACGGTGTTACACCCGGCCACCTCGTTGATTGCGAAGGAATTCCCGACCCTCCAGCATGGCTCCAGGAAGTTCGATCTCTCCTCGCCACCAGCAATTTTCTTGCCCTCATATCAGAACCGGTGGATCTCCTCATTGAAGATATTACCACCCACTACCGGCATCTTACCTGCACTGACGATTCTATCATATTTGCCGTGCGAGGTCAGTCACTTGTCATCACACCTCAAGTACTTAGGGATGTGTTTCACTTTCCTGATGGTTCCTCCTATCAATCCAATGCACAAACGATGGCCACCTCGATGGCTTACCATACTAAGGTGAAGTAATACAAGTTGAAGTCTTTTGTGGGCCGTTACCGCTATATGGCCACCATACTGAGCCGTTGTCTGCTTGTTTGTACCTCGGCTCTCGACTCCATTCCATATGATTTGCTTCTAGCAATGAACGCGGTCTTTGAGTGTCTACCGCTTGACTTGGGCTCCTTCCTATTTCGGATGATGCGCTACAACACCAGGAATTCGTCTTTTGGTCGAATTCTCTCTGCTGTGTTCCGGCATCTACGCTCGGCTCATTCCAACAACCGATTGACTATTTCGTTCCCTCAAAATCTCTACTTTTGCCATTTTACTTCTGATAGGACACTTACAGTCTGCCGGCCTCTAGTCGCTCATGCTCGTGTTGTTGCTTTGGAACAGCAAGGTTGTTTCATTGGTGACCCCGCTGCAAGTTTGGGTCACGAGGTCAGTTCTTCCCATCGGTACTCCATGATTTGGTCTATTGCCGCTCCATCTCTCTCCCGCGGCTCCTAGCACAGCGTTAGCGCTGATCCTTCTACAGCTGCAAGGCCATCTCGGCCAAGTTGTCCTCCAGCTGATTCATTAGGCCCAACCGCCGTTGATGCTCCCGCACCTCCCTCTCCTATTATCGCTCTCGTTGTTGATGTTGCGGTTGCTGATGTCCCAGCCTCTCCTTCGGATGCTATTCCAGATGAACCCCTCTAGCCTAAAGATTACCTAGACCGTCTTTCTGCCGACGCCCTCACAGACTGTTGGCTCCACTTTAGTCTTGCCCACACTACCTCCATCCCTAATGATGACCTTCGAGTGTATTATACTCATCATACTCAAACCCCGAATGATATGATTACTTGGAACGTTGATCATAGCTTTCTGATGTCGTCTCTCCTTAAGGCTGCTCAGCCTGCTGCTATATCATTCGGACCAGCCCATGCCGCCCGAACTTCTCTCCCTGTTGAGGCCGGTCCCTCCTATCCTGCAGCCATTCCAGTTGTTGACCTTTCTGGTCACAGTGGGTCGGCTGCCCCTTTTGTTGATGATGATAATGAACCACCATTCTCTCCTCCTCCAGACTCTTCTGCCATGCGCACACCTACAGCTCTACATGCGGGAGAGTCATCTAAGGCACCTGATTTTGCCCTTGGGCGTGCCTCTTTTGGCACAGTTCATTCTGAAGTTGTGATTTCTGCCTAGCTGGACCGCCACGCTTAGGTCCAGAGTGCCTAGATCACTGCCATCATTGTCAAAGTTGATACTCTCGGCACTCAGCTTCTTTATGCCCTCTCTAACTCCTCACTGTCCATGGAGCAAAAGATGGACTGAATCGCCACTTCTGTCCAAGCCTTATCCACTTCCTTTACGGATCTGGCTCATACTGTGGCTCGTGCCCCTAGCACTCCTCATCGATCTGCCAAACCGGGGGAAATTCCATCATCTGATCTTGCAACGACCGAAGCTGCTGGTCCTTCTGCAAGGACCTGGGCTCCTGGTAAGTGGCCTGCACCTATTCTTCCTTCGGGCATCCCGATACCCAAACGCAACCATTTCTCCGGATCTTCCAGTGCTGCTCCTACTGTCATTCCCAACTCCTCCAGTGCAGCTCCATCCTCTTCTAGTCAGGCTCTTGTTGCAACTACCGAAGATAAGGCTATTGTTGAGGCCATGAGAGCCTTTGTAAGCTCTAGTTCTGCCGAGCGAAGGTGTTTGTTACCTTTATTTCCCTTTTCTCCTGAAAGCTTGAGTGTACTAATCTTTGAGAAAGGGCTGTTCAGCATTAAAGATGTGGATAACTTCGCTTTGGCAGTTAAGGAGGAAATGAGGCTATTCCCTTCCTTGTAAAATTATGGACATCAGATTGATATTCTGCCAAGTTGGTTCAACAATTATCTTCTTGCCATTGACCACGTCAAGACCTTCATCAACGGAACTACTGAGAATAGCAAACCATGGATAGATCTTACAACTGTTCTCATTCCATACAAGATTGGCACTCCTCATATGATGCTTGTTATTTTCATAATCCACACAAGGAAGGTGATTCTTGTTGACTCTTACCAGATCGTAGAATTCCAAAAGAGAAGAAGTCAGTTGAAACCACTGTTGTGAACTCTTTCAGCTGCAGTAAAAACGAGTAAGCTTTTTGAAGCGATTGGTCAACCTCCTTTGGCTCCTTCTGCAATTCTAAATTTAGTGATCTTAGACAAGAACTATGTGCCTCAACAACCTGATGGAGAGAGCTGTAGAGCCTTTCTGTGCTACTTCGTACAATATTATTCAAAAAAAGGTTTGAACTAGAGCAACTACCTTAGCTGCACTAAGGAGCAGGCAATGGAGCTACAGGAGCAAGCAGCAACAATGATCTTCAAATACAGTAAGCCCTATGTTCCATAATGTAACATATTTGTACTGGGGGTGAAATTGGATATTCACTGCTGAATTAATAAAGAATAGCACTTATCCTTATCTCTATGTATGTCCTGCTGCTTTCACTAACTAGATCAGATTACAAAGGGTTTGGCATATTCATATTGGGGGAGATTGTTGGATCAAACATAGAATTTGGATGATGTGCATAAAATCCTATGTAATTTGATTTGAGACCTTGTATGTTTATTCTTAGTTGTTACAGAAGATATAACTCTAATTTGGATTTACACTCATGAGAGCAAAGCCAAGGACAAGATACATAATCCTGATCTGGACTAACATGAGTGTCGTCAAGTACTTGGTAAATGACCAAGTCTTCATACGGAATAAGGATCACTCATGCGGACTAAACACTTGAAGTTATGGACTAAGGAATCCGTGTCTTACACTTAAATGGACTAAGTTAAATAGATACGAAATAAGAATCCTAGTCTATATCTCGCACGGAGTAAGAGAGAACTGTCGTGGAATAAAAAGATAAGTCTTCCACTCAAGCGGACTAAGGACAAGAAGACACGGAGTAAGGAATTCGAGTATTTCATTCACACGGAGTAAGGAAGGACTTGTATGGAATAAGGACCCAAGTCCTTTGTTCGCACAGAGTAAGGAAAAGAGATGCGGAGTAAGGAATCTGACACCTTTTACTCGAGCGGAGTAAGGATGCGTTGATACAACGTAAGCCATCCAAACCTTTTACTCATGTGGAGTAAGAAACTCAAGCGGAGTAAGGAAGCGCTGATACGGAGTAAACCCTCTGAACCTTTCATTCATACGGAGTAAGGAAACGCTTACACAGAATAAGGATTCCAGTTTCAAACTGATACGGAGTAAGCAACCACTGACATGGAATAAGGATCCGAGCTTCATTAACACGGAGTAAGGAATCTTATGACGGATTAAGAAAACGCTACTTCACTTTATCATCTTTGCATTTAAAGTCATCAGCTCGCTGTGTCTCGATGTAAGAAAGACCCATTGAATATCTAAATCGTCTTACACGTGGATCAGACGGAGATGTGGACAGAGCCTTGAATGCACTTGGGATCATGCGAAATAATTCAATGTTTAAAGACCCAAGATTTTGAGCACGACATCCGCAACAATTAAAGCAGACATTTTCCGAGAAGAATTCAATGCTACACAGCGCTTGAAAAATCCAGTTCCAAGATTGTCTCCCAAGGATGTCTATATATATTAAGCTTTGTATATTTTCACATATGCGCGTATATGTATAAGAGCTCTTAGAGATTAAGTTGGCTAGTGTGTGAGTTATTGTAAAACAAAGTGCAAGAGAGTTTTAGCAGATCGAAGAGCTTATCATAAGCTTTGATCTGTCTTTAATTTGTTGTAATTATCTTTTGATAATAAAAGAAAATATTTCCACTATCTGGTTATCTTTCGCATTGATTTTATCGTTTAACCAGAAAAGTGTTATGCTGGAGAAGAAGAAGAGTTTTCGATAAGAGCCTATTCACCCCCCCCCCCCTCTAAGCTCCCAGGGACCAACAATATGTAATTGGAACCTGATAGGTAGCATTGGGCATGAGTTTCTAGTATCTGGGGTGTTTTATAATTATGTTATGGTATGTGGGTTGTGAAGTAAACAATGAAAAATTAGTTTTAGATCTATATGACTAGATGTGTATGAACGCATATATTATTATTTTTACTTTGCAATTTAGAGGCGTTTAGGATGCGTTTGAAGTGTAGTTGTAGTTTATTGAGTAAAAGTTGTGAGGGTTTGGGGGCCACTAGGTTGATTCCAAACGAGAAACAGGTATTAGTGGTGATAAATAATAACCTTAGTAAATTGTGAAGTCAAAAACTTGAAGGAGCCTTAAGAATTGAGGGTAAGTTTTTATCTGTCTTTAGAGACGGTTTTTTAGGCTTAACTACTGGGGAGATCATAAGATGAGTCCTCATGCCACTCTGATGTTGTTGTTCCCATAGTAATGATTCGTTTTTATTTTTAAATATATGAAATGAAATTTCATATTTTATAAAAAAAATGTGCTTCTGAATTTAAAAAAGGATGAATTTTTGTATTTTTTTAAGGAAAAAGGAAAAGTGTTCTTCAATTTTTTGGATTTCTATTAAACAACCCCCCCCCCTCTTTAAGACATTGTAAATGGAAATTTTTATTTTGATCTTTATAAAAAAATAGTTTTAAGACTATCTAAAGAAAATATAAATAAAAATATTTGTGTGTGAAAGTGGCATTCAAGAGTAAATAAATTTCTCTATCTTTTTTTTTCTTCTTTTTTTTTTGTCTCTTTTTTTTGTCTCTTTTTTCCACTATTTTTGATTATTTACAAATTACATGAAGAGAGGTCTCAAGACCTTATTACAACCATAAAACAAAAACAAAAAAAACGAAACAAAAGCTTTCTGCAAAACAATGGTTAACAAGACTACACAGAAACCAGGGTAAAAATAATAATAAACAAAACTGTTGGGTCTCTAACGTCCCATAGATCAATCCCACATCGGTTAGGGCGAACATTGAGGTCGTCCTAATGAGGAGGCTCATGTGCACCTTGTCACAACGCGTTTTAACGGGTCGCGGCCCATTAGAAACAAAATCCGTGCGGGCTGCGGCCCATGGGTGGGCGCGCGAGTGCCAAAGCGGACAATATTGTGATAGTGAGTGCCCTGGCCGAGGTCCAATAAGTGGTATCAGAGCCGGGTCCTCTAGACCGATGGTGGGATTGGGGGGGAGACTGTTGGGTCTCTAACGTCCCATAGATCAATCCCACATCGGTTAGGGCGAACATTGTGCCCTGGCCGAGGTCTAATAAGTGGTATCAGAGCCGGGTCCTCTAGACCGATGGTGGGATTGGGGGGGAGACTGTTGGGTCTCTAACGTCCCATAGATCAATCCCACATCGGTTAGGGCGAACATTGAGGTCGTCCTAATGAGGAGGCTCATGTGCACCTTGTCACAACGCGTTTTAACGGGTCGCGGCCCGTTAGAAACAAATCCGTGCGGGCTCGCGGCCCATGGGTGGGTGTGTGAGTGCCAAAGCGGACAATATTGTGATAGTGAGTGCCCTGGCCGAGGTCCAATAAAAACAATAACCGACTCAAATAATAAAGAAGAGGGGAGGAAGAAGATGTGTGAAGTGATAAGGGCGATGTTTTGTGGTTGAGTTTTTTTTGTTTTGTTTTTATTTTTTTTGTTTTGTTTTTTGTTTTGTTTTGTTTTGTTTTTGGCGTTTTGGGCCAATGAGAGCTTGGCATGTGGATTAGAGATGGGTGGGAAAGAGAAAATAAAAAGGAAAAAAATATTTTTTAATGTTTTATTTTGTAATTTTTAACTGATGTTTTGGGTTTTTGGGATTGGTAAGACACATGGTTCGAAGTCGCGGTCACGGATATCGTCGCGTCACAGTAGTGGACGTCACCATTGCAAACAACTTGTTGCATCTCGGTCGAGATACAACTTTAGGCATGAAATAATATTCAAAAATAATCATAGAAAATTTAGAAAAAATCAAATCATTACATTAAAATCATCAAACAAGCAAAATAAATTATTTGAATTGCATGTTATGACTTCAAACATAAAAAAGATACTAGAGCATAATTTTTTTTATCAAGAAGTAGGCAAATTTTATTAGGAAAAGATGACACACAAAAAGTGCTCGAAGAGCAAAAATACAATAACAAGCTCAAAAGGAGTACACATTAACATCACAAATGAAAAAAAAAATAATATACGCCCGAAGCAAACATTCACTCCCTCAAACGACAGAAAAAAAAAGAAAAAATCGATAATAGACTGCTCTCGATCGTCAAACGTATGCATTCCACTCTCGTCAAATACTTCAAAGAAGGCAATGAAAAATAGCCCGCTAAAGTACCAAACGTTGCCCCATGCACCCTATCCAACACAAAAACAACTAATGTAGCATTAAAATAAATATATAATTATATTTTGCATGATTTGTAATTTAGCATCTCAAATTATCATTCAAGTTCAACTTTTGTTGTATTTACTTAACAAAAGAATAGGTGAACACATACCTTTTCTTTTTAATTATATTTGGAGTGGCAGTGATGATGAAATTCTCCTCCTCCTTCAGGTCCAAAGAAGAATGCGAAAGAAAAGCCTGCACTTGTTAATTTTGTGAAGAGTAGCCACTAGAATTCTATGGATATATTGGTTGGTTAGGTGGATATTGCATCTGTGTACCACTACCACTTGAGTTATAACTTCGATTAAATTGGCCCATTGATGACATTTGGTCAAGGTATCCATAACCACCACCACTACTACTACCATAGGAATAAGATTTGCTTCCATGGTAACGATGTTTATCCTGATCATAATAACTACTAGTTTTAGGATGGTAGTGGTGAGGATGATCTCTATCGCGATCACGATGAACTCCATTAGAAGTAGCACTGCTACGACTACGAGATCTCTTCAATGGGGGTGATGACAGTGGTGAGGATGATCGCTCATGTTCTAAATTCATGCGACCAATTTCAACATCAAGTACAGGACCCATGGAAACTAGTTGACCGCCCTATCTTTGTCACCTCTGCAAAACTTCCTCATATACATAATCAGTTGAATCACTGCCGTGACTTGGATAGTGTAATGACCCGTGTTTTGGGAAGAACAAGCTGGAACGAAGATGAACAATACCCTGGGCGAATGCTTGGGTCGAAAGGTGGAAGACTCGAAGATTTGGGTCGTAGGGTCGAAGACCGAGGGTCGAAGTTCGAAGGTTTGAGGGTCGAAGGTGTCACGCCCCAATTTCCTCTCACTTGGAAGTGAGGAGTAACTGCCCATGCCCGCACCCGAAGGGTCAAGGGGTCGGTGCAAGCACCTACAAAGGACTTATGTCACGGTGCTGTCCCAAACCTCGTACAACCAGGCTAACATGCCACGGGGCATGCTCCTGATCCCAAACCACACACACAAACATAGATCAAACAATAAACATATCTCAATCTATTACATCTCAAGAAAAGTTCCAAATTTATTACAACTCAATTGGGAAAAACACCCATCAAACCACAATATATTGTTTATAAACAATCCAAACCATAAAACATAGGTCCACAAAAGCAATAAATTAATAATAAGTCTTCAGCCTCAGTAGCCTACCACCACCAGACTCTTTCACCTACCGCCCGCTAGACCCTGAGAAGAACGGTTTATAGGAGGGGTGACCAAACCATAGCTCAGTAGGGTTCAAGTCTCCCCAGACCCATCCCACTCTACAATATGCATGACAAGTGTATGCTTATGCTCGTGTAGTACCTAAAGCTAAACAACATATGTTGGACCCCATTTTGTCCGGGTTGGACATACTAACCCCATTTGATAAACCTTTCTACCCATGCCATATACCTTGTTAAACAGGTCCACAATGATCCCATACTTCCAAGAAATGGCTTACCCCAATTTGCACGACATGGATACAATTGACACGGACGGGGGAGTCCAAAATTAATGGCTTTTGCTACAAGTCTTTGAAGCACCCCAAGACCAACACCAGGTGATGGAGGATGAAAATTGAAGACCAACGCACTTGACCGAGCTCAAATCGGACTTAAAATGAAGAAGTTATGGCCAAAACAACTTTTGTTGGAAAAAGTCAAGCTTGCCAAAAGACGGTCAATGCCCCTAGTCAAACTGCCCGCAAAAGTGATCATGCGAAACTCTCCAAAATGTCTATGTGGGCGAATACGGGTCTTCCCAAACAATCCCTAAAAGGTCGTCCATTTTTGCATTAAGGGTAAGGGTAAAAAGGTAATTAAAAAACAAACTTCGGGGGTGACCGTTGACCGTTGACCTGCCGACACTCCGACCCTCGACTCGCCACCTCGACCCATTGACCTTCGAAGCCTCAAAGCCTCGAAGCCTCGAAGCATCGAAGCCTCGAAGCCTCAAAGCCTCGAAGAGTCGAAGCCTCGAAGCCCCACTACCGACACTCCGACCTACGACTCGCCCCTTCGGACTTTCGAACCCTGTGAAAATGTGACGCCTCGAGACTTACGACACCAGGACTTGCGACGCCTTGACCTGTGAACCTTTGACCTTCGACCCTTCGACCCTTGACCCTCGAAGCCCCGCTGCCGACACTCCGACCTTCGACCTGCCGACACTTCGACCCGTTGACCGTTGACCTTCGCCCCACCGAAATTTCGACCCACCGAAGCTTTGACCCTGCCAACACTTCGACCTGCCGACACTCCGACCTGCCGACACTTCAAGCCTCTGACCCCTTTGACCTTCACTAGTTGGCGCTTCTCGCTGGCTTGTTTTTTTTCTCGCTGGCTGTTCATGAGACCCATCCTCTGCGCTGGCCACCTGACAAAGAATCAATTTTGTAACAACCCTGTCAGTCACATGTGCTAAAATACAAATTCGAAAGGGAATCACGAGCTGCCCTGTTTTCCGCACAAGCTCTCCACCCGACAAAGCATCAAGTCTGCAAATTAAAATACTGCATCCATAATATGGCATTTAATGCTGCAATTAATGACAGTCCAGCAAAAAAATTTCTGCAGCCCTTTAAGATGCAGTCCTCCGTCCCTTAAAAAAAAAAAAAGAAAAAGGACAACAAAAAAGGAAGAGGAGAAGAGAGAAAAAGAGAGAGCCATCATTGTGAAAAAAAAAACACACAGAGAGAGCCATCATCGTGGGAAAAGAAACCTGCAAACCAGAGAGAGCAAAAAACAGAGAGAGAAAAGGAAAAAACAGAGAGTTGAAAAAAAAAAGAGAAACTCAAAAACCAGAAAAAAGAGATCACTCTTCCACGCCTCCCTGACTGCCATCCTCTTAGATTAAATGCCTAGTCTTCTGCAATCAACATCACTCTTTCATCCTCTTTCCCTCCTGTCTCACTCCAGCTCCCTTTTTTTTTCTCGAAAGAAAAAAAAACACAAAAACAGCCCCAACTTCACCCTTTTTTCGCGTGTTCAGCAAGCAAAAAACATAACATACACCAATCCTGTTCCAATCCCCTATTTCTCACGCCTACCCTCCTTATTTCCAGTCATCAAAAATCTCAAACCCAGAAAATACACCACTCCACTCTTCAAATACCAAGAAATCCCCCTCACAAACCTCGCTGTCAGATCTTGTTGGTTCTAAGCAAGTGATTATCAGCGCCGATAGGAGTTCAAACAGAAGATTGGTGTTGCAAGCTTCAAAGTCAGTTCAACCCTTATCTTTTCATTACTTTTTCAGCTTATTTGTATTAATGTTTGATGTAATTCTTAATAGTTCCTTGTATTTCTTTTCCGTTTACTTGTTAACATTGTATTTTGTTTTCTTTATTGTATTTCCCTTTACTTTGTATATTGTAATAGGTTGTAATAGATAAAGTATAGCAAGCAAAAAATCAAAAGAAACTCAAAAAAAAGAGGCAAAAAAGAGAGGTATAAAAAAAGAGACGAAAAAAAGAAACAAAAACAAAAAAGGGGAAAAAGAAAAAAAGTGCTTTTATTTTTCTTTTGTGGATGTCACACTCACACACTCCACATCTATTTTGATATATGTGTTCCTATGTATTTTCAATTATTGAAACGTGTAGATTTAGGTTCAAAGCTGAAAAGAAAACACACAAAAAGTAACAAAATGTTTTTTTCCAATACGATTTCTATAAAATGTTTTTCTATAAAAAAATTTCCAAATATGTTCAAAATGTCTCCTTGAAAAAAAACAAACAAAAAAAGAAAAAACATTTGTGCAATAAAAATGTTCCAAAATGCTTTCCAAAACAAAAAAACATGAGACCTGTACGTTTTCCAAATCCATTTAAAACAAAAAAAAACATGTTTTACCTTCCAAAAAACAAAAAAAAAAAAACAAAACAAAAACAACAAACAAAAAAGAAAGCAAAACCAAAACCAAATGTTTTTTACAAAACATAAAAAAAAAATGTATGTTTTCTAACCCAAAAAATCAAAAAAAAAAAGGGAAAATAAAAACCATTTTTAGGACTTCAATTTCCAAAAGTAAAACCAAAAAACCAAAACCAACCCATAGGCTCTCATTCTTCACTTCAAATAAAAACCCAAAACTTTTAGGATTCCCTTTACAAATTTAGGATAAATCCATTTTAACCATAACTTTAACAAATAACTTAGCCAAATAAAAATCATAGACTTTTAGAAAATTTAACCCAGTCATAGCAATACAAATAAAAGAAAAACCTCCTCCTCCTCAATTAGATACCGAAAGGGCACTGTAGGGGTGCTAATCCTTCCCTACACGTAACCAACTCCCGAACCGTTCTCTGATGACGCAGACCACACACTTTAAACTACTCAAAGTAGAGGGTATCCAACTGTACCCCAAAAACAGTTGGTGGCGACTCTAAAACTTCTCACCATTGGTTTAGTTTGAGCTCACCCCAAAACGAGCCCGGACGAAAACCAGTGATGACAACTGGCGACTCCGCTGGGGATTTAGAATAAACACTTTAGAGAGTTAGGTCTAGAACGAGGATTAGGAGGATATCTTTATTTATACTGTTGTATACATTTAATTGTCATGCTAAGTTGTTTTTTTTAGATATAATTGTGATTTACTTATTTTTTATATAGTTGTCGTTTAAATTGTGATTTCTTTATACGCTTTAATTACCATGATAGTTGTGATTTACTACTTTCCATACTTGTTGCGTTCATACATAACCCTATACCTGGGTTTAACACAATTTAGGTTAGCGATGTTCAGTACGGTCCCCAGCGCGTTGATCATTATCCGTAATGGGGCCCTTGGACTCCTCACTCAAGCTTGAGGTTCTTTTAAGGCACGTCCTTTTAAGATCTCCCTCCGGTAAATCCCATGGTGTACGGAGCCCTCTATTGAGGAAGTTTGGGAACCAACGAATAAGATAGGTGTAGCAATAGAAGCCCATTAGGGGCATTAACCCACACTTTGTTTGCTCATTCCATGCTAACCCTTGTTTTGCAGGGTAGTCCTTAAGTCATTCCCTGCACATATTAGCTGTTTTTACTATTGGTTTATTCTTTTTCCTGTCTAACTGCCTTGATATATATTAACCTGTCATCCTAACCTGTCACCATGCATAACACAACATTCATATAGGCATGGCAACTTTCAGTCATCTCCTAAAAGGCCCTCAGGACAAGGAGGCTGTCGCAGTGGTGGCCCAAGCATCTGGAGACATTCAACTCCGCCTTGAAGACTTTCCGTCAGGGAAAACCCATAAGGCAGAATGTGTTATCATAGAAGATCAGCTGGACTACACTAAGGAGGTGCAAACAATATGGAGGCAGTGGTCAGACGAAAGGAAAATCACATACATACAACAGTTTGGGGATTTGCTCCATGTGACCGAGCTACTCGCCGATACAGATATGCTTGGAGCAACCATATATTTCTGGGAGCCTCGACGGCGGTGCTTTGACTTCAACGGCATAGATCTGGTTCCCACAATAGAAGAATACAAAAGATTATTGGACATCCCCGTGGAAAACAAAATGAAGATCTATCTACCTGAGCCCAGAAGGTCATGTCGAAGGGCCTTTTTGAGATCATGGGAAAGCCAGGTATGGGACTCACCGGCGGTCACAACCTACGGTGGGCGAGAATATCTTCCATGGGCAACAATCAAAGAAATAATACAAACTGCAACAGAAGCAGAGGCACACAAACTGCTTACACTAGCTATATATAGGCTAGTCATTTTCCCGAGGATACCGGCCCATATCGATGGGGCAATTGTAGATTTGGTCCAGCAGGTGCTCAAAGAATGTGGCCCTACTCCTGCTATCTTGGCTGAAACCATCCGATCTCTTACTTACCTGATGAGTAAAGGCTCGGGACAGTTCATGGGGTGCCTATCTCTCCTGTGTACCTGGTTGCAAGGTCATTTCCCCTGTAGTGTTCATCGTTTCCCTGCTGTTTATCAAGTACCAGCCACAACACTACTAGATATTCTGCTCAGCAAGTGAAGCCTACCAAAAGACTTTGAGAGCTGGAAAAAGAAGTTGGAAACCTCACAGAAGCTGACATTACCTGGACTGCTCCTTGGATGCCGGTGGTCTCCATGACATATAGCTGCGGGGACTACAATTGGGTTCCACTTTTAGGTCCCTGGGGAGGAACTGCATATGCACCACTGCAGGTGGGAAGACAAGTGGGGCGTCATCATATTATTCCCATGCTCTTTGGCATGGAAGAGTGTGACTTCACTTACAGCAGAACCATGCTCACAGAAGAAGGCAAGAAGATGTATCAAGCATGGTCCACACCACACAAGATCCAACCCAACAGTTCAAAACCTGGTGTTTTCCCATCATACATATCTTGGAGGGCATAACACAAGCCACAACTAACTTCAGACATGAAGGCTATCCTCCAGGAGAATCAGACTTTAAGGCAGCAGATCCAGAGGCTAGAAACATCTCTAGAAGGAGCTCTTCAAAGGCTGCAGCTGAGGGAAAAAATAGATCGAGATGATAATGAAGCAGAGGGAGGAAGTAAGTAAACGACCACCCCAGAGAAAGAGGCGTCGTGCTCCTTAGGAGATGACTGGAAGAATGCCTTAAGATCATGTAGTGATAGCTTTCATTTTACATGGCATTTCAGCATTGTATGTTTGTATTGAGTGTTTGTATTGTGTGTTTTGTTCGTAATAAAGTTGTTTGTTTCTTTAACCCTCTGCATAGACATTCATGCATACATGCATATCAAATGGAAAATCAAATAAAAGTTCCCTTGTACCTAGGTGGGTAGCAGCCTCCCTCCAGGATTGCGCACTCTTACAATCTCAGATCCCGGCGCAATCAAATACCTCAACCGCAGCCAATGGCAGAAGAAACAGAGAACAGACTCATGGGGTTGGAACAATCACAACAAACCCTACAGGGGCAAATGTCTGCAATAATGGAAATGCTCACAAAATTGACTGAAGAAAGAGGAAGACTTCCGACAAGGGGAACTACCAATCACCATCAAGAGCAGGGACAGGAGGCCGTTCAGTCACCCAACCTGGCTCCAAGCCAGGCGCCCACATACCATCCTACTATGGCACAACCTCCAACCCCAAATCAAACTCATTTCACTATGCCTGCACTGGGAAATGTAATGGAAGCAGTGGGTTCCCCAGCTCCTCAGGAAAATGTTGAGTCTTTCGCTCTAGGCCGACTCAAGGAAAGATTAAAAGCCGTAGAAGGCACTGACAGCTATGGCATGACCAGCCCACAAGACTTATGCTTAGTCCCTGGAGTGGTGCTGCCACCAAAATTCAAAATGCCAGAGTTTGAAAAATTCAACGGGACCCGATGTCCAAAGACACATTTGGCCATGTATTGTCAAAAGATGGCTGCTTATGCTGGTGAAGACAAGCTCCTCATGCATTATTTCCAAGAAAGCCTAACTGGGGCATCCCTACGCTGGTACTTTCAGCTAAATGGAAACCGCGTCAAGACATGGAAAGAATTAGCTACTTCCTTCTTGGCATAGTACAAACATGTCACCCGAACTGGCGCTGGATCGATTAACCCTGCAGTCCATGGAAAAGGGATCCGAGGAGAATTTTAAAGATTATGCACGAAGATGGAGAGAGGCCGCTGTGGAGGTCCGACCTCCTCTTACCGAAAGAGAACTCACCACTCTTTTTATCAACACACTAAAAGACGTATACTATGAGAAGTTGATAGGTAACGTGTCCAACAGCTTTGCAGACTTGGTTGCATCCGGTGAACGCGTAGAAAGTGGAATTAAAGGAGGAAAGCTAAAGGGTGATGCGGCTGAGGCATCAAAATGGTTTCAACCACCAGCAAAGAAGAAGGAAAATGAGAGCAACCTGGTATACCAAGCACACCAGTCAATACAACCAACATTCTACCAAGTGCCAGGGTGCTACATAGGGTCACCGGTAGCTGCTTATGCCGCACCTGCACCACCTCCCTAATTCATGCCATACTTGCCACATGGAGGGGTTCCATTTCCATATCCAATGACACCTAATCCGTTTCAACCAAGAGCGCCTTACGCAGAGCAACCAAGGCCAGCAACTCAGGAAGGACCAGGAGCCTCATTCCAAGGACATGGGCAACCAAGGGCCCCGACCCGGCCAAAGCAGGAGCGAATCGGGCTTCTCGTTGACCACGACAAGAGTTTGATCCTATTCCAATGACTTATGCGGAATTATACCCCAAGCTCTTAGAGGCAAGGATGGTAACCCCTATACGCTTGGGAGAAATAAAGACTCCTCCCCCGGCCTAGTATAAGCCAGATGCCAGATGTGAGTATCATGCAGGTGGAGCTGGACATGATATTGAGAATTGTATAACATTCAAAAGGAAGGTTTAGGCATTAAAGGATGCAAAATGGCTAGATTTTTCTGCACTGTCTAGGACGCCAAATGTGAGCAGTAATCCTGTCCCAGAACACTCCAATAATGTTGCTAGTATCAAAAATGAAGCACGGCTGGAAAAGGTCTCCCAAGTACAAATCGAGAAAACACATTTGTTCACTCGCACACGGGAACATGGCTATATACTTGCTAAAGACACGCCAAAGGCAGGAAAAGGAACAGATGGGGAAAAACAATGCCCTTATCACAAGATGTCACGGGGACATGACATCGCAGAATGTACTGAGTTTTCCAAGGTGGTGCAAAAGCTCATGGACCAAAGGATGATTGAATTCTCCAGAGGAGGAATGGACAACCAAAGCCACATGATCCAAGGAGATGATTCACTCAAATCGCCATGGGTGCCAACACCCCTTGTCTTAAACGTTAAGGCTCCAGAGATCCCGTTACTGCCACATGGAATCAAGCCTCTCACTATCCATGCCTCAAGTCTTGTGCCAGACAAGAGGGGGAGAATCGAAAGCGCACAACTACCGCAGGGAATTGCACCTCTCACCATAGGTGTTCCTGCTCCTTTCCCTTATAAGAATGATAAGGCAGTCCCATGGAACTACAGTT
Organism: Taxillus chinensis; assembly: GCA_023512835.1. Lineage (NCBI taxonomy): Eukaryota > Viridiplantae > Streptophyta > Magnoliopsida > Santalales > Loranthaceae > Taxillus > Taxillus chinensis. The sequence goes on from CM042087.1 coordinate 21,576,663, forward strand.
GTGAAGTAGTACAGGGAGCCACTGCAGCCGAAAAGAAAACCAGGAGCGGTCGGACATATGCCCCTGATATGGATGACAAAGCAAGGAAGGAAAAAGCTGTAGAATAAGACATTGAGTCAACATCGGAGGCAACAAAGAATGGAACACCAATCACTGAAGAAGAGACCACAGAATTTCTGAAACTCATGAAGCAGAGCGAGTATAATATTGTGGATCAATTAAGTCGGCAACTGGCTCGCATCTCCCTGCTCTCATTAATGATGGATTCCCAACCTCACCGGGAAGCACTGTTGAAGGTTCTAAGCCAAGCCTATGTTCCTCCTACCATCCCGGTGGCAAATGTGGATGGACTCACTAGTAACCTCATTATGAACAACGTCATCAGTTTTGGAGATGACGAGCTACCCCAGGAAGGGAAGGGACATATAAAAGCTTTGCACATCACCGTCAAATGCAAGGAGCACACCATAGCCCGCATACTCATTGACAACGGCTCGGCATTGAACATTATACCCCTGCATATACTACAACAACTTCCAATTGATGCGTCCTATATGCGTCCCTGTACGATGAAGGTATGGGCATTCGATGGAGGAAAGCGTGACGTAGTGGGAACTCTGGATATTCCCCTCACGATTGGGCCAACTACTTTTATGGTAGAATTTCAGGTGATGGACATCACGCCATATTACAGCTGTCTGTTGGGAAGACCCTGGATCCACACGACAGGGGCAGTGTCGTCAAGCCTCCACCAAAAGATGAAATTTGTAATGGGGGACCAGCTCATTTGCATCTCTGGAGAGACAAGCTTCCTCGTCACCAAGCCGGCATCAGTACCTTATGTTGAAAACAACGAAGATGTGCCAGAATGCTCCTATCGGGCGTTTGAGATGGTGAATGTCACTTCTGTCCCAGATCATTGTCTCTCGAAGGCTGAAAGAATGGTTGTAGCCACCATGATGAAGCAAGGGTACAAGCCAGGGCAGGGATTAGGTCCAAAGGCTCAAGGGATTCAGAAACCCCTGACCATCCGAGAAAATACCAGAAAGTTTGGGCTAGGCTACATCCCTACGAAAGCTGACAGACAGAGGGAAGCTATCAGGAAGAGGGAAGTCAAAATGGCAAGATTGCAGGAAAAGCCAGTACAAGAAGAAAGGAGAAGCTTCCCCACCTTGAAAGTTACATTCCGGAGTGGAGGGTTTATCCATAAGAGCCAACCTGAGCCCAAGACGGGCACTGTAGCCGTATTGGACACAAATGAGCATGCACCAAGCGAGATGGTTCAGTTAGTGCGAGAGGATCCCAACCAGCCATTGAACAATTGGACCAGCCTGGACCTCCCCATAATGTAATGCTTACGGGTCGCTGGGATTTAATGTATTCTAGTTTAATGTACTTTGAAGCTGTGAACATTTGTTTTTCCTTAAACCTTCTAATAAAATGTGTTTTTCAAAATCTTTCATGGTGCATTCCATTCATAACATATGCATATCATATTTGGTTACCAACTTGTCATTCTCTTATAAGCAGGTATCACAATGTCAATGAAAACATAGTATGCGAAGGCGAAACAAGATGCCAAAGGTTTGACCAAAGTCCAAACTGGGAGCAGCCCGTGTTTGAAGCTGACGAGAATGAGATAGAGGAGACACCGGAACTACCAGGGGAGATTATACGCCTATTGGAAAGGGAAGACCGTTTCTCCATTCCAAGTGAAGACCCAAGAGAAATAGTGAATTTGGGGACGGTTGCCGAACCAAGAGAATTGAGGATGGGATCCTTAATAGCTACCGACATCAAGAAGAAGTTAATCGAGCTGTTAAGAAGCTACATCGACATTTTTGCATGGTCATACCAAGATATGCCCGGATTAGACACAGATATAGTACATCATCACATACCAGTGAGGCCGGAATGCAAGCCAGTTCAGCAGAAATTGAGAAGAATGAGACCGGAGATGATATTGAAGATTAAAGAAGAAGTCAAAAAGCAATGGGATGCAAGGTTTCTTAAGTGTCTCCCATTATCCGAATGGGTGGCCAATGTTGTACCAAAGATCGAAAAAAGGAGGCAAAGTACGCATGAGTGTCGACTATAGAGATCCTGAACCTGGGCAGGTCAAGGATAACTTCCCACTTCCTCACATTGATACGCTAGTGGATAATACGAAAAAACACGCCTGTTCTCATTCATGGATGGTTTCTCGGGCTATAATCAAGTTCATATGGCCCCCGAACACAAAGAGAGGACCACATTCATGACACTTTGGGGCACTTTCTTCTATAATGTGATGCCTTTTGGTCCGAGGAACGCAGGGCAACCTATCGACGAGCCATGGTGACCCTATTCCACGACATGATGCATAAGGAAGTCGAAGTATATGTGGACGACATGATAGCCAAATCACGAAGCATCGAAGATCATATCGAAGTACTCCGCAAGCTCTTCAACAAAGCTACGAAATATCAAGTGAAATTGAACCCCGAAAAGTGCACTTTCGGAGCCATGTCGGGAAAACTGTTGGGTTTCATTGTGAGCCAAAAGGGAGTTGAAATCGATCCAGATAAAGTTCAAGCTATCCAAGAGATGTTGCCACCACGGACCATCAAGGAGGTTAGAGGATTCCTAGGGCGACTGAATTACATTGCTCGATTTATTTCCCAATTGACAGCCACCTGTGAACCCATTTTCAATACTTTACGAAAGAACAACCCAGAAATTTGGAATGACAAGTGTCAAGAAGCTTTCGACAAGATCAAACAATATCTGTTTAATCCACCTATTTTGGTCCCACGAGTACCGGATAGACCTCTGATCTTATACTTGACCGTTCAGGAGTCAGCGATGGGTTGTGTCTTGGGGCAACACGATTCTACAGGCAAGAAGGAGCAAGCCACTTATTACCTCAGCAAGAAGTTCACCATCAATGAAGAAAACTACACACCCTTGGAGAAAACGTGTTGTGCCCTTGTTTGGATAACAAGACGATTGAGGCAATACACTCTTTATCATACCACATGGCTGATTTCGAGGCATGATCCACTCAGATATCTCTTGGAAAAACCATCCATTTCTGGAAGAATCGCCAAATTACAGTTGATCCTATCAGAGTACGATATCATCTACGTACCTCAAAAAGCCATAAAAGGAAGTGCAATAGCCGACTATCTGGCAGATAGAGCTGGAAGACTTTGAGCCCATGACTATTGGCTTCCCAGATGAGCACATCAACATCATTTTGGCCGAAGTATCAGACATATGGACGATGTGGTTCGATGGAGCCTCCAGTCTTTTAGGTCATGGTGTTGGGGCCATCCTGATATCCCCAAGAGGCGAACATTTTCCCATGGCGGCAAAGCTAACCTTCCCATGTACAAACAATGTAGCAGAATATGAGGCTTGTGTGATGGGACTTCAAGAAGCCATTAACAAAGGAATCAAAAAATTACGAGTGTTCGGCGATTCGGCACTCATCATTTTTCAAGTAAGGGGTGAATGGGAGACTCGAAACCACAAATTAATCCCATATCGGAAGTACGTTACAGAGTTAGCCGAGCAATTCGAAGACATCACGTTTGAGCATATGCCCAGGGAACTCTAGCCTCCCTCCTTCGGCTAGACACAAAGTTGGAAGTTCAGTCTTTTGATATCCGCATACAAGATGCTCCTGCACATTGCATGGCCATTGACGAAAATACCGAAGAAAAGCCTTGGTACAATGATATCAAACAATACTTGCTTAAACAAGAGTATCCAGCTGAGGCCTCTGAGTTTGATAAAAGAAATATCCGAAGGTCAACATCCAACTATTATCTTGATGGCTCGATTCTGTACAAGAGAAACTATGACATGGTGTTATTACGGTGTGTGGCAAAAGAAGAATCGACACAAATAATGAAAGAACTGAACGAAGGTGAATGTGGTTCACATGCAAATGGACATGCATTAACAAGACAAATCATGCGAATGGGATATTATTGGGTCACCATGGAAAAAGATTGCATTGAATATGTGCACAAATGCCTCAAGTGTCAAATTTATGGCGATAAGATCCAAGTACCGCCGTCAAACTACACGTGATGGTTTCCCGTGGTCGTTCTCGCTTTGGGGCATTGACGTTATCGGACCAATATCTCCAAAAGCTTCTAATGGTCATCGTTTCATTTCGGTAGCCATTGATTACTTCACCAAGTGGGTAGAAGCAGCATCATATGCTAATGTCACACAGGCTGTGGTACTTTGATTTATGCGGAACAACATCATATGCCGATATGGGCTTCCCGAGCAGATCATAACGGACAATGCTGCCAATTTGAACAGTCGGATGATAGGGAGGTTGTGTGAAACATACAAAATTCAACACCGCAACTCGACCCCCTATCGCCCAAAGATGAATGGAGCAGTCGAGGCCGCCAACAAGAACATCAAGAACATTATCAGAAAGATGACTGAAACGTACAAAGATTGGCATGAGAAGCTACCATACGCTCTGCATGCTTATTGTACCTCAGTGCGTACATCGACCGAGGCAACTCCATTTTCTTTGGTCTACGGCATGGAAGCAGTTCTACCGGTCGAAGTGGAGATACCTTCCCTCCGAGTACTTAAGGATACTCAGCTCGAAGAAGCAGAATGGGCCCAAAGTCGTTATGAGCAGTTGAATTTAATTGAGGGCAAGCGCCGGGCGGTTTACGCAGAGGACAGCCGTATCAACAGAGAATGATGAACAATTACAATAAAAAGGTGAAGCCCAGAGGCTTTCAAGAGGGTGATCTTGTCCTCAAAAAGATCTTGCCAATTTAACCCGACCATAGAGGCAAGTGGACTCCCAATTATGAAGGCCCATATGTTGTGAAAAAAGCATTCTCAGGAGGCGCATTGATCCTTGCCAAAATGGACGGAGATGAGCTTCCTAATCCAGTGAATAGTGACACCGTCAAAAAGTTTTATGCTTAATTCTCATACCTCCCAACAATCCCTGTAATGAGCGGACTTGGTGAACACCCGAAAGGGCACCAAGGGTAAAATACAAAGCTCCAAGGAAAGACAAAAAAAAAAAAAAAAAACAAAGGCGGACTTGGTGAAAACCGAAAGGGCACCAAGGGTAAAATACAAAGCCAACAATAAATCTTGAAGGGTGAAATCGGTTCATCGAATCGAAAGGATCAGGACCACAACAAATAGGGTCCGTTGCAAGCAGAGACAACATCATCCAAAAACAACGGATCGCAAACAGTGGAAGACTTGGTCAAACCTGCGGCATGCTTGAATCAAATTTGTACATTATGCTTTTAAAGACTTGCGATTCTGTTTATCAGATGATGACAATAGGACACTTTTTATGATATAAATATGTTTTGTGGAATTAAACTAGCAAAAATCTTTTTTATCTCTTTAATCATGTTACATCGTCTTCATTTCACATTTAAGTAGAACATCTTAAATCCCCAGTAAGCTCTTCTAGCATTGCCTTATGAGTAGGGCCAAGCTCAAAATCCTCAAACAACTTAAGGCCCCCAACTCGGAGTACTCATATCTCCACGGGATATCACTATCCCCAGAGAAGCTGTCAAATCAAGCTCCTCAATATGGCGAAGCGAAATTTAACAGACCCTTCATGCGCAACAGGGAGTTCCCCAGCAAAGACAGGACTGACTCTCCATTTCAAAGACTAAATGTTTATTACAGCCCAATCAGGAAAAAACCCCTATGAAGCCAGGTGTACTGTTACAAATAAAACCAAACCAAATTCCAGAACATAAAACCACGAGCACGACAAAGGAAATAACATAAAACTCCCAGCCTCAGGGACCTAGCTCCTCAGCCTTCACCTACCGCCTGCTAAACCCTGCAAAAGGACAGTTTATAGGAGGGGTGAGCAAACCATAGCTCAGTAGGGATCCAGTCTCCCCAGACCCGTCCCGCTATACAACATGCATGATATGTGTATGCTTGTGTTCGTGTCGTGCCTAAGGCTAAAGCAAAGAAACATCACCCGGAGAAACACTCTTTACCCGAGCCCGCACTCGAAGGGCAGAGGACACCCCGCCACCACGGCGACATGACATACCACATCCAGGCAAATGTTGCATGGACACCAATGCAACATTTTCCACCCGAGTCAGATATGGTCAACCACCTCCTCGGGCGCCATACCTACCCTCAGGAATGGGTGTAGACTTAGCCCACCGTTGTGAGTGCTACACCAAGACTCAGGACCACGTCCTGGCCAAATCTCAAAGGGGTCCAGCTATTGTGCCTGGCCCATATCTCACTTCGGTCTCAAACAGACCAACGAACAAGATAGCATTACATCTCGACATGTAAACTCAAGACAAGCATTTACACTTTATTTCGGAGGGACCAACATGGTCCAGATACAAGCCACACACATCAGCCTCACAGGCTTTTTATCAAATACAAATCAAACACAGTACACACCAGTCACACAGGTATATCATCAGACACCCATATACAAGGTCTCACAGGCATTATATTGAATACATGGCATGCAGGCCTCACAGGCATTTTATCAAATACATAGTGTGCAGGCCTCACAGACATTTCATCAAACACATGGTGGGCATAAACAAACCCAAGAAAATCCTCGGGCCAAATTCAACATCGAATCAACAGAACATGCCATTCAAGGCCAACATCCATAGGAGATCACACCTATATGGATTTACATATATATAAAGCGAATATCCTGGAATAGAGGAGAGTTAGGAAGAACATGAATCCCTACCTCGGACTTTTGTCCTAACCTCTACGCTAGACACCTTCCAACGACGCGAACCACCACGGCAACCGCCCGGAGATCCTCTCTCTCTCTCTCTCTCTCTCGGCGGCCAAGCAAAGAAGAACACAAGAACCCTAAACTCAAACTCAAGCCCTCATTATATAGACACTACCCACATCAAAACGACGTAGTTTTGATTAAGTAAATCCCAGGATCAAAACGACGTAGTTTTGATCACACAAGTTAGCACCTTTCCGCACCCATATAGGCCAAAATACTCGGAATTTCAACATGGTCCTTTGGAGGAAGATCATTAGAATGTCAAAACCAAGGGAACCATGCAAAAATATGGTCGCACGCCAATTTGAACGTGAATTCCCCAATTCACGTGCAACTCCAAATGCACTCCAAATGTGCTCAAACTTCACCCCTAGCCTCCTTGCATCATGTAGAAGACAACCACACTTGTACATGAAATGGACCCATTTCACGTGCACCTCACATACACGTTCGTTTGGCCTGAAACTTCTGTGGTAGATAGAGGACATCATTCTAAGCATCTTTCCATTTGCACATGAATTCATTTGAGCCCATTCACTAGGTCAAAATATAGAAAAAAAAACTCTACTCAGAAGGCAAAACTGTGACTAACTCAAGGTACGGGTCCTTTCAGACATTTCCATCTTGGCCAACCCTCAGTAATACATCACATGGCATTCGATGCATACATCGCATTGCATCATATTTCACCACAAGTTGAGGTTTATGCATCCCCGCATACAGCACATTGCATTCCATGCATCATTGGCATACATTCAACATACTCTGTAATTACAGGAATGTTGCCGCCTCTGGAGATCCTAGGAGCTCATATTCAGCAAATTTCTCTTCAAGCTATCCTAGCTTTCTTCGTTCAACTGTACAACTCTTTCCTTGCAATTTCCCCAAAGTCTAAATGCATCCTTTCGGCACTTGACAAACTTTTTCCCCTTTTGGGTCCCCTCGTAGAGCGATCTCCTTGAGTGAACTCATAGAGGGAGCCCAAATTAGGTTACTTCCCAAACTCCCCATTTCCTTAAAGCATTTCCCCAAACTACCAATTGATGTCTCCAACAAGTCTTCCCAAGTTAAGCCTATCGATGTTGTGGGCTTTCCGTTTTCAATTCAAATCCCCTATCGTTGCTGTGGGCTTTCCGTTTTCAATTCAAATCCCCTATCGTTGTTGTGGGCTTTCCGTTTTTAATTCAAGCCTATCGTTGCTGTGGGCTATCCATGTTCAATTCAAGCCTATCGTTGCTGTGGGCTGTCCATTTTCAATTTAAGCCTATCATTGCTGTGGGCTATCCATTTTCAATTCAAGCCTATCGTTGTTGTGGGCTATCCATTTTCAGTTCAAGCCTATCGTTGCTGTGGGCCATTCAATTTTTAGTTCATACCCATCATTGTTGTGGACTTTTTGCATTTTTCAATTCGAGCCAACCGTTGTGGGCCTTTCAACTTTTAGCTCACGCCCATCATTATTGTCGGCCTTTTCTCTTTTTCAATTCAAGCCTATCGTTGCTGTGGGCTATCCATTTTCAATTCAAGCCTATCGTTGCTTTGGGCTATCCATTTTCAGCTCAAGCCTATCGTTGCTGTGGGCCTTTCAATTTTTAGTTCACACCCATCATTGTTGTGGACCTTTTCCACTTTTCAATTCGAGCCTATCGTTGCTGTGGGCCTTTCAACTTTTAGTTCACGCCCATCATTGTTGTGGGCCTTTTCTCTTTTTTCACTAATCCTATCATTGTTGTAGGCTTTCAATCTCCAGTATCAAGCGGCCTTAGGTGCCTCATCAAAGTATTATCCAAGTACACCGACCTGTGAAGCCCTTTTTGCCTCTCGGGACAGATCCAAATGTCGCATTCTACTCTTCCCATGTGCTAGGTAAGTCAGGTAAGTGCTCTAACCCGTCCAAAATGACTCCCTTTTAATCTTTGTACACTGTTTGTATACAAACAATGCACAAAGAGGGGCAACAGTTGGACCCCATTTTGTCCGGGTTGGACATACTAACCCCATTTGATAAACCATTCTGCCTATGCCATATACCTTGTTGAACAGGTCCACAATGATCCCATACTTCAAAGAAATGGTTTACCCCAATTTGCACGAGATGGATACAATTGACACGGACGGGGGAGTCCAAAATTAATGGCTTCTGCTACAAGTCTTTGAAGCACCCCAAGACCAACACCAGGTGATGGAGGATGAAAATTGGAGACCAACGCACTTGACCGAGCTCAAATCGGACTTAAAATGAAGAAGTTATGGCCAAAACAACTTTCCTTGGAAAAAGTCAAGCTTGCCAAAAGACGGTCAATGCCCCTAGTCAAACTGCCCGCAAAAGTGATCATGCGAAACTCTCCAAAATGTCTATGTGGGCGAATATGAGTCTTCCAAAACAATCCCTAAAAGGTCGTCCATTTTTGCATTATGGGTAAGGGTAAAAAGGTAATTAAAAAAAAACTTCGGGGGTGATCGTTGACCGTTGACCGTTGACCTACCGACACTCCGACCCTCGACTCGCCACCTCGACCCATTGACCTTCGAAGCCTTTAAGCCTCGAAGCCTCGAAGAGTCGAAGCCTCGAAGCCCCGCTGCCGACACTCCGACCTACGACTCGCCCCTTCGGACTATCGAACCCTGTGAAGATGCGACGCCTCGAGACTTACGACGCCAGGACTTGCGACGCCTTGACCTGCGAACCTCCGACCTTCGACCCTTCGATCCTTGACCCTCGAAGCCCCACTGCCGACACTTCGACCAGTCGACTGTTGACCTTCGCCCCACCGAAATTTCGACCCACCGAAGCTTCGACCCTGCCGACACTTCGACCTGCCGACACTCCGACTTGCCGACACTTCGAGCCTCTGACCCTTTTGACCTTCGCTGGTTGGCGCTTCTCGCTGGCTTGTTTTTTTTCTCGCTGGCTGTTCATGAGACCCATCCTCTGTGCTAGCCACCTGACAAAGAATCAATTTTGCAACAACCCTGTCAGTCACATGTGCTAAAATACAAATTCAAAAGGGAATCACGAGCTGCCCTGTTTTCCGCACAAGCTGTCCACCCGACAAAGCATCAAGTCTGCAAATTAAAATACTGCATCCATAATACAGTATTTAATGCTGCAATTAGTGACAGTCCAACCAAAAAATTTCTGCAGCCCTTTAAGATGGAGTCGTCTGTCCCTTAACAAGAAAAAAAAAAGAAAAAAGGACAACAAAAAAGGAAGAGGAGAAGAGAGAAAAAGAGAGAGCCATCATTGTGAAAAAAAACACACCGAGAGAGCCATCATCGTGGGAAAAGAAACCTGCAAACCAGAGAGAGCAAAAAACAGAGAGAGAAAAGCAAAAACAGAGAGTTGAAAAAAAAGAGAGAAACTCAAAAACCAGAAAAAAGAGATCACTCTTCCACGCCTCCCTGATCGCCATCCTCTCGGATTAAACCCGCACCCTTCGCAATCAACATCACTCCTTCATCCTCTTTCCCTCCTGTCTCACTCCAGCTCCCTTTTTTTTCTCAGCAAGAAAAAACACAAAAACAGCCCCAACTTCAGCCCTTTTTTCTGCGTGTTCAGCAAGCAAAAAACATAACAGACACCAATCCTGTTCCAATCCCCTATTTCTCACGCCTACCCACCTTATTTCTAGTCATCAAAAATCTCAAACCCAGAAAATTCACCACTCCACTCTTCAAATACCAAGAAATCCCCCTCACAAACCTCGTTGTCAGATCTTGTTTGTTCTAAGCAAGTGATTATCAGCGCCAATAGGAGTTCAAACAGAAGATTAGTGTTGCAAGCTTCCAAGTCAGTTCAACCCCTATCTTTTCGTTACTTTTTCGACTTATTTGTATTAATGTTTGATGTAATTCTTAATAGTTCCTTGTATTTCTTTTCCTTTTACTTGTTACATTGTATTTTGTTTTCTTTATTGTATTTCCCTTTACTTTGTATGTTGTAATAGGTTGTAATAGATAAAGTATAGCAAGCAAAAAATCAAAAGAAACTCAAAAAAAAGAGGCATAAAAAAAGAGAGATGAAAAAAAAAACAAAAACAAAAAAGGGGAAAAAGAAAAAAAGTGCTTTTATTTTTCTTTTGTGGATGTCACACTCACACACTCCACATCTATTTTGATTTATGTGTTCCTATGTATTTTCAATTGTTGAAACGTGTAGATTTAGGTTCAAAGCTTAAAAAAAACACACAAAAAGTAACAAAATGTTTTTTTCCAATACGTTTTCTATAAAATGTTTTTCTATAAAAAATTTTCCAAATATGTTCAAAATGTCTCCTTGAAAAAAAACAAACAAAAAAAGAAAAAACATTTGTGCAATAAAAACGTTCCAAAATGTTTTCCAAAACAAAAAAACATGAGACCCGTACGTTTTCCAAATCCATTTAAAACAAAAAAAACATGTTTCACCTTCCAAAAACAAAAAAAAAACAAAACAAAAATAAAAAACAAAAAAGAAAGCAAAACCAAAACCAAACGTTTTTTACAAAACATAAAAAAAATGTATGTTTTCTAACCCAAAAAACCAAAAAAAAGGGAAAATAAAAACCATTTTTAGGACTTTAATTTCCAAAAGTAAAACCAAAAAACCAAAACCAACCCATAGGCTCTCATTCTTCACTTCAAATAAAAACCCAAAACTTTTAGGATTCCCTTTAGAAATTTAGGATAAATCCATTTTAACCATAACTTTAACAAATAACTTAGCCAAATAAAAATCATAGACTTTTAGAAAATTTAACCTGAGCCATAGCAAGACAAATGAAAGAAAAAACCTCCTCCTCCTCAATTAGATACCAAAAGGGCGCTATAGGGGTGCTAATCCTTCCCTACACGTAACCAACTCCCAAACCCTTCTCTGATAACGCAGACCACACACTTTAAACTACTCAAAGTAGAGGGTATCCAACTGTACCCCAAAAACAGTTGGTTGCGACTCTAAAACTTCTCACCATTGGTTTAGTTTGAGCTCACCCCAAAACGAGCCCAGACGAAAACCGGTGATGACAGCATACATCACCTAGTAACACACCATTTACCTGTGCCCACACTGGAGGGCAGAGGACACCCCGCCACCACGGCGACATGACATACCACATCCAGGCGAATGTTGCATGGTCACCAATGCAACATTTTCCACCCGAGTCAGATATGGCCATTACCTCCTCGGATGCCATACCTACCCTCAAGAATGGTTGCAGACTTAGCCCACCGTCGTGAGTGCTACACCGAGACTTAGGACCACAGCCCTGGCCAAATCTCAAAGGGTCCAGTAATTGTGCCTGGCCCATAACTCAGTTCAATCCACATGTATTTGGGTACTCAAACTCAATCACAAATTCACAAAGATCTCGTAAGTACATCACAGTACATCTCAGTAAACACAGCTCAAGCGCAAGTATATCTTAGTAATGCAACTCAGGTGTACATCCCAACTCAGTACAAGGTATTTAACAATATATCTCAATACAAACTTGTTAATATAGCTTAGCAAACACAACTCAGGCATAACAAAATAACCCAACAGTGCACTCAGCTCATGCAGTCTAAGAACACTCTCAATAACATTCACGGTTTATAGTTTTACCTATGTAAGTGTTTTTGAACTATTTTGGCAAGTTTCTAGGCAAACTCAACTCATAGACATCATTCAAATCACTCTATTTTCCACACAAGGGACTTGGTTAAACAGGCACCAAAGGAAGCAAAATGAAGGGTGCACGTTATATGGGCCATATGACGTGCAGGGTTAGTTTTGGCTCCTTGACTTCCACATGTTCTAAGGAAGACTGGGGTAAATTTTCAGACCAATTGGATGTGCATGCCATATGGGGATATGGCGTGCAATATGGCGTGCAGCCATGCTTTTGCACAGTGATCATTATTTTGTTATGCTAATGACTTCTCTCTAAAGAACCCAACTCAAATTCCTTTTCATTTGTGAGTTATTAGGTTTTAAAGATTGGATACACAACCTACTTTTCAATTCCAATGTAATACTCATGCCAAATTACCCATCTAGACAAATCCAGGGTATCCAACTCAATTATTTTCAGTTATATATATTAAAAATCTCATATTAATCCCACACACATCTACATGTTTATATATATATATATATTAATCATCTCATCCACAGAATTGGGGTTGAGAGAAGAATCACAACAGATGAAAATCACAACAGGTGAAATTCCAGAATTTGGAGGAGGTACAAGGGTTGACAACGAATCCCTACCTCAAAGTCGGAGAATATAACTGGTTGTTGTATTCTAGCAATCACGTCTCCGGGCTCCCGTCCGACCTTGGATCGCCAGCCTTGGATTGTCCTCGCCGTCTCAGGCCGTGTCTCCCTCTTTCCGAAAGTCTCCCTCTCTGGCCGTGTTTCTCTCTCTCTCTCTCTCTCTCTCTCAAGGGGTGACGGCAGCTAGGGTTTTGGAATGAGAAATTCCCTAATTTTCAAGCCCTTTTTCTTTATATATTTTCCCACATAATCAAAACGACGTAGTTTTGATTAAGTGAATCCCTACATCAAAATGACGTAGGTTTGATTAATTTAAAGCCCAGCATCTAAAAGCCCAAAGGCCAAGGTTTTCTAGCCCATCTATTAAGCTCAACAGCCCAATTTATTAAGCCCAACAAATATGTAAAATAAATCCTCAAATAAATATTATTTATGATATGTGAAAATCCCAAAATACCCCTCAGGGCCTCGAACTCCAACTTGAGCCCAAGTATAGTCAAAATTCTCCATTCGATTAGCACATCACTGTTCTGATGTTCATTCTCTAAGACAAGGTCTCTTACTTAAGGCTAACTCCAAGAACCCCTCAAATACGGGTCTTTACAGAAGGTTTAATCTTCAAGATAGATCTTCAAGGCCGCGTTTCCAACGAGTCTTCGAGGGAGTGTTTCTACAAGTCTTCAAGGCTTGGTTGTTAGAGAGTGTAATGAGCTCAAGTGGGAGCGTGTAGAGGCTGCGTGTGACAATGACCATGTTCGGATTGTGGGTATTTTGTCCTATGTGGAAGCGGAGTGGTTAGTTCATGTTTCATTTATCAAAACTACGTCATTTTGATGGTGGGATTTCATTTATCAAAACTACGTCGTTTTGATGGTGGGATTTCATTTATCAAAACTACATCGTTTTGATAAGTGAGGTCTATATAAGGAGGAGCTCTCTTTGTTTTAGGTTTAGGGTTTTTGTTGTCAACCACCGCAGCTGTCAGAGAGAGAGAGAGAGGGAAAGAGAGAGAGTTCTTGAGCGCTGCTGCTAGGGTGACTCGCGTGGGTGGACGGCATCTAGCGTGGGAGCGTGAAGGATCCTTGAGGTAGGGGTTCTGTCTCTTCTAGTACTCATTCTAGGGTTAGACCCTGTGGTGGATAATCTGTCGAGTATTATCATTGTTGTTATAATATAATATATATATATATATATATATATATATATATGTAAATTCATATAGGTGTGATCTCCTATATGAATGTTGGCCTTCAATGGCGTATTTTGCTTGGATATTTGTATATATGCCCGTGAGGCTGGGGATTATGCATGCTAAGTGTTTGTTTTTATGTCTGTGTGACTAAGTTTGAGAGCCTGTGAATGTGTGCACTCTATGTGTTCGATGTTATAACTGTGAGACTATGCAAATCATGTGTTTGATGTTATGCCTGTGTGGCTTTGTGTGTTGTGTGTTTATTGGAACCCGGTGGTTGTGGAAGCCCGGGACTATTTATGTTAGCCTATGTGGCTATCAAAATGTTGGCCTATGTGGCGCCTGAGAGGCTATGGAAATGTTTGGAACTGTAAATATGTTGGCCTGTGTGGCGCCTGAGAGGCTGTGGTAATGTTTGTAACTATGGAAATGTTGGCCTATGTGGCGCCTGAGAGGCTATGGATATGTGAGCCTGTGTGGTTGTGGCAATGGTTGTACCTATTCTTTGACTTGTGGATTGATACTTAACTGTGGAATATAACCTGCTTTTATCTTGTCACTACACTGCACATGCGCACGTTCTCATGTAGATGCTAGGAACATGGGATGGGTTGGGGAGACATGATCCCTACTGAGCTGTGGTTGCTCACCCCTCCTACTGTGATGTGTTTTCTTTCAGGAACCTACAGGCGTTAGGTGGAAACACCAAGGTGGAAGACGGTTCTGTTTTGTGGCTTGTCTAATGTTATTTGTAGTATGTGATTTTTTGTGAGACCTTGTAACCCCGATGGGGAGATATTGTAAAGGATTTTGTTATAATAAAGATTTGTTTGGTTTGTGAAAGTTACATGTATCTTAAATTTATTAAATGGTGTCCTGTGTGGGAATGTTGTACTCTACCCCTTTATCCTCCTTGTGAGTAAAGGGGAGTCACGAACCGGTTTCCTCGGGTTGGAAATCCGGGGGCATGACAAGATAGCTAGTTATCTAATCCCAATACCTCCTTCGTGCTTCAAGTGGATCAAAGTCCTACTTCAATAATCTTCTTGACCCATGATCTGCATCTTGTGTGGCAATGAAATCATCATTTCCTTTTTGCCATGTTTGAGTTTCCACCACCACCACCATGACTATCATCCTCCTCACCTTCATCATAACCAACACCACTGCCACCATATCCATATCCACCACCACTAAAACCCTCACCTCCACTATTAATGGATTCATTCTCATTTCCAGAATTTTCCTCTTCAAAATTTCCCACATAAATTCCTTTTCCACACCTTGCTTGTGAATCCCTAGTCTCTTATGCTCGCCTGCTTATGCCAATGTTCTCTTTATACTCATCATCCTCATTGAACTCTTGCATACCATCTTGTAACAATTGATCAGTAGGACTTAGCAATGGTTTTTCAGACTCTCGAATCCATTCATCCAATATGTCTTCATCATTAAAGATATGGTTCAGGTCAATTGGATTGTAGTAGTCATTATCATCATTTTTATTCAAGAGGTTTCTTACTTAAAGGCGCAAATTATAGTGCACATACACTAGTTGCTCCAACATTTCCATAGCCAGCCAATTTCGAATTTTGGTATGGATTAAGGCAAATGTGCTCCAATTCTTTCGCATCCTGATGAGGAACATGTCTGGGTAATTTCTTTAATTGCAATTTTCCTCAAATTTGGAACAGATTCCCCATAATTATACCACCATTCAGCTACAAACTGTAAAGACTCGTATTTGGGTAGTTTTGAGAGATAGCCATTCTATGGGAATATAACTATCTGGATGGTAGTGTAGTCAACGATGTGAGCATTTTGACAGTACTTGGGCTCGATTCCGAGTCAGGGCCCCATTTGACCAAATTGTTGACTTTTTAGGGTTTATTGATTGACTTTGCATTTGGGCGGTCATTTGAGTGTGATAATATCTGCTTAGTGTTGTGCTCGTCATTTCGAGCGTTTTGACAGTAATTGGGCTCAATTTGGAGTTCATGACCTCGGGAGGTTAATTATTGCGTTCGGGTAAATTATTGTTGGGAGGCCAATTATTGGCAGCAGTATAAATAATTAAGAAACTGCATTATCCCTTTAATTTGCTTGGTGCGTGCGTGTTTGAACAAGAGAGAGAGAGAGAGAGAGAGAGAGAGAGAGAGAAGGTGAAGAGCTTCCCTTGGTGATTTGGGGTGATTGGAGTTCGCAGATCGCAAATAATCTTTCCAGGTAGGTGTCCTTGAACCTCTTATCTCGATTCGGTCTTTGAATATGCATGAATTTATTATGGTTTATGAATTTGAGCATGAACCCTAGGTTTTGGGAGAAACCCAATTTTTGGGTTAGATCTAATGATTTAGCATAAGATATGTGGGTAAGAACTGATTTATATCAGTTTGGGTATGTAATTTTGTACTTCGTTTAATAAAACGCGTGTTTGTGAGTGCCTGGGGGTTCTTGGGGTTGATTCCAGACGAAAAATAGGCCAAAAACGATGATGCAATCGCACTGGCGAACTGTAAGGGTCGAAGTTTGTAGTTAGCATCTGTGGAGTCAGCAGCTTCGTAGTCAGCAGCTATGGAGTCAGTAGCTTCATTATTCCGGATCAGTAGTCCGGATCAGTTAGTCCTGATCAGTAGTACGGATCAGTAGCAGTGATCCGTAGCATCCATTCCGCAGCATCAATCCGCAGTAGTGATCTGCAGCTTCAATCCGCAACAGTTTCCCGCAGCAGTGCAACTGCACTGCACTAGACATTTACATTGTAAACCATTATGCCTCTCCACATTTAATGTAAATAACGAAATACCCCCCATTTGGATTCAAATAAAAATACTAGAAAAATAAATTCTCACTCTTTCAAAATGTGAAAATTGGGATTCAGTGTAAAATCTCGGAAAAATCCAATTTTTCGTAGAGGTGAATTTTTGGAAAGTGGGGTTAGACATCTTAGAAAAATCCCCAAAAATCAGATTATCTTAGTTATGATATGGAGACCCAATGCCGCAACTTTTTATTGCAAGAAAATAGCTGCTATGGGTATGTCCTTCCTTAGTCAAGGAATGAGGATCGACTTGTGAAGACTGGCTATAGTTCTAAAGGGAGTGTTGTACACCTTAAGACCATATTGGTGTTGGTATGATTGGTTTGTGGATTTGGGACTTAGGTTCCATGACTTGTTGGGTTCTCACCGTGATGCATCGATGGTGCTATGTGGTTGACGTGGCAGGCATATGCGCCGATGGTAGGCCTGTGTGGCAACTGTGGAAAGGCTAAGGCCTCAGTGGAGCCATTGAGCTCGTGGAGCTAGGGCTGAGTGCCTTGAGCTGGGATCCCGTGGATGATCGTGGACAAGCTGTCCTGATGTTTGTTTGCAGACTGAGTCCTGATGATTGTGCACATTACACAGTGCACGAGTACACAGAGCATGTAACATAGACTTGTATGTTTGCATGGTGTAGAGTATTGGGCTCACCTACTGAGCTTGTCGCTCACTCCTACTTGTTATTTTCCCTTTTCAGGTGTGACCGGAGACTAGTGGAGGACTTTCTTCCAGGAGGATATGCCCACTACTCTGATGTATGCGTACTGTATTTTGTATTGTATTTTGTGTTGTATCCTAGACATGGGTCCGTGGACTGTTGTATTTGCATACTGTTTGTGCTGTGATTTGGGGGCGTGACAAGTTGGTATCAGAGAATGGTCTAGCGGACCTAGGTTAGTGACGGGTGGTTAATTGATTCCATGTGACTTGGAAAACTGTAGGGAGGGCGCCTGATCAACGCGGTCCTTACATGTATTCTCGGTTATATTGGTGTTAGTTAGATCATCCTAGGAGCATATGTAGGCATGGATGCTTTCTTAGTGCTATGCTTGTGTGCATGTAGGGCACTAGTTGTCCTTGTGTGTGTTATATGATTGCATTTGGTGCCTGGATGGCATGTGGCCGTGAGAGCCAGGACTTGATTGTGGTGTACCCTAAGGAGTGACACGATGCTATATGCATGGTTGTGGACCTACAGGTTGTGTGGTGTACCATGAGGGGGGACACGATGCTATATGCATGGCTGTGGACCTATGGGTTGTGTGGTGAGAACCTATGAGTTGAATGCGCCTTTGATGGCTGTTTGTGCTAACAGTACTAGTATTGATCGGTTGTTGTTTGTTGTTGTGGCCAGTGCAATGGCACCACCAAGGAGAGCTGTCCGAGGCCAGGGCCCGGCAGAGGAGCCCACGATAGAGTCGGGGCACCAAGAGCAGCAGAGCCCGCAGCAGAGATCGTTAGCTCCTGTTGTGGGACATGATTTGGCTCAGGTGTCGATTCGCTGGCAGGAGGCCATCGGGTATGCAGGGCTCGATGAGGGATATGGCTATAGAGGTGGATGAGCTGAAGAGGCAACAGCGGCCTCAGCAGCAGGAGGTCGTGATAGAACCAGCACGATGAGGAGTGGACTGGGCTGCACAGTTTTTGAAACTTGCACCCAGGACTTTTGAGGATGGTTCGCGGCCAGAGGTAGCCAAGGACTGGATTAGATGGACAGAGGACATCTTTGAGATGATTGGGGTGCCAGATGAGGAGCGGGTGCGAGTGGTGACGCACTATCTGTTGGGTATCCCACGCAGGTGGTGGGAATCCACGAGAGCTGTCTATGGCAGCCAGATGAGCTGGAGAGAGTTTGTTAAGTGCTTCTTTGGGGAGTATTTTCCCAACTCGATACAGTATGCCCGACGGAGGGAGTATTATG
Organism: Taxillus chinensis; assembly: GCA_023512835.1. Classification (NCBI taxonomy): domain Eukaryota; kingdom Viridiplantae; phylum Streptophyta; class Magnoliopsida; order Santalales; family Loranthaceae; genus Taxillus; species Taxillus chinensis. The sequence goes on from CM042087.1 coordinate 21,595,637, forward strand.
AGCTTCAGCAAGGTACCTAGACTGTGGGTGAGTATGTGCAAGCCTTCATAGATTTAGGGCGGTTTGCTCTTGAGGCTTGGGAAAAGGAAGCTCGTAACATGCAGGATTTTATTCAGGGCTTAAGGCCATCTTTGAAGAAACAGATGGAACCGATGCAGTTGAGTAGTTACCGGGAGGCGGTCAACAAGGCACTTATTATTGAGCGACGTCAAGATCAGGCGAGAGCCCAGAGGCCGGGCGGTTTGGTAGGTCCGAGCAAGAAGAGGCAAAGTGGGGAGAGCAGTGCCGCTCAGCCTGAGAGGAGGCAGGTGCAAAGGGTTTCCAGCCAGGTGGTGGGACCCCATGAGAGTTTAGCCAGTCGGAGGTCAGGTACTTGTTGGAGTTGTGGTTTGACCGGACATTTGTCGAAAGACTGCCCGAGGAAAAGGATGACATGCTTTCGATGCGGGATGGTGGGACATGGAGCTAGGGAATGTGTTACCCTTAGCTCGACCAGCAGTGTAGGCCCTCGTCCGAGAGAGCAGGGACAGAGGAGTGGAGCTCCGTCTCAGAGGTCGGTGCCGCCGGCATAGAGCACGCAAATGCGACCTGCGGTACAGTAGCCTCAGCGGGAGGCATAGGTCATGTTGATCAGCGGGGCAAGGGCCCAATGGGCCAGGCTAGTGGCAGTGGGCCACGAGGGAGGACTTTTTCCCTTACTAGCAGAGAGGCAGAGGTTCCACCAGTGGACGAGGCAGGAGCAGGACCTTCAGTGGTGAGAGGTACCATCATTATTTCTCATACTATCTGTTCAGTTTTGATTGATACTGGTGCTACCCATTCTTTTATTTCTTATGCTACGGTGGTTGGATTGGAGTTAAACCAGGAGACAGTGAGTCAGTCTCTGATGGTTGCTTCACCTTTGGGTGGAATTGTGATACTTGAGAGTATCTATCGTGCTTGTAAGGTAACACTTGGGGGTGTTAACCTGTTGTGTGATTTGTATATCATGGAGTTAGATGATTTTGATCTTATCCTGGGTATGGATTGGTTGGTCTCCGTGGAGGCCAAGATTGATTGTTTTCGATGGTGTATGACGTTTCTCACACCAGAGGGCACACGGGGTGTCTTTGTGGGTGAGTGGACTGAGGAGGCATGCAAGTTGGGACCTTTGAGACATGGGTGGGGTGATGTGACCCACCAGTTAGCCAACTTGATGTTGGTTGATAAAAGTAGAGAGGGGAAGGCTGTTTTGCCACCCATTGTAGATTAGTTCCCGGATGTGTTTCCCGAGGACTTGGTCAGTTTGCCACCTGTGAGGGAGGTAGAGTTTTTGATTGAGTTGTTGCCAGGGGAAAACACTGATCAGGTTAGCGGCCTACAGGATGGCACCGACAGAGCTTAGAGAGCTCAAGAGACAGATAGATGATCTATTGGCGCGGGGCTTTATTAGGCGGAGTAGCTCACCGTGGGGTGCTCCAGTGTTGTTCGCCAAGAAGGCGGATGGTTCATTTCGGCTGTGTATCGACTACAGGAAGCTGAAGCAGGTCACTGTGAAGAACAGGTACCTATTGCCGAGGATCGATGACTCTGTTTGATCGGTTTCAGGTGCGAGGTGGTTTTCCAAGATAGACTTGAGGTCTGGATACCATCAGTTGAGGGTTAGGGAGGCAGATATTCCTAAAACCGCGTTCAGTTGTCGTTATGGGCATTATGAGTGGCTCGTGATGCCGTTTGGGCTCACGAATGCTCCAGTAGTGTTTATGGGATTGATGAACTAGGTGTTTGATCCATATTTAGATATGTTCGTTGTGGTGTTCATCGACGATATTTTGGTCTATTCAGCGACCAAGAGGGAGCATGAGGAGCATTTGCAAGTTGTATTGCAGACCTTGCGAGAGCATCGATTGTATGCGAAGTTCACGAAATGTGACTCTAGGTTACAACAGTGCACTTCTTGGGGCATGTGGTATCTTCGGAGGGTATCACAGTGGATCCTGAGAAGATCGAGGCGGTTATGTCGTGCAAGAGGCCCACGAATGTGTTTGAGATTCGTAGCTTCCTTGGTTTGGTAGGCTACTATTGGAGGTTTGTGGAGGATTTTTCCCGATTGGCAGCTCCTATGACACACTTGACTAGGAAGGGAGCTCCCTTTGTTTGGTCTGATGCGTGTGAGAGTGCTTTCATGGAGCTAAAGGCACGATTGACCTCAGCACCTATCTTGATTCTCCCACAGGAGGGTGTGCCTTTCGAGGTGTATTGTGATGCCTCTAGGGTGGGGCTTGGTTGTGTGTTGATGCAAACTCGGCAGGTGATTGCTTATGGGTCTAGGCAGTTGAGACCACATGAGCAGAACTATCCCACGCATGATTTGGAGTTGGCTGCAGTGATATTTGCTTTAAAGAGCTTGCAGCATTATCTCCTTGGGGAGAAATTTATGGTGTATACGGACCACAAGAGCTTGCAGTATATCTTTTCTCAGCGAGACCTAAACCTTAGGCAGAGGCGGTGGGTGGAGTACCTGCAGCAGATTCAGTTTGACATGATGTATACCCCTGGGAAGGGTAATGTGGTGGCAGATGCTTTGAGTAGGAAGAGCAGGGCCGTGGTGGCCCATTGTGCCATTAAGGAATGGGAGATGATGGGCTAGTCGGCGGCGATGAGGTTGCAGATGGTGACCAGTGGGGGGTGGGGGACCCTTAGTGTTATTGTCGCAGTCCCTGAGTTGCAGCGTAGGATCATAGAGGATCAGCTGGGGGACGTTGACTGTGAGGTCATCAGGGACAGGATTCTGACTGGGCAGGCATCTTCTGATTGGACTGAAAATGCAGAGCATATATTGAGGTATAGGGGTCGACTAATAGTTCCTACTTATCTTCAGGAGGAGGTTCTTCGGGAATTTCACCAGTCGAGGTTAGCTGTAGATCCTGGTGGGACCAAGATGTACCATGCCGTGAGGAGGCAGTATTGGTGGCCAGGCCTGAAGAAGGCCGTTGCTGATTTTGTGAGGAGGTGTTTAACCTGGTCAGCAGTCAGGCAAGCACCCGAGATCGCTGGTGAGTTGCAGTCATTGCCAGTGCAAGAGTGGAAATGGGACCACGTAACCATGGATTTTGTCACTGGACTTCCTCATTCCAGGGGACATGACACTATATGGGTTATTGTGGACCGATTGACCAAATCAGTGCATTTTATTCCGATTCGGGAGATAGACCCAGTGAGGACTTTGGGACAGAGGTATCTTGATGTGATTGTGCAGTTGCATGGAGTCCCATTGTCTATTGTATCTGATCGGGATACGAGGTTCACCTCTCAGTTTTGTTCCTGCTCTTGTCTAGACATTTCATCTCCCCAATCACCATAATCAAAATCATCAATGTAATGTTGAGGTTAGCGGTCATACTAGGCCTTGTCCTGTAAGTTATTTACTAGCTATTTTTTTCTTTTTTCAGCCTCTCTCATCTGTGTAGCCTCACTAAGAGCTTTCTTCATCATTTGTAAAATCTCTCTACGACACTTCGTGCATACCACCACCTCACCATGTACACCAACAAGATGTTGTTTCAAACGTGTGATTCCTCCACTAACAACTTTGTAACAATAATTGCACCGGATTTTCTTTTTACCTTGTAAGATTGTACCATGTTCCCAACCAATATCTGGTAGATTATTTGACATCTTAAAAAGAAAATAAAAAAATTAACTACTTAAAATATAATCATAATAGTCACTAAAAAAACATATACGTCATTGTAGAGTAAATTAAAAAATATTTATAATTAATACATTTACTAAATAACACAACAACTATTAAATAATATAACTATTAAAGTGTCTAATTATATATATATATTCTTAATTTAGATTTACACCATATTAAATATTTAGCAATCAATATTAAATGTGTATCATGATAAATTTATACGATATTAAATATTTAGCAATTAATATTAAATTTATACTATATTAAATATTTTTAATTTAATTTATATCATAAATATTTTTAAATTTATGGCAGTTCATATTAAATATTCTTAAATTTAATTAAATTGTCTAATTTTATATATATATATGTGTGTGTGTGTGTGTGTTGGTCCTTGGGAGCCTAGAGGGGGGTGAATAGGCTCTTAATTAAAATTCTTTCTCACTCAGGCACAACACTAATTCTAGTTAAAAGAAATATGCAGTGCGGAAGATAACCAGATAGTGGAAGTATTTTGTTTTATTTCCTAAAGATAATTACAACAAAAGGCACAACAATTACAGCTGATTACAACAGTACTCTCTTTTTCAAGTCACACACACACTGGCTAGTTTATCTCGTTTGCACATGTACTCGTGCGTATCGGTTCTTACAATGTATGCACGCATACTAGATATACAACACTATATATATATATATATATATATATATATATATATATATATATATATATATATATATAATATATTGATGGTCCTTGGAGCCTAAAGGGGGGGGGGTGAATAGGCTCTTATTCGAACTCTTTCTTTTCTCTCAAGACACAAAGACTTATCTAGTTTAAGTGATAGAATCACTGCGGAAGATAACCAGATAGTGGAAGTATTTTGTTTTATTATCACAAGGTGATTACAACAAAATAGAAGCAAACACTCTCTTACACTCTGTTTACAACAATGAACTCACACACTAGCCAAGTTCCTTTTCTATTTTTTTGCCCACCTAAGCACACCTGTACATGAAGTATAAGTATGAATATTTATACAAAACATTCCTAAGAGACAACCTTGGAACTTGAAGTTCTGGAATGCGTTCAGCATTAACTATCCCTCGGTAATTTGTCTGCCTTGACTGCTGCGGATTGTGGAGCTCAAGATCTTGGATTTGAAGAGTATAAGTGTCTTTGTGAGTTCCGAGATACAATTAAGGTTGTGTCCACATATCCGGATGATCCACGTGTAAGATTCTTCTTGTTCTAAATGCATTCGTCTTACATCGGAACAGCACGAGCTGATAACTTTAAATGCGGTTTTGTTGGAGCAGTGTCTTCTTGATCCGGTGTAATTTTCCTTACTCCGTAGTTAATGAAGCTTGGAACCTTACTCCGTATCTATTCAGTACTGGAATCCTTAGTCCGTGTCAGCGCTTCCTTACTCCGCATGTAAGTTCCTTACTCCGCATGTAGGTTCCTTACTCCGCATGTAAGTTCCTTACTCCGTATGTAAGTTCCTTACTCCGCATGTAAGTTCCTTACTCCGTATGTAAGTTCCTTAATCCGGGCGAGTAATAAGTCCGGATTCCTTACTCCGCATCTGGTTTCTTTACCCCGCATCTATTTTCCTTACTCCGCACTTATTTTCCTTACTCTGCACTTATCCTTTAAGTTCTTAGTCCGTAGGATTGTTCCTTATTCCGTATGTATTTGTTACTTGGTTATTTACCAAGTGTTTGACGACACTAACTCTTGTCCGGATCAAGATTATGTATCCTGTCCTTAGCTTTGCTCTCACGAGTGCATCTTTGGATTAGTGACATACCTTCTGCAATGATCAAATAAACACAAAAGATCTCAGATCAAATTACATAAGGCTTTATCAAGATTATCCAAATTCGGGTTTGATCCAACAATCTCCCCCAATTATGGATATGCCCAAACCCTTTGTAATCCGATCCGGTAGCGATGCAAAAGAATATCATACGTAATACGCAACACAACCAATTTCATTAATCAGCAACTAAATACAAATCAGCCTTAATATAGATTTTTCACTAAGGTACATAAGGCTTACTATACTTGAAGATCATAGTTGCTGCCTTCTCTTAGCTCCATTGTCTCGCCGCATCGTAAAGGTGGAGTGTTGGCTCCAATGTTTGTCCACGGTTAAGAACGATTTGATGAAATGACAAACAAAGGCTCCGCAGCCTATCTCCATCCGGTTGTTGTGGCACTTGCTTCTTGCCCGGAATGTCGCCTTGAGTTTCTCGGTCGAACGTAGGGTGTGATACCCAACTCTTCATATAATCCGGCTTTCTTCACGCTCGGTTAGTCCGAGACACGAGGTTCCCATTGATTCTTCCTAACGAAGTGCTCCACAACCCGATGAGAATCGATGAGAATCATCTCGCTTTGGACCGAATCATGAAGACAAGCCATCATGAAGTGTGGCGACATGATCCGTGCACGGAATGAGGATGGTTGAGAGAGTTTTCCATGGCTTGCTATCCTCAGATTCCGTCAATGTAAGTCTGAATTAACTCCACACTCGGGAAGATAGCCCTCATTCCAACATGGCAGAACTTCAAACAAGTGCCCATCTTCGTAAAGAGATGGAAACAGCCTCATCTCCATCTTAGCAGCCCTCGAGAAGTTGTCAATGTCTTCGTAGTAAAGAGTCCTTTCTCCGAACAAAGAGTCCGAATGTCGGCGGAGAGAAAGGATACATTTGTAAAGACATCTTCTCTCACAGAAGACGCAAAGATAGGCTTTCATTGCCTTGCGCAAGCTTCCATCCGCATCGGACGGGTCAAACTCCGCATAGGATGGGAGGAAGGTATCAGCTGCGGATGAGGAGGATGGAGGAGGAGCTCGAGGTGCAGAGAGGAGCTTGGTTGAGAGAAGCGGCTTCGTTTGGGAATTTGAACTCCCTGAAGCACCGAGTGGCGGGCCGCTTCTCGGTCCGGGAAGATGGTTGTGGGGCAGAAGGAGTAGACGGATCGGATGACACTTTCTCCCCCGGTTTGGCGGATCGCCGGGAAGCAACGGGAGGACGAGCCATCGTATGCGCCGGATCCGCGAAGGAAGTAGATAGTGAATGAACGGAGGTGGCGACAAGATCCATTTTTCGCTCAATGGAAGTGGAGGAGTCATTGAGGGCGGAGAGTAGTTAGGCGCCGAGGGCATCAACTTTGGCGGCGATGGCGGAGATTTGGGCGCTTTGAGCGTGGGCACGGCGGTCCAACCGAGCGGAAAGCACAAAGATCGAGTGGACCGTGCCAAAAGAGGCACGCCCAAGTGCTAACTCTGGAGCTTTGGAGGATTCCCCCGCAGAAAGGGAGCAGGAGTGCGGTGGGCGAGAGGAGTCCGCAGGAGTAAGCAGCAGCGAGCAGGAGCATCCAGAGCATCGAGGCATCCGGAGCGTCGGAGGCATCCGGAGCATTGGAGGCATCCGGAGCAAGAGACCCGCTTTGACCAGACAAGTCAACCACGGGAATCGCGGCGGCAGGAGAAGAGGGTCCACCTTAGCGAGAGGGACTTCGGGTAGCAGGGACCGGGCCGGAGGGTGTAGGGAACGACACATCGGGAATGGCAGCCGGCGTAAGAAAGCCGTGGTCCGGATTCCAGATGATCATAGTCTCCTGGGGATTGGGTATTGCGGGTGTAAAACACCCGGAGATCGGTGTCAGGAATGGAAGAGGTGTGGGCTAGGCTGAAACGGGAGCCAGAGGTCCGTTAAGGTGACGGCGGAGAGATGGTCAAGGTAATCTCGGGGTTGAGGTAGAGGAGGCAAGGGGGCTTCCTGGAGAAGCAGCCGGGACATCGCCGGTGGCGACGGCAACACCGGTATCAACCGCAGCAGCCTATAGCGGATGTGGAGGGAGTGGGGACATCGCCAGCAGAGGGGGCCGAGGAAACAGCCTTTAGACGCACTGCGCCGAGAGGGCCCCGCAACCTCGGACGGTTCAGCACGGACGCTTGGCGGGAGGCCCGTGAGTGGGAGGGCGCAAGAACGGACCGAATCCGGGAGGATCGGTGTGCGAACCGACCTCGTGGGCTTGGCGTCGGAGGGGTCACCAACAGAGCTGCCTTGTTGTTCCGGGGCAGGGAGAATGCGGAGTGCTACATTGGGTCGGCGAGCGGTCATGCTCCCGTCCGGCGTAAGATGACGAAGGTAAAGAGCCGAGGGAAACGAGACACCATCAACTTGGGCGAAATGGTCCGGACGAAGATGCCGGAAGACCATGCTGAGGATACACCCGAAGGAATGGTTTTTGAGACCATTTTGTAGCAAACGAAATAAGAACATCCCCCAATCCATTGGAAGACCTTCAAAGACGCCGTACATGGCCAGTAGAAGATCGTACGGAACTGAGTCCAGGGCGGATGTGCGAGCCACAGGGCATCGACTTAGAATAGTCGCCATACATCGATAGCGACCCTGGAAGGATTTCACCTTGTATTCCTTCCCTTTGGTCGTGCACCCCATAGAAGCCACCATCGGTTCGGCATCCGGACGTTGTGGTTCACCAAGAGGAAGGTGAAGAGCGGCGCGGAGAACAACCGGAGTGATGATGATGGATTCACCGCGGACATGAGAGGTTATGGAATCGGTGGTGCAGCGAATCCGTTGGTAATACTCAAGAATGTCATCGATAAAAAGATCGATGGGATTGGAGACCAGGTTGAGTATGTGCGAGGCTTCAAGAAGAGGGCGAAGCTGGTGAAACCAATCCGGAGGATCAGAGACAGCATTCCAATCAACGAGATGGCCAGGATTGACGCCGGAAAGAAAGATTCTGGGTGCCATTGCAGAGTTGATGGGAAGGAAAAGAGGAAAGGTGAGGTCTTGACAGTAGAAGGAGCAATGAGAGGGTTAGGGATTTGAAATGAGCAATACTCGGGCTTCGCAGGAATGATCAGAACATATAAGACCGAGTCCGCAAATGTTAGCGGGTCTAGGAATGTGGGAGTGAGGTGGGGACCCGCGCGACATGCTGATGTCATTTGTCTGGATATCGAGGCGTCTCCGAATAAAACGATGTCGTGGAGACCGCATGACCAAGTAGAGATTACAACTGGTTGCCATCCAGAGAAGTGTGTGTGCAACCCGAGATAGGCATTTAATGAATCATCATTATTCCTCCTCAAAAGCATGCGACATAAGAGTATACGTGAATTGTCACAATTGAACAAAGTCAGGAGTCCGGAGTTAATAATATTCGTGAAAGAGTATCCGGATGAATAATAGACCTCGTCCGTCATAAACAGAGTTTGGTGAGAATGTAGAGTAGATCCCTTTGCAGTCAATAAGTCGAAGAGAAGAGAAGTACCACAACACTTCAAATCCGAGACTATGGACTGGATTTATCAATATGGTTGCAAAGAAAATCTGAACCTGTAGCTAAATAAAGATATACGGAAAATACAAAGGCTGAACAGGCAAGGATTAGTACGGATTGGAGAAGATAATCAGTGAAAAACAACATAATCCGAACTAACAAGAAAAAGTAACTCATGCATGGCAAGGAATATAGTAGACGTACGCAATGTGAAAGTGATCAATATTACCGAGTCAGGGCATATGTCGATAACCAATACACAGGTTCATATAGGTCAACATAGCGAAACCATCTTGCCGAAAAACGTAGCTAAGATTAATTAAAGATCATATGATTTGGCTTCATTAGGATTCATGAGTGTGAAATGATAAGGTGAACACATGTCAAAAGAATGCAGATGATTAGTCGATTAAAATGCATGGTTGAAGAAAGAAAATACATCCACACATGCCACTTTTCCGATTTAAAACAAGCATGTCCAGGATCCGGAAGTAACAACAGTAGAGGAGGGAGAATCCGAGACATATTAGGGGTTCATTGCTGCTCCCCGTAGATCATTTAATCCTCTCAATGAAAAGCTCCCCCTCGGATAGACAAATCAAGGAAAAAGGTCATGAGACATATACGGGGGTATTATCGAATAAAATATAAAGCATTTTCTCCCCCGTAGATTATGCAATCCTCTCTGGTTGACCGTTCCAATTTGTAGTTCAAGACTGCCTATCTTATTAGAAAACTATACTTGTAGTCGATCGTAATGCGTTTGTGTATTCATCCACCAGGCATTCCAAGGTAGCCCATTTCACTTCTTCAACTATGCACGTTAATAAGAGTAATCTAAATGAACATGCTTTGGTCATGTGGTGATTAATGGATGTGAAGATCATGAATCCGATCGAGGTAAATCATATAAACCGTAATTATGTTAGCTTTAAACGACTTCAGTCGGGAAACGCAAGCATCCTCCCATAATGAGGTTGAGATTAATATCGAAGCATGAAACCGTTGAACGGATAAGTATGATCAGCAATACAGCAGAGAGTTTCTACTACTTTCATGAAACATACAATGCATGGTCCGTGAGTAAATATCTTGTTGGGTAACTCAAATGAGAAACTATGCAGAGAAGTCGAGCATACCTAATCGGAAGAGTAGTTCGAAAAACCTTGCATCAGGTAGAGGCTTTGTAAATATGACCCGCTAATTGATCTTGATGGCAACATGTTCCAGTTGAAATATGGTTTTTGAGAACATGATCGCGTATGAAGTGATACCGGACCTCAATGTGCTTCGTCTTAGGATGCATGACAAGATTGTTGCTGATGGCAATTGCACTAGTGTTGTCACAAAGAAGTGGAATAGAGGACATGGTGAATCCGTAGTCGGTAAGTTGACTTTGCATCCAAAGTAGCATGCGTGCAGAACTTCCAAAGACTATATATTCCGCCTCGCAGAGAGGTTGATACGGAATTCTGCTTTACCGAACCATGAGATCAATCCATTTCCAAGAAACCGACACGCACCGCTTGTGCTTTTCCCGTCGATGCGACATCCAGCGAAGTCGGCATCGAGTACCCGGATAAGGTGAAGTTGGACTCCTTTGGGTACCAGAGGCCCAAATCCATCGTCCCTTTGAGATACCTTAATATCCGTTTTACATGAAGCATATGTGACTCCTTGGGATTTGCCTCGATATCGTGCACAAATGCAAGTTGCAAACATAATGTCCGGGCGACTTGTCGTAAGATAAAGCAAGGATCCGATCATCCCTCCGTAGTCAGTCACATTTATCGATATGCCGTCCACATCCGGATCTAACTTGGCACCGACAGCATTGGAGTTTTGACGGAGATGAACCTTCCATACCAAACTTCTTAATAAGATCGCGAGTGTACTTAGCCTCGATTGATAAAAATTCCTTCCTTTAATTGTTTGACTTCAATTCCAAGGAAGTAGGACAGCTTCTCCCATCATGCTCATTTCAAACTTGCCTGTCATCAACTTAGCAAACTCTTCACAAAGCTTCGGATTCGTTGATCCGAAAATGATATCGTCCACGTATATTTGTACGATCGTAGTGTGTCCTTTCTCTTGTCGTAGAAATAGGGTGGTGTCTATCTTCCCTTTTTGGAAGTTATGAGCAAGTAGGAATTTCGACAAAGGTGTCATACCTAGGCTCTTGGAGCTTGCTTCAAACCATATAGAGCTTTTCAAGTTTGTAGACAAGATGTCCTGCCTTAGGTTCAATGAGCCGGGAGGTTGTTCAACATACACCTCCTCTTGAAGGTCTCCATTCAGGAATGCGCTCTTGACGTCCATTTGATAAACTATGAAGTTTTCATATGAAGCATACGCCGTAAACATTCGGATTGCCTCAAGTCTTGCGACCGGAGCAAAGGTTTCATCATAATCTATTCCTTCTTCTTGACGATATCCTTTGGCTACCAACCGCTTTGTTCCGGATTACTATTCCATCCGTATCAAGCTTGTTCCCGAACACCCATTTAACGCCAATGACTTGCCGAGACTTAGGCCTTGGTACTAAGGTCCACACATTATTTCTCTTAAATTGATTCAAATTTCTTCTTGCATGGCCTCTATCCGCTTTGAATCTTGAAGAGCTTCATCTACCACCTTTGGTTCTATTTGAGATAGAAAGCATGAGTAAAGACTCATGTTTGAGGTGGCTGCTCTTGTTCTTACACCAACAAGTAGGATCACCAATCACTTGATCCGAGGGATGGTTTCGGGTCCATCTATAATTCTCGTGCATGTGTTGGTTGATCTTGAACAATTTGAAGCTCTTCCAGATTGGGTGGTTCATTGTATCAACCGATCGAGCTCGCCCGTAATTAGAGGTACGGATGAACTAGTTGGTTCCGCAACACCGTTTCTTCCAAAGGTGTTAACTAGTCCGGACGAACGTGAAGGGGCCCCGGAATTTTGTGTATCCGTAGGAGTTTGTCCGGAGCTAAGTGGTAGTCCGGAGTCGAATCATCCGTAGCATCATCCATAAAATTTCGTTGTGTCTCGCCGATGCCACGTGGTTGGTCGGGATACCATCAGGATGTGTAACGGGGATATTCATAAACTTCGAGTAATCGACGTTGCTGTCCATGACTCGCATATTGGAATTTGAAGGACCGACTTTTGACCAAACAAGATTAGCTTCATCAAAGGTTACATGGATAGATTCTTCAACTTTAAAAAGTTTTCTATTGAAGACCCGATAAGCCTTGCTATGAAGTGAGTATCCGACAAAAATCCCATCATCGATTTTGGTTCAAATTTATTCCGGGTCTCTTTGCCATTTATGAGTATATAGCAAGTACACCCAAAGGCTCTGAAATGTGAAATTGAAGGTTTTCGTCCTCTCCACATCTCATAGGGTGTTTTCATGGTAGATTTATTTATTAGAGTTCTGTTTCGAACATAGCAGCGGTGGACACGACTTCACCCATGGGTCGAGAGGAACGTTGCTCCCGCTAACATGGATCTACCAACTTCAACTAAAGTTCGATTCTTGCGCTCACTACCCCATTTTGTTGTGGGGTTCGGGAGCAGAGAAGTCATGTTAGTATGCCCGGTTTCGAATAATATGATCTCATTTCGAAAAGTCAAATCTCGTACCATGATCACTCCTGATGCATTTAATGCTCAGTCCTTGTGAGTTGCTTATCCAGGTTGAAGAGATCTACAAGATGTTCAAAAGTTTGATCCTTTGATTTCAGGAACATCACCCATGTGTATCCGGTGTAATCATCGATAACCACAAGAGTATATCTCGCACTAGCTAGTGATGAAAAGATATAGGACCACATAGGTCCATATGAAGAAGTTGCAGAGGAGCAAGTATTGAGTTAACCGATTTGCTCTTAAAGCCGTGTTTGGTCTGTTTACCAAGTTGGCATTCTCGTGAGAGAGTGTCTCGGGAGAACTTGAGTTTGGGTAGACCAGCTGACAAGATCAAGTGACGCCAATTTAGACAAAGTCTTAAAATTTAAATGTGCGCATCGCTTGTGCCATAACCAACTATCTTCATCCGTTGCTTTCGTGAGGAAGCATACAGGTCGAAGAATTATTTCTTAAGACCATCGAATATATGTCCCCATCTCTTGATCCGGATAACTTAACGTCTCCGGATAAGTTTTCTCATCTACATGGTGTTGGACAAAAAGGAAACAAGAAATCCTTTGTCACATAGTTTATCGACACTTAGCAAATTATGCTTTAAACCTTCGACTAGTGCAACTTTAGTGATTGATACACGTACCGTTAGTTAAAGTGCCATACCCGACGTCTTACCTTTGTTGTTGTCGCCATATGAAACGGATGGACCTTGTTTATCATTAACTTCTACAAGCAGAGTCCGGTCACCCGTCATATGTCCGGAGCATCCACTATCAAGGATCCACTTGCTTTGATTGATCTTTAACTTCAAGTGATCCGGCAATTCATTCCGGAGATGCTCCCGAAAGACAACGATTTACACTTTTGGTGCCCAAACTTGTTTCGGGCGGTTAGAGTGAGTAGCAAAGATTGTCAACATTTACGGATTTGATTTTGTTAGGACTCTTAGCTTTCCACGTTGACATTAACTTGTTAGTTTCGGCCGCTTCTTTTGTTTGGGTTTTCTTGGGAGAGACACTCCTTTTAGATTTAGATCTTGTTTTGCTTCAAGAACCCCTTTTATTAAACCGATCTTTATTTGATTGAAATTGATTACAAAGCCAGCTATCGGATAGACTCCAACATTCATAGTGATAATGACCCATTTCCCTATAGATGGAACAGACACTATAATGTGAAGTACAAACAGGGGATACAGTCTCTTAGATTTTACGCTTTTTCTACTCGTTCCCCTCGTGGCCTAATCCATTACGTTTGGGTGATGCGCTCTTGGCCCTAAATGCGTCAGCCTTAGCCTTGTCTTTCTTTTTGGGTGCTTCGTTTTGGCTTTAACTGCAGCAGCCTTCCCTTCATCTTTAGTTACGGGTGCTACCGCTTCGGGAAGTGCAAGAACCTCTCTGCCCACGGTCATATACTATGGTGCCACCCGAAATGAAACCATCCAACGGTTTAGATGTACTAACAGGATATAAGTTGGTTAGTTTAGGAGTGAAATCCGGAGGACACTCAGAGCTTGAGCTATGGAGGTTGATGGTTCGTAACCTAGGCCAGGTTTGACTCGAATGTCGTCAGGGTCATCCTAAAGGTAGAGGCTATTTCCCCGGATTTTAGCCACTTACGATTTATTTCCTTTTCCCTGTTCCAGTTCATTTTCGAGTCTTTTCACTATAACTTTTAGGCCCGAGAGATTGGTATTTAACAAATGATTTTCAGCTCTTAGATCATGATACCAAGCTTCCTTTCCTCCGAAGTCGACGACGTCCTTTTCGAGTCTATTAATAGTAAATTCGAGACGTTTATTCCGACTTTCCATATCTTTGTACATTTGAGTAATTATTAGTCTCTCATTCTTTTCATGATCACATGCAATAGTAAGAGATTCTAATTTACTCAGAGCTCGGAGATAGAAGGTACCTCAAGATTTGCCATGAGGCGGCAGACGTTCGGCTTAATGGTCGGCTCATCATCCGAGGATTCCTCCTCTTCTTCCGAGCCACTCATGTATTTTGTCACGAGCGCCTTTCTCTTGCTCTTGCTGTTATCCGAGGTGGAGCGGCGAGGATTTACCTTGTCACTTTTCTCGGCCACCTTTGCTTTGGACTCGCATTCCTTGGCCCAGATGACCGCTTTTCCCACGTTGAAACATTCCCTGGAACTGGTCTCCGGTCGCTCCTTCCGTTGGAACGATGATGATGAGCGTCTTTCGATCCCTTTTCGCTTTTCCGTAGGAATCGCTCAAAGGATTTGACAAGAAGGGCTATCTCCTCCTCCTCGTCGAATCGAATTGTCGGATACGTCCGGTATCATCATTCCTCGCATGTTTAGACATTTCCGTAGCTTTGAGAGCTACCCCCTTTTCTTTCCGAGCTATTTTCTCATCTCTCGTCGAGTACTTAAACCCCGACTTCGTGAGTCCGCAGCTCTCCATATAGTTCTTCAGGGGGAACATACCGCGCTTTTTGTCGATTGCATCCGGAGTTGTTTGGAGTAGTAGCGATCCGGCAAGGAGCGAAAGAACTTGTCATTGATCCGGGATTGAGAGTAATGCTCATTGGCGTCTTCAGTTCAAGTATGAGCTTGCCGAATCTCCGATAGATGCTTTCAAGTGATTCGCCCGGTTTATGATTAAAACTCTCAAAGTTCTGTCTCGAGAGTACAGATCACATTCTCGCATCCTGGGACTGACTCCCTCATAGAGGATTGTCGTTTGTCCCAAACAACTTTTGTCGTCGTGCAGCCCTGGACGTCCGTGGAAAGCCTCGGAATCCAAAGACGATGTAACATAAGCCGTAGCCTTTTCACTAGCGCACCGCCAAGCTCTTTCATCGTTGGTAAGTTCAAGATCGCTCTTTGGCCTCCCTTACTCCATGTTCTCCGATAGTCATCGGAATTGGAATCTCCCGATGAAGACATGGCCACATAAGATGATCATGGCAAACCATAAACATCTTCATGCGAGCTTTCCACCGGGAGAAAAGCTCAGGTGTGAATTTGGGCGGTTTCGTTAGAGTAAAACCCAGAACTCCGTGGTTGAGAAGCGGCGGCAGCAGAGTTGTGGTGAGTCGACATTTTCACCGCCGCTTCGATTCGGGATGGGCTCCGTGCACCTCCGGAGTTAAGGCGAGTGTTGAATAGCATACCGCTTTCTTCGGCCATTTCGAGATTGAAAGAGTGGGATCTCTACTTAGAACGAAGTAGAACTTGCTCGATACCACTTGATGGTCCCTTGGAGCCTAAAGGGGGGGGGGGTGAATAGGCTCTTATTCGAACTCTTTCTTTTCTCTCAAGACACAAAGACTTATCTAGTTTAAGTGATAGAATCAACGCGGAAGATAACCAGATAGTGGAAGTATTTTGTTTTATTATCACAAGGTGATTACAACAAAATAGAAGCAAACACTCTCTTACACTCTGTTTACAACAATGAACTCACACACTAGCCAAGTTCCTTTTCTATTTTTTTGCCCACCTAAGCACACCTGTACATGAAGTATAAGTATGAATATTTATACAAAACATTCCTAAGAGACAACCTTGGAACTTGAAGTTCTGGAATGCGTTCAGCATTAACTATCCCTCGGTAATTTGTCTGCCTTGACTGCTGCGGATTGTGGAGCTCAAGATCTTGGATTTGAAGAGTATAAGTGTCTTTGTGAGTTCCGAGATACAATTAAGGTTGTGTCCACATATCCGGATGATCCACGTGTAAGATTCTTCTTGTTCTAAATGCATTCGTCTTACATCGGAACAACACGAGCTGATAACTTTAAATGCGGTTTTGTTGGAGCAGTGTCTTCTTGATCCGGTGTAATTTTCCTTACTCCGTAGTTAATGAAGCTCGGAACCTTACTCCGTGTCAGTGGTTGCTTACTCCGTATCTATTCGATCGGAATCCTTAGTCCGTGTCGGCGTTTCCTTTCTCCGCATGTAAGTTCCTTACTCCGCATGTAGGTTCCTTACTCCGCATGTAAGTTCCTTACTCCGTATGTAAGTTCCTTACTCCGCATGTAAGTTCCTTACTCCGTATGTAAGTTCCTTACTCCGGGCGAGTAATAAGTCCGGATTCCTTACTCCGCATCTGGTTTCTTTACTCCGCCTCTATTTTCCTTACTCCGCACTTATTTTCCTTACTCCGCACTTATCCTTTAAGTTCTTAGTCCGTAGGATTGTTCCTTATTCCGTATGTATTTGTTACTTGGTTATTTACCAAGTGTTTGACGACACTAACTCTTGTCCGGATCAGGATTATGTATCCTGTCCTTAGCTTTGCTCTCACGAGTGCATCTTTGGATTAGTGACATACCTTCTGCAATGATCAAATAAACACAAAAGATCTCAGATCAAATTATATAAGGCTTTATCAGCATTATCCAAATTCTGGGTTTGATCCAACATATATATATATATATATATAGAGAGAGAGAGAGAGACATCCTAGGAATCTATCTTGGAACTGTATTTTCAGAGCATTGTGTAAACATTAAGTTCTTCTCGGAAAATGCTTCTGCTATAATTGCTACGGATGTGGAGCTCGAAATATTGGAAGCATAAGTGTATTTAATTACTTCGCTTGATTCCAATTGCATTTGGGACTGCATCCACATCTCCGAGTGTTCCACGTGTAGGACAGTTTAGGTCTTCAATGAGTTTGTCTTACATCGGGACACCGTGAGCTGATAACATAAATGCGGTATGGATAAGATGTAGTAGCATCTTCTTAGTCCGGTGTAGATTTACTTACTCTGTATCAACGAGGCTCGGATCCTTACTCCATGTCAGTTGTTGCTTACTCCATGTAAATGAAGTCCTGAAATCCTTACTCCGTGTCATTGCTTCCTTACTCCGCATGAGGTAGATATGCGGAATCCTTATTCCACATTAGCACTTCCTTACTCCACGTGAGTTCCTTACTCCGCTTGAGTAATGGTTCAGATTCCTTATTCCGCATTAGTTGTCCTTACTCCGCATTAGTCATTTCTTACTCCGCTCGAATGAAAGACTCGGATTCTTTAGACTGTATCTTCTTTTCCTTAGACAGCTGGAGTGAAAGACTTAATTTCTTTTTCCGTAATAAATCTCTCTTACTCCGTACGAGTTGTAGACTCGAATTCTCATTCCGCATTGACTTAGTCCAATCAAGAATAAAAGCGCAAATTCCTTAGTCATTTTCTCAAGTGATTAGTCTGTATGAAGGGTCCTTACTCCGGATGAAGACTTGGTTATTTACCAAGTGTTTGATGACACTTATGATAATCTGGATTAGGATTATATATCCTGTCCTTTGTTTTGCTCTCTGAGTGTAAGTCCAGTTTAGGATTTTATCTTCTGCAAGCTTAGAATAAACATGAAACATCTCAAATCAAACTACATAAGGTTTTTTAACAACATCATCCAAATTATGGGTTTGATCCAACAATCTCCCCCAATATGGATATGCCAAACCCTTTGTAATCTGATCTGGTTAGACAGCAAGATATACACAGAGACAAGGATAAACAAAAATTTCCACTGTGTCAGCAACTGTAATACAAAGTACGCCTTAGTTCAAAAGTTATACTAAGAATTGTAAGGCTTACTGTACTTGAATATCTTAGTTGCTGCCTGCTCCCTTAGTTGCTTAGGTTGTTCTTTAGTACACATAAAAGAATAATTCCAGTTAGGATCATACTTCAAATGGTGCCTAATAAAGTAACAGACATAGGCTCCACAGCTTTCTCCGTCAGGTTATTGGGGAACTTCTCCTTTGCTCAAAATTGTCGAGTTGAGAAGAGCATTGGGAGGCAGAGGAGGTTGACCAATTGATTAGAAGAGTCCACTCTGTCTGACAGCATCTGACAAAGTCCGGAGCAGTGGTCCAAGCTGGCTTCTTCTCATTTGGTGTCCCACAACCTGATGGGAGTCATGCAGAACAACTCTCTTATCCTTGATAGAGAAGACAGCGAGCATGTGATGAGGAGTGCTGATCCTGTATGGAATTAGAATAGTTGTAAGATCTTTCCATGGCTTACTATTCTCAGCTGTTCCATTGATGAGGGTCTGAAGGAAGTAAATTTCAGGAAGGTAGTGATCAAACCAACAAGATAGGATATCGATCAGATGCTCTTCTTGGTACATGCTGGGGAATAACCTCATCTCTTCCTTCACCGCCAAGGTAAAGTTGTCAATGTCCTCAGTAGAGAACTGTCCTTTCTCCGACAGTAAGGTGCTTATGTCGTCAGGGGAGAAAGGGGACAGAGATGACAAAAACCTTTTTGGGGTAGAGGGAGCAGCACTCGCATATGCTAACATGGCTGCATGTACACGCCCATATGTATCATATGGGTCCAGTTCCGCATATGATGGGAGAAACGTGACTTGCGAAGCCTGAGCGGATGAGGAGGGAGCTGCAGTGGAGGAGCTGGGGTGGTCAGAAGGAGCTGGAGTAGCACTAGATGATCCAGAGAAGTGGCTGCGTTTGGGAACCGAGAGGCCCGGAGGAAGAGTAAGTGCAGGTCTTCGGCTGGGAACGTCAGTAGTAGCAGGAGCAGTAGTGAAAGGGGATGGATCAGATGGGCATTCGCCCCCTATTTGGCAGATCGGCGAGGAGGGCGAGAGGGATGACCCACAACTTGAGTCAGATCCCGAACGGAAGTGGACAGACCCGAAAGAGATTGGACAATAAGGTCCAGCTTTCGATCCAGTGAGAGAGAGGAGTTAGAGAGAGCAGAAAGGATCTGGGTCCTGATTTCATCAACTTTATCGGCAATGACCTGGGCCTGGGATCGATTGTCCTTCGCAATACGATCTAGCTGAACAGAGACTGCGGCTTCGGACAGAATCATGGGAAAAGAGGTACGCCCAATGCCAAAATCAGGAGCCTTTGAGGACTCCCCTGCATGTAGAGGTGCTGGAGTGCGCAGGGCGGAGAAGTCAATAGTTGGAAAGAACGGTGGGGGAACAGCAGCAGCAGTAGGTGTAGCGGAGCCACTTTGACTGGAGAGGTCAATGATGGGAATGTCCGTAGGAGTGGAGGGACCAGCCTTAGCAGGGATAGGAGTCCGTGCATTGTGAGCAGGTCCGGAAGAGGCAGCAGCAATTGGAGGTGCGGCCTGAAGCAGAGACGGCATCAGAAAGCCGTGTTCAGAGTTCCAAACAATCATGGCCTCCGGGTTTTGGGTATGTTTGGTGTAATACACCTGGAGAGTAGATTCATGGATGTCTGCAGTGTGAGCTAGACTGAAACGTAGCTAGCAGTCAGTCAGAATGTCGGTGAGAAGATGGTCGAGGTAGTCTTGGGGGTCAACAATGCTTATCGGAGAGGTGGCTGGAGGAGAGGTAGGTATGTCAATGATGATAGCAACAATGGCAGTAGTCACAGGAGAGGTGGGTGCGGGAGCATCAACAGCAGCATCGGCAGTAGCAGCAGGAGGGATAGAAGCAGGGCCATCAGCAGGAGGGGCTGAAGAAACAGTCTCATGATGAAGCGGCTGAGAGGGCCCTGCAGCATTAGAAGGAGCAACGCGAACGCTGTGCTGCGAAACGCGGGAGCGTGCCAGAGCGGTAATGGACTGGATATGGGAAGACCAGTGTGTAGAGCTAACCTCGTGACCCAAGCTGGGGGCGGGGTCACCAACGGAATTATCTTGATGTTCCGATACAACAACGCGTGCACGAGAGACAGGAGGACGGCGGACAATGAGCATCCCATCGGAGGTGAGATGACGAAAGTAAAAGTTTTGCGGGAAGGGAATTGTCAACTGGTCCTGGAAGTGCGTGGGACGTAAATGTCTGAAAATTTGTGAGAGAATCCATCCAAAAGACGAATTCCGTTTGCCGTTCCACATCACCCGAAATAGAAAATCGCCCCAGTCAAGAGGCAATAGCTCAAAAACCACGTACATCGCCAGGAGCAAATCGTAGGGGACTGAGTCAAGAGCCATAGAGCGAGCCAGTAAGCATCGGCTGAGTATGGTGGCCATACAGCGATAAGGCCTTTGAAAAGACTTCAGCTTGTATTCCTTCACCTTGGAGGGACATCCCATGGCAGTAGCCATGGTTTGAGCGCTCGGCCTGTAATCACTGCTGATTGGGAAATGGAAGACATCACGGATCACTTGAGGGGTGATCTTAACGGGTTGACCTCGGATACCAGAGACAATAGACTGGTCACTGGATTCGAAGTGCTCATAGAAAGTCCGGACGTCTAAAATGAAAAGATCAGCCGGGGCAGAGACGATGTCGAGGAGAGCACTGGAGGCTAGCAAGGAGTGAACCTTGTCGAGCCAGGCAGGAGGCTCGGAAATGTCGGCCCAGTCGACAAGATGGCCAGGAATAACTCTGTAGAGAGCAGGAGATGCCATTGCAAGTTGAAGATTTGAGGAGAAGGAAAGGGAGGTCTTTGGAGAATAGAGAACAATGAGGGTTTAGGGTTCTGAGTAGTGAAAGCGATAGCCTTGCGCTCGCGTGAGAGTTCAGTATAAATAGGACCCGTTCCGTGGAAGCCAGAGGGTCTCGAGGTTAAGTGAGATGAGCAGTGATCTGCCTGACAATCCGATGTCATTAGACTTGATGTTTTAGCGTCGTCGAGTATACTGATGATGTGGTGGCCGTGCTAACCATGCAATAATGACAGTTGTATGCATACTTCCGAATTTTGAAAAGACAAATTATCGGGCTCGAGACATACATTTAATGAACCATCATTATTCCTCCTAAAAAAGATGCGATGAAAGATAATCACTTGGTTTATCGCGAATTGAGAAGTCCAAGAGTTAGGAGGAATTAAACTGACTCTCATCCGGGCTAGATATTGTCTGTGTGAACTATATCCGGATGATAGACAAACTGAGTCTGTAATAAGAAATTACTGAAGAAGAAGATTCATTTGCTGTCTTGAAGTCCAAATATAAAAGAAGTACCACAACACTTCAAATCCGAGACATCAGACTTAATATAGCAATGAAGTGCAAAGGAGATCTGAACCTGTAACTTCATAAAAGTTTAAACTAAAAGAACGGAAGACTTAACAGGTTGAGTTAGTACGGATATGGAACAAATGGTCTAAGTAAAAACATTATAATCCGAACTAAGAAGAAATAGAACTTATGCATATGAAAGAATAGTAACAAGACACATACAGGAATTATGATCAGTTTACCGAAGAAAATGCATATGAAAAATGATAAACACATAAGTTCATTTTGGTCAACATAGCGAATCCTTCATACTGACAGTGTTATCTAAGATTAATTAATTCTTATGAATTTATTCAACCAAGGATTCATGAGTGAGTGTGGAAGAAAGAACTCATGCTGGATGAGTAAACAGTTTGATTGTTATTGCTAAAATGCAAAAGGTGAAGAAAAAAGACATATTATCACGCCACAATTCCGATTTAACAATGCATATCCAGTTAGATCGACAAGTGAGAGTTTGGAGGGAGGAGTATCCGAGACATATCAGGGTTTCAGACATTTGCTCCTCCTTAGATTGTGTGATCCTCTCGAGGAAGAACTCCCCCTCAGATAGACAGCTAGGAAAGAGGTCACGAGACATATAATAGACCATGCAATCCTCTCGATGGACATTTCCTGCTTGGAATGATTTGTGAGAAAATGCTGTCTATCCTTGATAAAACTCCACTTGCAGAGCTGATCAGACTGCAACAATGAATGCAACCACCAGACATTCCGAGCTAACCCTTTTCCATTCTTCAACAGTGCATGTTAGAAATTCCAGTCAAAATGAGAAATCATTAAACATGTGGTGATGGATGAAAGAATGAGTCATGAAGTCCTAAGGAGGTTTTATTCATATAATGTTAATTATGTTTGCTTTACCGCACTGCAGTCTAGAGACACAAGCATCCTCCCATAATGAAAAATGAGATTAATATCAGAAGCATGAAGCAAGTCAATCAGTAAAGACCTATCAGCGTTAAGCATAGTATAAGTCTTGCACTTTCAATGAATACGCAATGCAGGTTCTGAAGAAAAACTACTGTTGAGTAATTTAAATGAGAAGTTAAGCAGAAAAGTCAAGCATACCTAGTTTTAAGAGTTGTTCAAAGAATATTGCATCAGGTAGGGGCTTTATAAGTATGTCCGCTAGTTGATCTTCAGTTACAACATGTTCCAAAGATAAATGCTTTTTGAGAACATGGTCGCGAATGAAGTGATACCTGACCTCAATATGCTTAGTCTTTGGGTGCATGACAGGATTATTGCTGATTCCAATTCCATTGGTGTTGTCGCAGTAGAGTGGAACGGATGTCATGTTGAAACCGTAGTCAGTAAGTTGACTTTGCATCCCAGAGAAGGCGTCGCGGCAACTCCCGATAGCTATATATTCCGCCTCGGTAGTAGAGGTTGATACGAATTCTGCTTCTTACTGAACCATGAAATTAACTGTTTTTCAAGGAATTGACACGTACCACTTGTCTTTCTTCATATCAATGCGACACCCGGCGAAGTCAGCATCAGAATATCCGGATAAGGTGAAGTTAGACTCCTTTGGATACCAGAGTCCCAAATTCACGGTCCCTTTGAGATACCTTAATATCTGTTTGACGTGAAGCATATGCGACTCTTTGGGATTCACTTGATATCTTGCATAGATGCAAGTTGTAAACATAATGTCTGGGCGACTTGTTGTAAGGTACAGTAAGGATCCTATCATCCATACCTAACTTCTTGATTAAGTCACATGTGTACTTAGCTTGGTTAATGAAGATCCCCTTCCTTCAATTGTTTAACTTATATTCCAAGGAAGTAGGATAGTTCTCCCATCATACTCATTTCGAACTTGCCAGTCATCAACTTAGCAAACTCTTCACAAAGCTTCGAATTTGATGATCTGAAAATAATATCATCCACATATATATCTGTACGATCAGAGTATGTCCTTTCTCTTTTCGTAGGAATAACGTGGTGTCTATCTTCCCCTTTTGAAAGTTGTGAGGAAGCAGGAGTTCTGACAATGTGTCGTACCAGACTTTTGGAGCTTGCTTCAATCCGTATAAGGCTTTCCGTAGCTTGTGGACTAGATATCCAGCCTTGGGTTCAATGAAACCTGGAGGTAGATCAACATACACCTCCTCTTGAAGATCTCCATTTAGAAATGTGCTCTTAACGTCCATTTGATAAACAATGAAGTTTTCAAGTCTTGCTATAGGAGTGAATGTAATGACCCGTATTTTGGATGTAAGGAGTTAGTCAGTTTTGCCTTTTTAGGTGGAAATTGTTGGGTTTTAGGGAGTTTTCTTTCCACACACTTCGGCTTAATCATCTTGTATGTTGATGAGCAAGCAAGAGGCAAAGTTTGAGCCCAATAGGGACTGCACATGAGAATGCACGTGAGAATGGCTTTTCACGTACAGTGAGATTTTTGCATAGGAGCCTTCCTGATGTTGTTCCAAGGCTGGTGGTGAAATTCTAGAGCATTTGGAGGTGCCCGTGAGAATGCACGTGAGAATGCTTTCTCACGTGCAGCCTCCATTACCCTTGTTTTGTTGTTCTAATCCTCTTTTGCTAAAGGACCTTGGTGAAATTATGAGTGCTTTGTCTGTGTGGTTGCAAAAAAGGTTGTAGTCATGTCATTAAAACTACGTCGTTTGATCTGGGATTCATTTAATCAAAACTACGTCGTTTTGGGGTATTAGTTATCATATAAAGAGGTGCAGACTCCTTGTTCTAGGGTTGGGGTTCTCTTCATCCACTCTGACCGTCGTAGAGAGAGAGAGCTAGAGAGGGAAGGAAGGAGAGCTACTGGTTCGTTGCGGAGCGTCGTGCGTGGGGAGGACGGCGTCTAGTGCGGGAACAAGGAGGATCTTCTTGAAGGTAGAGGTTGTTTTTTCTGGCCTGTTCCAGGGTTAGGCCCTATGGATATCTTGTGAAGTTTCTATTGTTATTACTATAATACATATATGTAAATTCATATAGGTGTGATCTCCTATATGAATGTTGGCATTCAATGGCGTTTTGGTGTGATTCTGACATTGAGTAGGCAGTGCATGTTAAATGTTCGATAAAATGCATGTGTGACAATGCCCAGTATGTGTTTAGTAATATGCCAGTAAGGCTAGAATTGTGAGTTGGTAAAGGTGTGCATACCAAGTGTTTGTTTTTATGCCTGAATGGCTAGGTTTGTATACTTGTGAATGTGTGCATGCCAAGTGTTTGTTTTTATGCCTGAATGGCTGGGTTTGTATACTTGTGAATGTGTGCCTGCTAAGTGTTTGGTTTTATGCCTGAGTCGCTATGTGTACTGTGTTTTGTGAAACCCGGTGGCTGTGGAAGCCCGGGACTGTTTTGTAAAACCCGGTGTCTGTGGAAGCCTGGGACTGTTTTGTGAAACCTGGTGGCTGTGGAAGCCCGGGACTGTTTTATGAAACCCGATGGCTGTGGAAGCTCGGGACTGTTTTGTGAAACCCGGTGGCTATGGAAGCCCAGGACTGTTTTGTGGAACCCGGTGGCTGTGGAAGCCCGGGACTGTTTTAGAAACCCGGTGGCTGTGGAAGCCCGGGACTGTTGTTGAAACCCGGTGGCTGTGGAAGCCCGGGATTGCTCATGTGCTAGCCTGTGTGGCTGTTTGAAATATTTGTTTTTGCGGATGACTTACTATTATATTTGTTGATATAATTGTGTCACGACACTGCACTTGTACACACGGCATGTAGATGTTAGGAGCATGGGATGGGTTGGGGAGACATGATCCCTACTGAGCTATGGTTGCTCACCCCTCCTACCGTGTTGTTTTCTTACAGGAACCTACAGGCGTTAGGTGGGAACACCAAGTTGGGAGACCTGCTTGTGGCTTGCTTATTGTTATTTGAGTTTTGTTGTTTTTGTGAGTTTTGTAACCCCAGTGGGGGGATATTGAAATGAGGAGTTTAATGTAATAAAAGCATGTTTGGACACGTTTGTAAGGTTTGAACTTAATATATATATGGTTTTGTCTCTGAGTTTGTAATGTAAAGTGTATGTTGTATTCTACCCCCTTTATCCAAACTTGGGTAAAGGGAGGGTCACGTTCCGGTCTCCTCGAATTGGAAATCCTGGGCGTGACAGTATGGTATCAGAGCATGGTCTAATTGGCCTAGGATAGTGGGCGGATCTGGTTGTCTTGAGTCGTTTGGAGGAGCCTAGAGTGATGTGCCTGATCAACACGGTCCTCTTTGAGCCTCTAAGGTGTACTTGGGGTAGTCCAGTCCTGTGGTAGGATTTGCATGTATTGGCATTAGGGCACTAGTTGCATTTGTTGTTTATGTGTAATTGCATGATAAATGGTTTGGACGTGATAAAGTTTCGATTGTGCAACTCTGAAATTTTGTGATGATTTGAGGATGAAAGCATGGAAAAGAATTTGTGGTATTGAAACTGTGTGCTTGTGAACTTGAAGCTTGTGAAATGTGAACTAAAAATAAATAAATAAATAAATAAAATAAAATAAAACAAACTAAATTGTGATAATACTGTTGATATTCTGAAAATGACTAGGTGAGATATGTAAATGCTTAAGTGTGTGCCTTTGTATGGTATTGTGTGAAATAAGCGATGTGGTGTTCAAAATGATGAGATACTCACTTGAGTATAAATGATATGTTCAATGTGAAGGTGTGACCATGTATAGTTTGTGAAATGTGAATATGTGAATCTGTGTGGTGATAATGTGTGTGATGAGATTATTTATGGCTCAAAATGCCTAGTCGGTAATGGTATTGAGATCGTCGAGTGTTAACCTGGAGCGCTACCTCCTCGTGTACCCAACCTCTGAAAAACTATGACCCATACGACAGGAGAGCCCGCTACCCAGGCTGGGCAAGTGGGAGAGCTGCAGGCTGTAAGTATTGATTTAAACATGGCAGAGGTTGGCATTTTAGACCTGATTATGCCAGAATTGAGGGATAAAGATTTGATAACTAATTAAGAGCGAGGCACGCCGAGAGCTGTCAACCCACATCATTTGGGGGAGCTTGGATGAAGATCAACTGAAGCATTATCGTCCTAATCAGTAGAAAGGACCAAAGACGCAAAGGGGGCAATCGGAGGATGGCCACAAGTGTCGAGACGGGGGTCAACCCTCAACAAATCCATGTGAGACCAGTTTCCCAAAGGGTTGTTCTTGCTGTGGACAACCGGGACATTGGAAAAGAGGGTGTAGCAAGAAGCAGTACTAGTGTCGCATCTGTGGAAAAAAAATAGGACATCTCCAGACAGTCTGTTTTGGTAAAGCAAGGCATGGTGCTAGAGGACTGGCGCAGCAAGTAAGACATGGGGCTGAGGACTTCTTAGTGAGGACAGTAGGAGAGGATGGCTGAACTATCCTTAGTTAGGGGTACAATTTCAATTCTCGTGTGTTAAGACTTCTGTTTTATTGGTGGTATCATGCTCCCTTAAAGATAATGATCGGTTGAGTTTCGTACTAGTTTATGTGAGGTTGGGTGAACCTTTTATTGCTAACTCTTGTGATAGTGGGGTATGTTTTCTAGGAGGGCTTTTGAGTCACCATTTTATGTTAAGTAAAGCTTAGGAGATCATTTGGGTCACTATTTCAAATGAATGTGGTTAGAGACGTGTTAAAAAAAAGGTAAAATGAATATATATATATATTTATAACACTAGAAGAATAATAAGTAACTTATAAACATTTGGGTGTTAATTTTATATGTGAGTTGCATTCAACTTTGGCACCTATGAAAATTTAAAGTAATCAAACCATGTAGGCTACCTTTTGCTAGCTAGTAGAGCTTGAGGCGTGAGGTGATGGCTTGTGGGTAACGTGTGACCCCTCCATGGCAACCTTGAATAATAGAAATATGTTCTTATGTGGATAGATGTACGTGTTGGAGTACTACTTGGAAGGGGTATTTTTAAGGTTACCTTTCGAAGCGTTTGGGTCGAAGGAGGGCATCGTAGCTAGTATAGCTCGCTCCTTGAGTCCTTGAGGTGTTATCTTGTTGGCTAGAGAGGTCATTGCAAGTTTTGGTTAATAACTATATAGGTGTTCTGGGTTCTCAGATGGTCAAGCAGTGGCCATGTGTCATGTTTGTGGTGTGTGACAGACCTTGAGTAATGTTCCTAGAATATGTTGTGAAATGGGTATACACACGTGTAAAATGTGAAGTGTTTTGGAGCTCAGCTATCAGCTGTGAGTGGGTTTGAAGGGTCGTGGCCGATGCATCCAATTGGTAAAAAGAGGTAAGCAAATAAGATTTGGCAGGCCTCGTTCGGGATTTTACCCACATCTGGAAAACATTTCTCTAGGGGCTGCGGGTCTGCTTTTGCATGGTAGGGCCATTCCTTTGGTTTGTATCTTGTGGGAAGTGGGTTTAAAGGAGAGGAGAAGGTGTAAAACTTGTATGTTCTACTTGTCAGGTGTCTTGTGTTTTGTTGCATGTGTTGAGAATGTGCAGAAAATGTGGCATTGTGTTGTTGTATGTGTTGTATAAGTGGTAAAGGTATATAGCGGAGTTGCTACGTTTGGGTGTTGTGACACATATACGTAGAGAAGGATGAGGCATGTGTATTGGTATAGTAACTGTGGTGTGAGGATGAGGAAGAGTGTTAGAAGTGATGTTGTTTATGTTATTCCTTGTCTGGTGTTATTAAAATGTTGGTAAGTTGGGAAAAAGGGTTGTTTGATTCCCGGGAATTGAGTCGGTTGGCGTTTTTGCTTGGCAGGGGTATTAGTGCTACTCCTTGGGGAGAGATTCATGTCGGGCGGATGCCACAAAGGTGCATGTTTTAGAGCGGTCGGCGGATGACCTACATTTGTGATCTTGAAAACCTTTCATGTACAGTATCACGTGGTAAGGGAGATGGTTCACGCTATCAAGGTGTTGGTGTGTTTGGGAGCTACGTGAAAGTCCCGAATCAGGCGTTTGCATGTCTTGTTTCCTGTGCCCACCCAGAGGAATGGCAGTGATCACATTTAGCTGAGGCTACAGCCTGAGTATTTCTTGGTCAGTTTGAGTGTTGTTGGTGTGTTGAGATAGAACGTGAGGTTGGTATAGCGGGGTTAGTGGGCCATGAGGTGGAGTATATCCTAGAGGCTAAGGATTCCCTTGTGACCTGTGAGTGGTGACACCGAGGAATCCGTTATTATCATGTTGCAGGTAGGAGAGTTTTCCAGGGTGGAGAGAACTATGTTGTTGGCAACTACCCAGCGTCAAAGGATTCCTATCGCATGAAATGTCTGCCGACTAAGTAAGGCGTTATCACTTGGGTTGTAACATAAGCCTCAGTTAGTGAGGGCTGTGTGGGACCTTGGTGGATCCCTATGTGTCCGTCATCAGAGAGGTGTTATTTGTGTGGCGTTCTGGTTCATGGAATGCTTTAGTAGATTTTTAACATTGGTGACTGGTGTTAACCAGATAGTAGATTTTAGTCTTGCCGTGATTGAGTATGGTACTGAATTTGTTGTTTTGAGTTACTCCTTGGACTCCGTGGGCGTCATGTTGACTGTGACTGAATGGTGGAGGGCAAACTTCATCCTAATATAGTTGTGTCTTGGATTGTAAATCATCTTGAGTCCTCATTGGCGTTGGTTGGGTTCCGTTGTTCCTTGATTGAGGATATGTTCCTCGGATCCCCAAGCATGTATCGCAATAGAGTGAGGCGGTTTTAGCAATGATGATGGTGCTACTGTGGTGATCTCCATGTGTGGAAATGTGATTGTGGTTTGCCTAATGCTATTATCCTGTCCGTTTGTGTTTTATTGTAACCTCATTGTGTTTACGGTGAGGGTGAGTTCTACATATGCGGTGTGGTTGTGTTGTAAATTGTTGGTGTTCGTTGACTTCAAATCCCAATTGGTGGGTCATTGTTGGGTATTGTACATTGTGGCGTGTATGTCCCATTGTGACGCGAGTAGGCATCTCCAGCAAAGAACCCCACTATGCGATGCAGTGACTTCTCGCTCAATCTTATGTAATCTCATGCATGGATGCTTCACGCGTAGGCTTATGTGCTTTGGGAGGTTTCTCGACCTCACTGTTATTAGACTTGCTCATGAGCGCTATTGTCAGTGTGCTTTTTGAGCCAAGCTCTAGTTCTTGATCGACTCATACCTGTTAAGTTCGTGTTGACTAAATGGACGTACTCATTTGGCAATTTCTAACAACGTTTGTAGTAATGCCTGCATTGTGCTGCTTTGATATTCTCATTTATCTTCTCATGATGTTTGCTACTTGGTTTCTCTTCTCGGGGATGAAAAGTCCAAAGGTGGGAAGGTTGTGAGGAAACTCCCTACGGATGAGTTTGTATGATGTTGGCGAATGGCCAGTAGAACGTTAAACGTGTAGTAATGTTTTGTTTGTGAGTTGTTCCTTGTAGTGGTGTTTATGCTGTGAGTTGGTCTGTGACCTATGTGATTTGTTAAATGTGTTGGGGATGAGAGTATATGTCTTACACCGTCGTGACATGTAACTACTTGTGAAATATGTGTTAGATAAGGAGGAGACATGGGAACGTGAGTCCATGATGCGTGAGTAGCACCCAGAGTTGTTCGAGGACGAACAATCTTGAGGGTGGAGGGGTGGCTTGTCACGCCTCGGATTTCCGACTCGGGTAAACCGGTACGTGACTCCCCATTCACCCACACAGAGGGCAACGGGGTTGGATTACTGGATGCCACACAAATAAGACTAACAATTACAATAAATCAAACAAGCCACATCTTTATTTAATTTCAAACATCAAAGGTTCACAAACCAACCATGTTCCTTACTACAATTCAATCCCTTAGTACATTTCCCCCCCTTGGGGTTACATAAATTATGAAATTACATCAATGAAGTTAACAATAAAATGAAGATGGTCTTCCACCGTGGTGTATCCACCTAACGCCTGTAAGCCCCTGGAAAACAAGCAAACACAGTAGGAGGGGTGAGCAACCACAGCTCAGTAGGGATCAAGTCTCCCCAACCCTTCCCATGCTTCTAACGGCTACATGCATGTGCACAAGTGTAGTGACGTGGCAATATTAGGAAAAATAAAGCATTCCACACAAGCGGGCGTAACCTCAGCCCCAGCCACACTGGCTAACAAACCACATCTCAAGCAAGTAATTTAACCGCCTCTTCAGGCCACTGATTTAACCGCCTCTCAGGCAAAGTAATTTAACCGCCTCTTCAGGCCACTGGTTTAACCGCCTCTCAGGCAAAGTAATTTAACCGCCTCTTCAGGCCAGATACCACAGTCATGCACATAACATACACCACGGTCACTCAAGCATAAAACCAAACACTTGGTGTGCACCCGTTCACAAGTGCACAAACCTAGCCGTTCAGGCAATAGAACAAACACCCAGCATGCATACATACACCAAAATCACAAGTCCAGCCACACAGGCATATTATCAAACATGTAATAGGCATATACACACAGCTATATTCACACAGGCATTTCATCGAACATATAACATGCACTGACCACCCAACAACAGAATCACACCAAAATGCCATTGAAGGCCAAAATCCACATAGGAGATCACACCTATACGGATTTATATATATATAATAGCAGGTATAGACCGAATTCTACCTAAGAACCCTAGGACAGAGAGGGATTAGCAAAAACAAAACCCCTACCTCAAGTAAAATGCAACAACACAACAATATTCTGTTCCCACGCCGAACGCCGTCCGCCCACGAGACACCGACCACCCACGCAAGACGCCCGGCAGCAACCAGGAGCTCTCCTTCCCTCTCTCTCTCTCTCTCTCTCTCTCTCTCTCTCTCTCTCTCTCCGGCGCGCTGGTGGAGCAACAAACCCTAAACCTAAAACAGAGGGGTTTCTCCTCCTTATATAGACAACACAACATCAAAACGACGTAGTTTTGATTAAGTGAATCCCAGCATCAAAATGACGTAGTTTTGATGGAACAAGCTATGACCTTCCCACATCCATACATACCAAAATATCCACAATTCCAACATGGTCCATTGGGAAAAGATGATTAGAATAACAAAACTAAGGTAACCATGCAAAAATATGCCCGCACGCCAATTTGAACGCTAATTCTCCAATTGGCGTGCAGCTCCAAATGCACTCAAACTTTACCCCAAGCCTTCTTGCATCATATAAAAGACATCCATGCAAAAATAACCTTGCACGCCAAATGGGTCCAATTCACGTGCACGTCCTTTTGGCTTGAAACTTCTGCGGTAGATAGAAGACATCATTCTAAGAATCTTTTGCTCTGCACGCCAATTCATCTGAGCCCATCTACTAGGTCAAAATAAATCTCCAAAACCTGACAAAACAGCCTAAAAGCGCCTGTATATGCATAGCATCTTCCTAGGGCATAAATGCACGTTATCACTTGTCACATGCACCTCCCAAAAGTCCCCTCTTGGGCTCATCTCTTACCTCAAACTTGTGCACCAACATCCAAGGTGTTTGTGGTTAACTTCTTACACACGGGTCATTACATGGTTGTTGGCTGGTGTATTTGTATTTCCTTTCGACTTTTGACTTTTATTTGTATTGAATGTGTTAATAAAGTATGCTTGTGATGGGTACTTGTGACATGTGGATGTGTTTCCATGGATTGTGATGCATGTGGTGGCACTCTGTGTTATGTGCTATTGTGTAAAATGTGCGGTGTATGACCCATTTGGGTGTTGTGGCTTCCTGTGTGGTTTTCCTTGCATGTTGTTTCTTTTCGAGGACGAAAAGTCTTAAGGCGGAGAGGATGTAATGACCCGTATTTTGGATGTGAGTTAGTCAGTTTTGCTTTTTTAGGTGGAAATTGTTGGGTTTTTGGGAGTTTTCTTTCCACACACTTTGGCTTAATCATCTTGTATGTTGATGAGCAAGCAAGAGGCAAAGTTTGAGTCCAATAGGGAGTGCACGTGAGAATGCACGTGAGAATGGCTTTTCACGTGCAGTGAGATTTTTGCATAGGAGCCTTCCTGAAGTTGTTCCAAGGATGGTGGTGAAATTCTAGAGCATTTGGAGGTGCCCGTGACAATGCACGTGAGAATGCTTGCCCACGTGCAGCCTCCATTACCCTTGTTTTGTTGTTCTGATCCTCTTTTGCTAAAGGACCTTGGTGAAATTATGAGTGCTTTGTCCTGTGTGGTTGCAAAAAGGTTGTAGTCTGTCATCAAAACTACATCGTTTTGATGCTGGGATTTATTTAATCAAAACTACGTCGTTTTGGGGTATGAGTTATCTATATAAAGAGGTGAAGATTCCTTGTTCTAGGGTTAGGGTTCTCTTCAACCACTACAGCCGTCGTAGAGAGAGAGAGAGCTAGAGAGAGGGAAGGAAGGAGAGCTGCTAGTTGCTGCCGGAGTGTCGTGCGTGGGGAGGATGGCATCTAGCGCGGGAACAAGGAGGATCTTCTTGAAGGTAGGGGTTCTGTCTTTCCTGGCCTGTTCCGGAGTTAGGCCCTGTGGATATCTTGTGAAGTTTCTATTGTTATTGCTATAATACATATATGTAAATTCATATAGGTGTGATCTCCTATATGAATGTTGGCCTTCAATGGCGTTTTGGTGTGATTCTGACATTGGGTAGGTAGTGCATGTTAAATGTTCGATAAAATGCACGTATGAATATGTTTGTGTGACAATGCCCAGTATGTGTTTGGTAATATGCTAGTAAGGCTAGAATTGTGAGTTGGTAAAGGTGTGCATGCCAAGTATTTGTTTTTATGCCTGAATGGCTGGGTTTGTATACTTGTGAATGTGTACATGCCAAGGGTTTGTTTTTATGCCTGAATGGCTGGGTTTGTA
This sequence comes from Taxillus chinensis, assembly GCA_023512835.1. Classification (NCBI taxonomy): domain Eukaryota; kingdom Viridiplantae; phylum Streptophyta; class Magnoliopsida; order Santalales; family Loranthaceae; genus Taxillus; species Taxillus chinensis. The sequence goes on from CM042087.1 coordinate 21,629,005, forward strand.
TACATGTGAATGTGTGCATGCCAAGTGTTTGTTTTTATGCCTGAATGGCTGGGTTTGTATACTTGTGAATGTGTGCATGCCAAGTGTTTGTTTTCATGCCTGAATGGCTGGGTTTGTATACTTGTGAATGTGTGCCTGCTAAGTGTTTGGTTTTATGCCTGAGTCGCTATGTGTACTGTGTTTTGTGAAACCCGGTGGTTGTGGAAGCCCTGGGACTGTTTTGTAAAACCCGGTGTCTGTGGAAGCATGGGACTGTTTTGTGAAACCCGGTGGCTGTGGAAGCCTGGGACTGTTTTGTGAAACCCGATGGATGTGGAAGCCCGGGACTGTTTTGTGAAACCCGGTGGCTGTGGAAGCCCAGGACTGTTTTGTGGAACCCGGTGGCTGTGGAAGCCCGGGACTGTTTTGGAAACCCGGTGGATGTGGAAGCCCGGGACTGTTCTTGAAACCCGGTGGCTGTGGAAGCCCGGGACTGCTCTTGGAAACCCGGTGGCTGTGGAAGCCCGGGATTGCTCATGTGCTAGCCTGTGTGGCTGTTTGAAATATTTGTTTTTGTGGATGGCTTACTATTATATTTGTTAATATAATTGTGTCACGACACTGCACTTGTACACACGGCATGTAGATGCTAGGAGCATGGGATGGGTTAGGGAGACATGATCCCCTACTGAGCTGTGGTTGCTCACCCCTCCTACCGTGTTGTTTTCTTACGGAACCTACAGGCGTTAGGTGGGAACACCAAGTTGGGAGACCTGCTTGTGGCTTGCTTATTGTTATTTGAGTTTTGTTGTTTTTGTGAGTTTTGTAACCCCAGTGGGGGGATATTGAAATGAGGAGTTTAATGTAATAAAAGCATGTTTGGACACGTTTGTAAGGTTTGAACTTAATATATATATGGTTTTGTCTCTAAGTTTGTAATGTAAAGTGTATGTTGTATTCTACCCCCTTTATCCAAACTTGGGTAAAGGGAGGGTCACGTTCCGGTCTCCTCGGATTGAAAATCCGGGGCATGACAGTGAAAGTCTCGTCATAATCTATTCCTTCTTCTTGACGATAACCCTTGGCTACCAGTCTGGCTTTGTTCCGGATTACTATTCCATCCCCATCCAGCTTCTTCCGGAACACTCATTTTACTCCAATGACTTGTTGAGACTTTGGCCTTGGTACTAGTGTCCACACATCATTTCTCTTAAATCGATTAAGCTCTTCTTGCATGGGTTCAATCCAGTTTGAGTCCTGAAGAGCTTCATCTATCACCTTTGGTTCTATTTGTGATAGAAAACATGAGTAAAGACACAAGTTGGAGGTGGCTGCTCTTGTTCTTACACCAACAGTAGGATCACCAATCACTTGATCTGAAGGGTGGTTTCTTGTCCACCTATAATTCTGTGCATGTGATGGTAGATCCTCAATTATTTGAAGCTCTGCCAGACAAGGTGGTTCAGGTTCAAGTGAGTCTGCTAGTTGAGCTTCTTCCGGACCCGATGTTTCAGTATTAACAGGTCTTGGAGAACTTAGAGGTTCTCCAGTACTGTTCATTTCCATATTTACTGGTCCAGAAGGACTTGAAGGTACTCCGGGGTTTTGGATATCCGTAAGAATGTGTCCGGAGTTTAATGGAAATCCAAAGTCCGATTCGTCCGTAGCATCATCCGTATCATTTCTTCGTGCTTTACTGGTTCCATGTGATTTGTCAGTATGTGTGATAGGAACATTCATAAACTTTGAATAATCGATGTTGTCGTCTTGATCCTGCACATTAGAACTTGAAGAACCAACTTTTGACCAATCCAGGTTAGCTTCATCAAAAGTCACATGGATAGATTCCTCAACTTTAAGAAGTTTTCTATTAAAGATTCGATAAGCCTTACTATGTAGTGAGTATCCGACAAATATCCCATCATCAGATTTTGGTTAAAATTTATTCCGAGGTTCTTTGCCGTTGTTCAAAACGTAGCAAGTACACCCAAAAGCTCTAAAATGTGAAATTGAGGGCTTTCGCCCTCTCCACATCTCATAGGGTGTTTTCATGGTAAATTTATTTATCAAAGTTTTGTTCTGAACGTAGCAAACAGTGGACACAGCTTCGGCCCATAGACTGAGAGGAAGCTTTGCCCCTGCTAACATAGATCTGCCAGCCTCGACTAAAGTGCGATTCTTGCGCTTAGCTACCCCATTTTGTTGTGGAGTTCTGGGCGCAGAGAAGTTGTGTTGAATGCCCTGTTCAGAACAATATGACCTCATATTTGAAAAATCAAATTCTGTACCATGATCACTCCTGATGCATTTAATGCTTAGTCCTTGTGAGTTGCTTATCCAGTTGAAGAGATCAACAAGGTGTTCAATGGTTTGATCCTTAGACTTCAGGAACAACACCCATTTGTACCTGGTGAAGTCATCGATAACCACAAGGGTATATCTCGCACCAGCTAGTGAAGCGACAGAAATGGGACCACAGAGGTCCATATGAAGAAGTTGTAAAGGGAGCAGTTATTGAATTAACCGATTTGCTTTTCAAACTATGTTTGGTCTGTTTGCCAAGTTGACATTCTCGAGAGAGAGTATCTCTGGAAAATTTATGTTTAGGCAAACCAGAAACCAAATCAAGCGACGCTAATTTAGATAGAGTCTTAAAATCTAAATGTGCACAACGCTTGTGCCATAACCAACTTTCTTCATGTGATGCTGTAGTGAGGAAGCATACAGGGTTAGAAGAATTATTTCTTAAGACCACTGAGTATATGTCCCCATCTCTTGATCCGGATAACTTAATGTCACCAGATAAGTTATCTCTAACTGTGCAGGTGTTTGAAAGGAATGATATAGTAAATCCCTTGTCACATAAATTACTGACACTCAGCAGATTATGCTTTAAACCTTCGACTAGTGCAACTTTGGTAATTGATACACAGCCATTGGTTAAAGTGCCATACCCCGCAGTCTTACCTTTGCTATTGTCTCCATATGTTACGGATGGTCCACATTTGTCATTTACATTTATTAAAGACTCGTCACCCGTCATATGTTCGGAGTATCCGCTATCAAGTATCCACTTGCTTTGATTGATCTTTGACTTCAAGTAGGATAAAAGTGAATTCCATAGATGCTCCTGCAAGACAACAGATTACACTTTTGGTGCCCAAACTTGTTTCGGGCAGTTAGGAGTAGCAATAACAGTGTCAACTATTCCGGATTTTACTTTGTTAGGAACTTTAACTTTCCAAGTTGACTTAGCCTTTTCCATATTAGACGCTTCTTTAAGTTGGGTTTTCTTAGGAGAGACACTCCGTATAGTTTTGGATTTTGTTTTGCCAGAGGAACCCTTTTTGATAAACTAATTTTTATTGATGTGAATTTGATTACATAACCAGTTATCTGAAAGACTCTAACACTCATAATGATAGTGGCCTATTTCTCTACAAATCGAACTGACACTATGGTGTGGAGTTACAACAGAGGATACAGGTTTCTTAAGTTTAACAATTTTTCTACTCTATTCCCTATGGCCTAATCTTCTGCGAACGGGTGACGCACTCTTGGCCCTAGATGCGTCAACCTTAGCCTTTTCTTTGTTTCTGGGTGCTACAGTTTCAGCTTTAACTGCAGCAGCCTTCCCTTCATCTTTTAGTACGGGTGCTACTACTTCGGGACTAGCAGTAACAGTCTGTCTTCCACAGTCGTAGACTATGGTGCCACCTAAAACAAAACCATCCAACAGTTTAGATATACTAACAGGATACAAGTTGGTTAGTTTTGGAATGAAGTCCGGAGGGCACTCAGAAGCTTGTGCATTGGAAGTTGATTCGGAACCTAGGCCAGGTTTGACTCGGATATTGTCAGGATCAGTTCTGAACGTAGAAGCTATTTCTCCGGATTTTAGCCACTTACAATTTATTTCCTTTTCTTTTTCAAGTTCATTTTTGAGTCTTTTGAGATTTACAGTTAGGCTATTAAGATTGATATTAAGCAAATTATTCTCAGCTTTTAAATCACGATACCAAGCTTCTTTACTACTGAAGTCAGTTACGTCCTTTTCAAGTCTAGGAACAGTAATTTCAAGACGCTTGTTATGACTTTCCATATCTTTGTACATTTGAGTAATTATTAGTCTCTCATTCTTTTCATGATCACATTCAGTAATAAGAGATTCCAATTTACTCATGAGCTCAGAGATCGAAGGTACCTCAGTATTTGCCATAAGGCAGACGTTCGGCTTAGGTGTTGGCTCATCATCCGTGGATTCCTCCTCTTCTTTTGAGCCACTGACGTACTTTGTGACGAACGCCTTTCTCTTGTTCTTGCTGTTGTCTAAGGTGGAGCGTCGAGGAGCAACCTTGTTATCCTTCTCGGCCATCTTGGATTTGGATCTGCAGTCCTTAGCCCAGTGACCAGGTTTCCCACAGTTGAAGCAGTCTTGGGAAGTTGACTCTGACCGCTCCTTTCTTCTAGAGGATGAGGAAGAGCTTCTTCTGAATCCTTTTCTGCTTTTCCTCAGAAATCGTGTGAAGGATTTAGCCAGAAGGGCTATTTCTTCTTCCATGTCCAAGTTAGAGTTACTTAACTCTTCCGTATCATCCTCACTCAGTATGCTCGAATTTTCCGTAGCTTTGAAAGCTACCCCCTTTTCCTTTCGAGCTATTTTCTCATCTCGGTCAGTGTATTTAAACCTGACTTTGTAAGTCTGTAGCTCTCCATATAGTTCTTCAAGGGGAGCATATTGCTAGTTGTCTTTGGATTGTATTTGGAGCTGTTTAGAGTAATAGCGATTTGGGAAAGACCGAAAGAACTTGTCATTTATTTGAAACTGAGTGTAATGCTCATTGACAGTTTTCAGATCCAGAATGAGCTTGTCGAATCGCCGATAGATGCTCTCCAGGGATTCGCCAGGTTTATGATTGAACCTCTCAAAATGTTGTCTGAGAGAACCGATAACGTTCTGCATCTGAGACTGACTTCCCTCATATAGGATAGTCAATTTGTCCCAAAAAGCTTTCGCTGTTGTGCATCCCTGGACATCCGTGAAGGCTTCGGAATCCAAAGATGATGTCACATAGGCTAGAGCCTTTTCACTGGCATATTGTCAGGCTCTTTCGTCGTTTGTGAATTCAGCATCTGTATTTGGTCTTCTTACTCCATTTTCTCCAATGGTCATCGGAATGGGAAGCTCCTGATGAAGACAAGGCCACATTAGATGATCATGACATGTCATGAACATCTTCATGCGAGCTTTCCCCTGGGAGAAAAGCTCTGGTGTGAACTTTGGCGGTTTGCTCAGAGTGTAATCAGAACTCCGTGGTTGAGGAGCAACGGCAGCAACAGGTTGTGGTGGATCAACATTTTCACTGCTGCTTCGATTATGGATGGGCTCTTGAGCTCCTCCGGAGTTGAGGCGGGTGTTGAATAGCATGCTGCTTTCTTCGGCCATTGAAAGAGAGAGAGAGAGAGAGAGAGAGAGAGAGAGAGAGAGATCTACTTTGAGCAGGTAGAACTCGCTCTGATACCCCTTGTTGGTCCCTGGGAGCCTAGAGGGGGGTGAATAGGCTCTTAATTAAAATTCTTTCTCACTCAGGCACAACACTAACTCTGGTTAAAAGAAATATTCAGTGTGGAAGATAACCAGATAGTGAAAGTATTTTGTTTTATTATCTAAAGATAATTACAACAAAAGGCACAGCAATTACAGCTGATTACAACAGTACTCTCTTTTTTAAGTCACACACACACTGCTAGTTTATCTATGTTTTGCACATGTACTCGCGTGTATCAGTTCTTACAATGTATGCACGCATACTAGATATACAACACTACAGATATATATATAGACATCCTAGGAATCTATCTTGGAACTGTATTTTCCGAGCACTATGTAAACATTAAGTTCTTCTCGGGAAAATGCTTCTGCTATAATTGCTACGGATGTGGAGCTCGAAATATTGGAAGCATAAGTGTATTGAATTACTTCGCTTGATTCCAATTGCATTTGGGATTGCATCCACATCTCCGAGTGTTCCATGTGTAGGACAGTTTAGGTCTTCAATGAGTTTGTCTTACATCGAGACACAGTGAGCTGATAACATAAATGCGGTATGGATAAGAAGTAGTAGCATCTTCTTAGTCCGGTGTAGATTTCCTTACTCCATATCAACGAGGCTCGGATCCTTACTCCGTGTCAGTTGTTGCTTACTCCGTGTAAATGAAGTCCTGAAATCCTTACTCCGTGTCAGCGCTTCCTTACTCCGCATGAGGTAGATATGCGGAATCTTTATTCCGCATCAGCGCTTCCTTACTCCGCGTGAGTTCCTTACTCCGCTTGAGTAATGGTTCAGATTCCTTATTCCGCATTAGTTGTCCTTACTCCGCATCAGTCATTTCTTACTCCGCTCGGATGAAGACTCAGATTCCTTAGTTCGTATCTTCTTTTCCTTAGACAGCTGGAGTGAAAGACTTAATTTCTTTCTCTGCAATAATTCTCTCTTACTCCGTACAAGTTGTAGACTCGGATTCTCATTCCGCATTGACTTAGTCGAATCAAGAATAAAAGCGTGGATTCCTTAGTCATTTTGTTAAGTGATTAGTCTATATGAAGGGTCCTTACTCCGGATGAAGACTTGGTTATTTACTAAGTGTTTGATGACACTCATGATAATCCGAATCAGGATTATATATCCTGTCCTTTGCTTTACTCTTTGAGTGTAAGTCCAGTTTAGGATTTTATCTTCTGCAAGCTTAGAATAAACATGAAACATCTCAAATCAAATTACATAGGGTATTTTAACAACATCATCCAAATTATGGGTTTGATCCAACAATATATATGTGTGTGTGTGTGTGTGTGTGTGTGTGTGTGTGTGTGTGTCCTCTGAAAGTATCTATTACTTAAATTTATTAAAAAAACACATACATCATCATAAATTAATTAATTTACACATCTATTGTTAATTTATATCGTATTAAAACTAAATAAATTTTACATCATATTAAATTTTCAGCATTTAGTATTAAATTTATATCATATGAAATATTTTTACTTTAATTTATATCGTAATAAATATTTTTAAATTTATAATTTGTGTATTAAATATTTTTAATTTCATTATTACATATTTTATTTTTAATTTAAGTACTAAATTTAAAATAAGTTTATCTAATTACATATAAACTTAAAAATAAGTTTTTATATAATTATATAAATAAACTTATTTATAAGTTTATTTATATAATTAAATATAAATATTTTTAAATCAAACATATAAATAAATAATTTACATATAAATATTACATATAAATAGTTTAAATCAAATTTTAAAACTTATAAATCAGTATAAATAATTTAAACAAAAGTCAGAATTAAATAAATTAATTTAAACAAATGATACAATTAAATAAACCAGTATAAATAATTTAAATAATTTAATCAATATGAAATGTATTTAAACAAATACATCTCGAACGCTCGTGCTAACACACAGTATGTGTTAACGTGTGTTAAATAACTAAACACGCTATGTGTTAATGGTTTTTAAATAAATAAATCAATATAAATAATTTAAATAAATTAAAATCAGATATAGACACACTAACACACCTCGAAGGCTCGCGAAGAACGCAACAAGACAAGCTGGCTGATCGGGGGGATTTATACTCTTTTAAGGCCATTTTGGGTACATTTTCATACTCTTTTGATTCATTTATTGCCCATTTGTGCTACGTTATCATATTTTCATGCCTTAACCCAGAAAAGGGGATTTCTTGTAGTTTTTTTGGTATTTTTGCTATGTTTTGATAGGAATCTAAAAATCAACAAATAGAAAAAAGAATCCCAAAGACCTAAAGATCATGACGACCAAATTTCAAGTTGGTCGGGTGAAGGACCTTTCACCCGACCAGGTCAGGTGAAGCCCATATTTCAGGGATAGCTTTCTGGAGCCTTAATGAAGACTTTTGCTTTCTGGTTAGATGAAATCCGAGGTCGTTTGGAGGTGGTCCGGTGAAGGACCCTTCTCCCGACTAGGTCGGGAGAAGCTTATTTTTCATATTCAGACTATCCAAGCATCAAGGAACATAACTTCCATCTGGTCAAGTGAAGTTCGAAGACTCTACATGGTGGTCGGGTGAAGCCTTCTTCACCCGACGAATCCCGAATTTCGGCGATGAACTCCTTATTTTTGCAGCATACTTATTTCCTTCTGGACCGAAGTCATTTGATCAAAGGACGGGCACCAAACATTCAAGTCAAAGGAGAATTTATTGAAGAAATTCAAATTCAAATGGGTGCTTTGCATTTGGATTGAGGTCTTTATGAGATTTAAGAGAGAGATTTTATCTCTTTTTCCAATTCAAAAAAATAAGAGTTACAATAGATTTAAGAGGGGCTAATTATTTGCGGAATTTATAAGAAATAAATATAAATTCAAAATTCAAATGTTCAAATGTAGCTTGGGAGGCTATAAAAGGGGAGCTACTCCATCATTTGTAATCCAATCCAGTCATCATACAACTCTCTGCCAATCTATAATTTCATTTCTCATCTAGAGTAGAGAAAGGGAGAGTGAAGAAGGTTTGGGATATCTCTTGGAGTTTGAAGATAATTTGCTGGGAAAGAAGATCAATCTTGGAATTCTTGGTCTAAATAGGCAAGCTATCATTCTGGTTTTCTTATTCCATGTTTTGTAATTCTTTTGTTTTCAATTATACTATGGAAGCTTAAAAACCCTTGATTGAGGTTAGGATGGAGTTTGATGTAATGAATTAATTTGCAATGTTTTAGTTTAATCTTTTTCACCTTGTGAATGTTTATTAACTATCTTGGGTTAAAATATAAAATGGATTTGATCACTTCATTTTATCGTATTCAGTACTTATGTGAAGGATTTTAAAATAAAGCATAATTACTGGAAATTGCAAGATAATCAAACTAGGGGTTGTATAATTTGTGAAAGCCAGTGTAAAACCTAGGATACCAAGTTAAGAGTGGGTGTGGTGCTAGCTCTAGACTAAACAACCCAAATCTTAAAGGGTCACCCGTCCCCCATGCTAGGGTGTACACACGAATTATGACACTTGAAAAAGGCTAATCCATGCATTAGAGGTTGGCTATTAAATATTGTCACAAGGAAAAAATTAGATTGAACTAAGGCATATTCTTGGGAAAAATACAACAAATGAAAGCTTAACTCCAATCCCCTTTATCAATTAAACTTATCTTTACTCGAACAAGCTCATTTCCATTTCTCACAACCATTCAATCAACCTTGTTTTAAATTCAGTTATGTTTTTACATTATTTTCAATCAAAATCTCTTTATAAGCTAGTTAAAATTTCCAATTTCTTCATCCTTCCCTTGGGTACGATATTCAGACTTAAAAATCCACTTTATTAGTTGTCACGATTTGTACACTTGCAAATTGCCGATCAAGTTTTTGGCGTCGTTGCCGGGGAAGGCATCGATAGAATAGGAAATTCTTTTCTAGCTTCAAATTTTATTATACAACTATATTTTGGTATATTCTTGGATATTGTATTTACAAGTGACAATAGCCTGGTTTATGAGTTGAAGGTCGAAGAGCATTGACATCCCTTTCGATCCTAAACCAGAGATATCGTTCCACACTCTAGTACACCAACTCAAGGAAGTATTTGAGCAAAGGACGACAAACTCAAACTAGGAGCTACCATGAACACTAGAAAGAGAATGGTTGGCTGGATTAGAAAGACTATTCCACGAGGAAGAGGCAAAATCTTGTCCTCAACCAAGGCCAATCATGGATAAGGCATACATGGACAACATACCTGTTCGGGAGTTTGTTACTCCCGATGCTAGGCACATACACATCCAATTTAATGGATTATGCCCGTACATAGATGTGTGTTTGATTTGATTGTATGATTTTTTTTATTCGCTATTTTTATTTATTTATTTATTTATTTTTGCTATTTTTTAAAATTTGTTGGCTTTGTGTGCTGTTTCTTTTATTTTCATTTGTTTTTTTAGTTTATTTTATTTGTTTTTCTTTTTTGGTTGTACACTTTTCATTATATTTTGAAATGCTAATTAGTTGTATGTTTTGCGGTGGCGAGCATGAGTCATCCGAATGTCCTAAGGCTACTATTGAGCAGCTCAGCCAACTACTTTTAGGTGTCACTCATGATGATCCTAATTATTATTGTGCTCGTGATGCATATATTAATTCATTGCCTCTTGTGTTTTGTATTTATTGTGGAAGTGGTTGTCATATGGCTAATACATGCCCTTTGAATTCACTTGCACTTCCAATATCTTGTGAGGATAATGGTGGGATGGAGTCTAGTTGGTCCACCATTAATGAATTAAATATAGAGGTAGAAGCTTTGGAGAGTTCTACCATTGGTGATGCCACTCTTGAGGATCTTGATAAGGCAACCCATAAGAATGTATTTGATTGTCTTATTGCTTTGAACATTTGTGGGGACAGATATCATGCCTTGCTAGAGTCCATAGAGGAGATTGAGAGCCTAATTGTTGGGTTGCATAAAAGTTTATATTTTTGTACCATTTCTACTAATCCCTTTAATAGTGGCATTGAAGCACCTTATGCACATATTGACAATACAAGATTAGTGAGTGAGATCCCTTTTAGGGAGATAAATGACATTAAGGAAGATGAGCATACTATTTTTTCTTGGTCCCCGTTGTGCGTTGATTTATTTTGCAGGGCCAAAACTGATATCATTGATGGCTGCCACCCCGGGAGTACACTACTAGTTGATGGCATCACTAGAGTTAACCATTTACATAAGGCCATTGTGGAGGGAGATGTTCCCGAACATGTAATTACAGCAGACTCACAGTTGCATGTCCAAGAGCCTGGGCAGGTAAGTCGAGGTAACTATCCCTTCTTGCTCTAATTCTAAGGAGGTTAAAATTTTTAAATATTATAAACCACCCTCCCACTCCCTATGTAATTTATTTATTTTACCTATTTATTTTTATTTTTATTTTTCAAGCTATAGTTGTAGTTTGCAATTTTGCTTATGTGTAGTTCCTGACTTGCAGGGACTAAGCTTGTGGGACATTCCTTTGCAGCTCTGTAAAGGGTATATAGGAGTGCCCTTAATTCCATACATGTATGATCTCTCTTGCACACTGCAACCACCTGATAAAGTGTTGGTACTTATTTTTCTTTTTTTTATTTATGACTTATCTCTCTCATATCGGCCTCCTGATTAGACCATTTTATTTTATTTTTAAATTAACATTGTTATGTTTTTAATAAAGTTCTTTTCAATAAATTTTATTTTCTTGTGTGTTTTATTTTTGAATAAAACCCGTTTGCCCTTAATATACCTTTCCTCTTTTATTTTCTCTACTTCTTCAGCCGACCAGCTTAGCTCGGGTAATGTTCTCCTTACTTTCCTCTCAGTTTTGGCATGGGGACCATGCCTTGGTTTAAAGTGTAAAGGAGGGAAAAGTGTTGAACACTTTTTTATTCTTTTTGTTTTGTTTGATTACATGTTTTTATATTCCTTGTATATACATTGCATGAATAAGTGACTACATGAATGCTTGCTTGACTTTGGAGATAACATATGGTTTAGGATAGAGGCACCTGTACCTACTTGAAGTATATTGTGTGTATTGGTAGTTATGCTTAGACTCTTTATATTATTTTTTTCTATGCTTGGAATGATATCATTATATGCATGAGCTAGCACTTGGGTTCGTACTAGGTTTTCATGTTTAAATGCAAAAGCTTGTTTAATCTTTGGAGTTGTGTGATTAGAGAGAAATAGTCCATCACCACAATTGTCTTTTTATGAGTGATTTTATCTCTTGGCTGATGAGCTTGGGCAAGTGCATGTTTGATCTACTTATGGTGATTGGTTTGTGCTAGTTAAGATATGCTAGAGTCACATGTTACAGTGATGTGGGTAGCCTAGTTGATGCTCTTTAGTATTGGCTCTACTTCATTTGAAAAAAAAAACAGTGACAAAAACAAAAACATGCGAAGAAAAAGAAGAAAACAAAAAAAATAGAAGAGAAAAAAAAAGTGGCAATTGTTGTAAATGGGGTTTTATCATCTTTTGAGGATTACTTCTCCTCTCTCTACCAAATAATTATATTGTACACCCCATATTTTTGTGCCACTTTTATTTTGTGTTTGATGAGTTTCTGAGTCCGCATCTTCTAGGATTGAGCATCATTTGGGTAACTCAGCTCTCAAGGTGGCATGTGGCAAAGGCTATAGTTTGTGGTAAGACTGGATGTGTCACCATAAGAAAGGACTGCTTGTACTTACTTAAGGTATGAAAACCCTTAGAGGTATTGAGAGTAAGTGGTGTGAGACTTACACTTGAGTGAGGCTGCCTTGTTTCCACTATGAGGACTCCATTGATTTGCTTGTTATGCTTTTAACTTGTTTAACTTGGTTGCTCCCTAGTAATGGTTAGGGTTGTATATAATTGTTGGACCAAGTATAAGAAGGCAATGAAAAGTGTTTTGGGTTGCACTACCAATTATGCAATACGCTTTCATATGTTACATGTGTTTTCTGCTGACCATTATCTCACTTGTGATTTTCCTTTTTTTAATTTTTCACTTGCTTGATTGAGTGTTTATTTCTTTTCTTACTTGGGACGAGCAAGGTTCAAGTGTGAAGGAGATGATCGGGGGGATTTATACCCCCTTTTTAGGGCCATTTTGGGTACATTTTTATACTCTTTTGATTCATTTATTGCCCATTTGTGCTACATTATCATATTTTCATACCTTAACCCAGAAAAGAAGATTTCTTGTAGTTTTTGTGGTATTTTTGCTATGTTTTGATAGGAATCCAAAAATTAAGGAAGAATTCACCAAATCAACAAATGGAAAAAAGAATCCCAAAGACCTAAAGATCATGATGACCAAATTTCAAGTTGGTCAGGTGAAGGTTGGGTGAAGGACCTTTCACCCGACTAGGTCAGGTGAAGCCCATATTGCAGGGATAGCTTTCTGGAGCCTTAATGAAGACTTATACCTTCTAGTCGGGTGAAATCCGAGGTCATTTGGAGGTGGTCGGGAGAAGCTTATTTTTCATATTCAAACTGTCCAAGCGTCGAGGAACATAACTTCCTTCTGGTCGGGTGAAGTTTGAAGACTCTACATGGTAGTCGGGTGAAGCCTTCTTCACCCGACCAATCCCGAATTTCGGCAATGAACTCCTTATTTTTACAGTATACTTATTTCCTTCTAGTCCGAAGTCATTTAATCAAAGGACGGGCACCAAACACTCAAGTCAAAGGAGAATTTATTGAAGAAATTCAAATTCAAATGTGTGCTCTGCATTTGGATTGAGGTCTTTATAGGATTTAAGAGAGGGATTTATCTCTTTTTCAAATTGAAAAAAATAAGGGAGTTACAAGAGATTTAAGAGGAGCTAATTATTTACGAAATTTATAAGAAATAAATATAAAATCAAAATCCAAATGTTCAAATGTAGCTTGGAAGGCTATAAAAGGGGAGCTGCTCCATCATTTGTAATCCAATCCAGTCATCATACAACTCTCTTCCATTCTACAATTTTATTCCTCATCTAGAGTAGAGAAAGGGAGAGTGAAGAAGGTTTGGGGTATCTCTTGGAGTTTGAAGATAATTTGCTGGGAAAAGAAGATCAACCTTGGAATTCTTGGTCTAAATAGGCAAGCTATCATTCTGGTTTTCTTATTCCATGTTTTGTAATTCTTTTGTTTCCAATTATACTATGGAATCTTAAAAACCCTTGATTGGGGTTAGGATGGAGTTTGATGTAATGAATTAATTCGCAATGTTTTAGTTTAATCTTTTTCACCTTGTGAATGTTTATTGACTATCTTGGGTTAAAATATAAAATGGATTTGATCACTTCATTTTATCATATTAGGTACTTATGTGAAGGATTAAAAAATGAAGCATAATTACTGAAAATTACAAGATAATCAAACTAGGGGTTGCATAATTTGCAAAAGCCAACGTAAAACCTAGGATACTAAGTTAAGAGTGGGTGTGGTGCTAGCTCTAGACAAAACAACCCAAATCTTAAAGGGTCACCCATCCCCCATGCTAGCGTGTACACACGAATTATGGCACTTGAAAAAGGCTAATTCATGCATTAGAGGTTGGGTATTAAATATTGTCACAAGGAAAAAATTAGATTGAATTAAGGCATATTCTTGGGAAAAATACATCAAATGAAATCATAACTCGAATCCCCTTTATCAATTGAACTTATCTCTACTCGAACAAGCTCATTTCCATTTCTCACAACCACTCAATCAACCTATTTTAAATTCAGTTCTGTTTTTACATTATTTTTAATCAAAATCACTTTATAAGCTAGTTAAAATTTCCAATTTCTTCATCCTTCCCTTGGGTACAATATTCGGACTTCAAAATCCACTTTATTACTTGTCACGATTTGTACACTTGTAAATTGCGATCACTAGCCGACAACGTGCTTGTGTATCAAACTCAGTAGCGGCAGCATGCGTTTTCCCGTCGAAGAATAGAAGATGAGGATAGCCGGAATCGATGTTCATCCTTGCTCGATGGCCTCAATCGATGGCCCTCTAAAAGAGGAAGAAGAGAAGAGGAGGAGGATTGGCCATCGACGGGAAGGATTTAAAGAAATCATCAAAAAAAGGAGTGGAGGAAGAATGGTATGTTCAAATTGTCGTACCAATTATTTCCGTTAATCACAGACGAATTTTCGTCCGTGATGCTACGTCTCATCTTGACATCGACTGGTTTGCTTATTCTTTCTCGAGATCTTGGGCGATACCAACAAGATGCAGCAGCCGCATGATTTTTTTTTACCGGGGTGGGATCTCGTACCGAGGCCTCTCGATACCAAGACGACTCGGGCGATACGTAGCGGTATCACCCGATACTTCGAACCGTGGTAAGATAATCCGGCTTCCAATAAAATATGAAAAAAGTATTTTTGGACTCAGGCCATTACGACGAGTGATCCTATACTCTTTTTCTTGAAAATAGGCTTGTTTTTGTGCCAAGATTGTACTGTGCGTCCCTAAACCACTTTATTGCAGAAAAATAATTATTTTGTTTTTTTTTTTGAAAAAGGCTCTGTAAGCGAATATATGCAATATATACGTCAAAATTCTCAAAACGATGAGAGGATTAAGGAGATGAGGTTCGTGACCTGACCTAGGGTGTCATTTTGAACGTTGGTCGTCGATTGATTACCGTAAGGTCCAAATACAGTTTTGGCCATAACTTCTTCGTTTGGCCACAAATTTGAGCGTGGTTGAAAGCATTGATCCTCAAATTTGATTTTCTATCTCCTGGGACTGGCTCTTTGGTGTATGAAAGTTGTTGGATCAAGCCCAAAATTTGGATAATGCTGATAAAGCCCTACGTAATTTGATTTGAGACCTCTGTTGTTTTATCTTAAGTCATTGCAGAAGATATGACCTTCATCCGGATCTACACTCGTGTGAGCAAAGCTAAGGACGGAATACATAATCCTGATCCAGGTGAGAATGAGTGTCGTCAAACACTTGGTATATAACCAAGTCTTTGCCTCATACGGAATAAGGATCATTGATGCGGACTAAGAACCTAAAAGCTATGGACTAAGAAATCCGCACTTAATACTTCAATGGACTAAGACTAAAAGATGCGGAGTAAGAATCTTAGTCTACAAAGTCGCACGGAGTAAGAGAGTCAACACGGAGTTAAAAAGATAAGTCTTCCACTCAACCGGACTACAGTAAAGAAGACACAGAGTAAGGAATCTGAGTCTTTCATAGATGCGGAGTAAGGAAGCACTTCTACGGAATAAGGACTTGAGTCTTTATTCGCACGGAGTAAGGAAACTAGATGCGGAGTAAGGAATCCGAACCACTCACTCATGCGGAGTAAGGATATGTTGATACGGAGTAAGCCATCCGTTCTTTTAACTCATGCGGAGTAAGGAAACAAGATGCGGAGTAAGAAAGCGCTGATGCGGAATAAGCACTCTGGCCTTTTCTTTCATACGAAATAAGAAAGCGCTTACACGGAATAAGGATTCAGTACCAAATTGATATAGAGTAAGCAATCAGTATTACAGAGTAAGGATCCGAGCTTAATTTAAACACAGAGTAAGGAACCTTACACCGGATTCAAGAAGACGCTACTTCAACTTATCTCTTGGTAATCAAAGTCACCAGCTCGCTGTTTCCCGATGTAAGACAAACTTGTTGATAACCTAAAGCATCTTACACGTGGATCATCCGGATATGTTGACACAACTTTAACTACACTTGGGAACTTACAAAGACTCTTATGCGTTGCAAACCCAAGATCTTGAAGACCACATCCGCAGCAATTAATGAAGAGACATTTTCGAGAGACAAGAAATGGGCACAATATCCGGAACAACAAGTTCCAAGGTTGTCTCTTGTGGATGTCACTATAAATAGCAACGCTTGTATATTTATAAAAAAGTGTATAAGTGAAAGCATATAGTTTTGTGTATGTACTAAAAGCTCATAGAGATCATAGAGGCTAGCATGTGTGTACTTGTAAATAGAGTACCAAAGAGTTGTTAAGTAGGTCTAAAAGCTTTCAAGCTTTAGTCTGCTTCAATTTTGTTGTATTTATCATTCTGATAATAAAACAAAATACTTCCACTATCTGGTTATCTTCTGCATTGATTCTATCTCTTAACCAGATAAGTGTTGTGCCAAAGAGAAAGAAAAGAGTTTCGATAAGAGCCTATTCACCCCCCTCTAGGCTCTAAGGGACCAACAAGTGGTATCAGAGCAAGTTCTATTTGTTCTAAGTAGAGATCCCACTCTTTCACTCTTACCAATGGCTGAAGAAAGCAGCATGCTATTCAACACTTGCCTTAACTCCGGAAGTGCACAAGAGCCCCTTCTAAATCGTAGCAGCAGTGAAAATGTCGATCCACCTCAACCTGCTGCTGCCGCTGCTTCACCACCACGGAGTTCTGTCTTCACTCTAACAAAGCCACCCAAATTCACACCTGAGCTTTTCTCCCAGTGGAAAGCTCGCATGAGAATGTTCATGGTTTGCCATGATTATCTCATGTGGCCATGTCTTCATCACGAGATACCCACTCCGATAACTATCAGAGAACATGGAGTTAGAAGACCAAAGACTGATGCCGAACTCACCAATGATGAAAGAGCCTGGTAGTGTGCTAACGAAAAGGCTCTGGCATATGTTACATCGTCTGTGGATTCCGAGGCTTTCACGGATGTCCAAGGCTGCACGACAGCGAAAGTTGTCGGGGATAAACTGACAATCCTCTATGAGGGAAGTCAGTCCCAAATGCAGAACGTTATCTATACTCTTAGACAGAACTTTGAGAGTTTCAATCATAAACCGGGCGAATCACTCGAGAGCATCTATCGGAGATTTGGCAAGCTCATCCTGGAGCTGAAAACTATCAATGAACATTACTCTCAATCTCAGATCAATGATAAGTTCTTTCGCTCCTTGCCGGATCGCTACTACTCCAAACAACTCCAGATGCAATCCGACAAGAACTGGCAGTATGTTCCCCTTGAAGAACTTTATGGAGAGCTACGGACTCATGAGGTCAGGTTTAAATACTCTGACCGAGATGAGAAAATAGCTCGGAGAGAAAAGGGGGTAGCTCTTAAAGCTACGGAATGTCTCAGCATACTGAGGAATGATGATACTGATGAGTCCGAGAACTTTGACTCTGACGAGGAAGAGGAAATACCTCTCCTTGTTAAATCCTTCGAGCGATTCCTATGGAAAAGCAGAAAAGGATTCAGAAGAGGCTCCTCATCATCATTCCGAAGGAAGGAGCGATCGGAGTCTAGTTCCCAGGAATGCTGCAACTGCGGGAAAACCGGTCACTGGGCCAAGGACTGCAAATTTAAATCTAAAGTGGCCGAGAAAAGTGACAAGGTAACACCTCGCCGCTCCACCTTAGAAAACAGCAAGAACAAGAGGAAGGCATTTGTCACAAAATACGTCAGTGGCTCAGAAGAAGAGGAGGAATCCTCGGATGATGAGCCAACTCCTAAACCGAACGTCTGCCTTATGGCAAATACTGAGGTACCTTCAATCTCTGAGCTCATGAGTAAATTAGAATCTCTTATTACTAAACGTGATCATGAAAAGAATGAGAGACTAATAAGTACTCAAATGTACAAAGATATGGAAAGTCAGAATAAACGTCTTGAGATTACTTTTGCTAGACTAGAAAAGGACATAACTGACTTCAGGGGTAAAGAGGCTTGGTATCATGATCTAAGAGCTGAAAATCGCTTGCTAAATACCAACCTAACAGGCCTAAAAGTTATTATGAAAAGACTCGAGAATGAACTGGAACAGGAAAAGGAAATAAATCGTAAGTGGCTAAAATCCGTGGAAATAGCCTCTACATTTAGGACTGATCCGGATAACATCCGAGTCAAACCTGGCCTAGGTTCCGAATCATCGACCTCCACACAGACTACTGAGTGTCCTTCAGATTTTATTCCGAAACTAACCAACCTTTATCCTGTTAGATGGTTTCATTTCTGGTGGCACCATAGTTTATGATTGTGGAGCCGAGGCTGTTACTGCAGTTCCCGAAGCAGTAGCACCCGTAACTAAAGATGAAGGGAAGGTTGCTGCAGTTAAAGCCAAAACTGCAGCACCCAGAAAGAAAGGAAAGGCTAAGGCTGATGCATCTAGGGTTAAGAGCGCGTTACCCAAACGCAATGGACTAGGCCATAGGGAACAGAGTAGAACGTCTGTAAAATCTAAGAGACCTATATCCCCTATTTGTACTCCGCACCATTGTGTCTGTTCCATCTGTAGGGAAATAGGTCATTATCACTATGAATGTTGGAGTTTATCTGATAACTGGCTTTGTAATCAAGTTCGTATTAATAAAGATCAGTTCATCAAAAAGGGTTCTTCGAGGAAATCAAAATCTAAATCTCAAAGGAGTGTCTCTCCCAAGAAAACCCAAATAAAAGAAGCAACTCACACTCACAAAGTAATGTCGACCTGGAAAGCAAAAGCTCCTAACATTGTGAAATCCGGAATTGTTGACACTACTGTTGTTTCTCCTAACCGCCCGAAACAAGTTTGGGCACCAAAAGTGTAAACTGTTGTCTTGCAGGAGCATCTATGGAACTTACTGTCATCCCACTTGAAGTCAAAGATCAATCAAAGCAAGTGGATACTCAATAGCGGATGCTCCGGACATATGACGGGTGATCAGACTCTACTTGTTAAAATTAATGACAAACGAGGTCCATCCGTATCATATGGTGACAACAGCAAAGGTAAGACTGTCGGGTATGGTACTTTAACCAACGACTGTATATCAATCACTAGAGTTGCACTAGTCGAAGGTTTGAAGCATAATCTGCTGAGTGTCAGTAATCTATGTGACAAAGGATTTACTATTTCCTTTATGTCCAATACCTGAACGGTAAGGGAAAACATATCCGGAGATATTAAATTATCCGGATCAAGAGATGGGGACATATACTCTGTGGTCTTAATAAATAATTCTTCTGACCCTGTATGCTTCCTCACTACAACATCAGATAAAGATAGTTGGCTATGGCACAAGAGTTGCGCACATTTAAATTTTAAGACTTTGTCTAAATTAGCATCGCTCTATTTGGTCACTTGTCTGCCTAAACATAAATACTCCAGAGACACTCTCTGTCGAGAATGTCAACTTGGCAAACATACCAAACATAGTTTTAAGAGCAAATCAGTTAATTTAATAACTGCTCCTCTACAACTTCTTCATATGGACCTCTGCGGTCCCATTTCTGTTTCTTCACTAGTTAGTGCGAGATATACCCTTGTGGTTGTCAATGATTTCACATGGTACACATAGGTGATGTTCCTGAAATCTAACGATCAAACTTTTGAGCATCTTGTAGATCTTTTCAACTGGATAAGCAACTCACAAGGACTGTGCATTAAGTGCATCAAGAGTGATCATGGTACAGAATTTGATTTTTCAGATATGAGGTCATATTGTTACGAAAGGGCATTAACATGACTTCTCGCCCTTGAACTCCACAACAAAATGGGGTAGCTGAGCACAAGAATTGCACTTTAGTCGAGGCTGGCAGATCTATGTTAGCAGGGGCTAAGCTTCCTCTCAGTCTATGGGCTGAAGCTATGTTCACTGCCTGCTATGTTCAGAACAGAACTCTAATAAATAAACTTACCATGAAAACACCCTATGAGGCAATCAGAATGTTTTTGGCGTATGCTTCTTATGAAAACTTCATAGTTTATCAAATGGACGTCAAGAGCGCATTCCTGAATGGAGATCTTCAAGAGGAGGTTTACGTAGAACAACCTCCCGGTTTCATTGAACCCAAGGCTGGACATCTAGTTTACAAGCTACGGAAAGCCTTGTATGGATTGAAGTAAGCACCAAGGGCCTGGTACGACTCACTATCAGAATTCCTACTTGCTCACAACTTCCAAAAAGGGAAGATAGACACCACTTTATTCCTACGAAAAGAGAAAGGACATACTCTGATCGTACAGATATATGTGGATGATATCATTTTCAGATCATCAAATCCGAAGTTTTGTGAAGAGTTTGCAAAGTTGATGACTGGCAAGTTTGAGATGAGTATGATGGGAGAACTATCCTACTTCCTTGGCATAGAAGTCAAACAATTGAAGGAAGGGATCTTCATCAACCAAGCTAAGTACACACGTGACTTAATTAAGAAGTTTGGTATGGAAGGTTCATCTCCCGTCAAGACTCCAATGCCAGTCAGTGCCAAGTTAGACCCTGATGTGGACGGCAAATCAGTAAATGTGACTGAATACAGAAGGATGATAGGATCCTTGCTGTATCTTACTGCAAGTTGCCCGGACATTATGTTTGCAACCTGCATCTGTGCAAGATATCAGGCGAATCCCAAAGAGTCACATATGCTTCATGTCAAACGGATATTAAGGTATCTCAAAGGGACTGTGAATTTGGGACTCTGGTACCCAAAGGAGTCCAACTTCACCTTATCCGGATATTCTGATGCTGATTTTGCTGGGTATCGCATCGACAAGAAAAGCACAAGTGGTATGTGTCAGTTTCTTGGAAATAGATTAATTTCATGGTTCAGTAAGAAGCAGAATTCCGTATCAACCTCTACTGCTGAGGCGGAATATATAGCTGCTGGAAGTTGCTGCGCACATTTACTCTAGACGCAAAGTCAACTTATTGACTACGGTTTCAACATGACATCTATTCCACTCTACTGCGACAACACCAGTGCAATTGCTATAAGCAACAATCCTGTCATGCACCCAAAGACCAAGCATATTGAGGTCAGGTATCACTTCATTCGCGATCATGTTCTCAAAAAGCATATATCTCTTGAACATGTTGTTACTGAAGATCAACTGGCAGACATACTTACAACGCCCCTACCTGATGCAAGATTCTATGAACTACTCTTCTGATTAGGTATGATTGACTTTTCTACATAACTTCACATTTAAATTACCCATTAGTATATTTTCTTTTAGAACTTGCATTATGCTTTTTATTGAAAGTATAAGACACATACTGAACTTTAATATTGGTCATACTTACTACTTAACGTGTCTTATGCGTCTGATAAATATCAAATTTCATTTTGGGAGGATGCTTGCATTTCCCGACTGAAGCCGTTAAAGCCAACATAATTGAAACGTATATGAATAACCTCTTTAGGATTTCATGATTTTAATCTCCACTCATCACCACATGAGGAATGTTGTTTCATATTGACTGCTCTATTAACTTGTATGGTTAAAGAAATGAAATGGGTTAGATCGGAATGCTTGGTGATGGTACTCACAGTCGCAGTTTGATTAGCTCCTGAAGTGTAGTTTCCTAATGGATTGACAGTGTTGTTTTGAGATCTAAATTCTTTAACAGGTAATGCCAACGAGAGGATTGCATGATCTACGGGGGAGAAAATGCTTTATTTATTATCCAAGTAATACCCCCCGTATATGTCTCGTGACCTCTTTCCTGGCTGTCTATCTGAGGGGGAGTCTATCACTGAGAGGATCGCATGATCTAAGGGGGAGCAACCTTTGTAATAATCCCCTAATATGTCTCGGATGCTCTTTCCTCTAAACTTTCACTTCTGGATCTAACTGGACATGCATTGTTGAATCAGAATTGTGCAATGCAAGGATGTTTTTCTTCCTTCAACTTTGCATTTTAATCGGTTAATCATTTGCTTGCTTTTGACATGTGTTCATTTATCCAGTTTCACTCATGAATCCTAAGTTGGACAAATCATATGATTTTTAATTATCTTAGCTACGTTGTTCAGTAGGAAGGATTCACTATGTTGACCAATATGAACTTGTGTGTTTATTATCTGACATATGCCTTGATTTAGTAACATTGATTATTCTTTTGTTTGTATGTGTCTATTACATTCATTTTCAATGCATAAAGTGCTGTTCCTCATTAGTTCGGATTTTGTTGCTCTTCAGTTGACTATTTGTTCATATCCGTACTAATTCCTTCCTGTATAGCTTCCTGTTATTTTAGTTTAGTTTTGTGAAGTTACAGGTTCAAATTCTCTTCGCACCTTTATCGATATATCTTGTCTATAGTCTCAGATTTGAAGTGTTACGGTACTTCTCTTCTCTTCGACTTCGCGGCAGCAAAGGAATCTACTTCTCTTTTACCGCACTTTGTTTCTCCGGAAACCGTCTACTTTTCATCCGGATGATCTTATCTCGGATATCGTATACTCCAGATGATTGTCGGTTCGTTCCTCCGGACTCTTGAAACTCTCAAATCGCGATAAATCATGTCTTATTATATATCACGTGCTTTTAAGGAGGAATCATGATGGTCCATTAAATGCATGTCTCGGGATGCACACACTTCCCAAAGAAGGCAAACAACTGTTATCATTCTCTGGTCATGCCGTCTCCACGTCCTCTCTATATCCGGAGGCGCGCCGTTCTCAATACTCATGACATCAGCATGTCACGCGGTTCACTGTTCCACTCGCTTAATCCCTCGACCCACTGACATTCACGGACTCGGTATTATATATCCTGGACATTCCTGCGCAGCACGAGTTTTACATCTTCCAAATCCCTAAAACCCTCGTCGCTCCTTCAATCCCCAAGACCTCACCTCCTTCTCCTCTCAATCCTTCCCTCAAATGGCACCCAAAACTTCTCTTTCCGGTGTTAACGCCGGCCATCTGGTTGATTGGCGTGCTATCTCCGATCCTCCGGCTTGGTTTCTGGACCTCCGCCCACTCCCTGGAAGCCTCTCACATCCCTGAACTGATCTCCAACCCTGTCGGCCTTCTTATTGAAGACATCCTTGAGTTCTACCGATGGATCCGTTGCACCACCGACTCCATTATCTCCTACGTCCGCGGTGAATCCATCTTGATCACCCCTGACATCCTCCGCACCGCTCTCAACCTCCCTCCTGATGATCCTCAGTGCCCGGATGCTGAGACAATGGCTGTTTCCATGGGTTGCTCCTATAAGGGGAAGGAGCACAATATGGCGACCATATTGAGCCGCTGCCTCCTGGCTCGTACCATCGCTCCGGATTCCGTCCCGTACGACCTTCTATTGGCTATGTACGGCGTCTTTGAGCGTCTCCCGATGGACTGGGGGACTTTCTTGTTCCAATCGCTAAAGAATGGTCCAAAGAACCATTCTTTTGGGCGGATACTCAGCGCTGTCTTCAAGCATCTATATCCGGACCATTTTGCAGATATGATGCTATTCCTTTCCCTCAGGCTTATTATCTTCGCCACCTTACAACTAATGGGAACATGACAGCTCACCGTCCCTATGCTGCTCTCTACCTTCTTTCTGCCTTGGAACAACAAGGTAGCTCGGTTGGTGACCCCTCCGACAGCCATGCCCCCGAAGTCAGCTTTGCTCACCGGTCCTCCCGGATTCAGTCCGTTGCTGCCCCTTCCATCTCTCGAGCCTCCCAGCACAGCGTCCGTGCCGACCCCTCTGAGGTTGTGGGACCATCTCAGCCCAATTTACCTAAGGCTGTTTCCCCAGCACCTTCTGCTGTGGATATCCCCACTCCCTCCACTTCCCATTGTTGCTGCCGCAGTTGATACTGCCGTTGCCACTGCCGTCCCTGATGTCCCAAAATCTCTTCTGGAAGCTCCTCTGCCTCCTCTACCTCAACCCCAAGACTACCTTGACCATCTCTCCGCCAACACCCTAACAGACCTATGGTTCCATTTTAGCCTCGCCTGCACAGCCTCCATCCCCGACAATGACCTCAAGGTGTTTTATGCCAAACACACCCGCACCCCGGAGGATATGATCGTCTGGAATCTGGACCATGGCTTTCTTATGCCAGCTCACATTTCGGACGTTCCCTTCACTGTCTCCTCCGGAAAGGCCCATAACGCACGGGTTCCCTCCCCTGCTAAGGCTTGGTCCGCCTCTCCTGCAGATGCCATCCCTATTGTTAACCTCTCTGGTCAAAGTGGCTCTACTGCTTCGGATGCTCCGGATGCCCCCTCTGCTGCTGCTGCTAACATCCCTTCCACTCCTGCTGACTCTTCTGCCCACCGCACACCTGCACCCATTCTTGCCGGGGAGTCCTCCAAAGCTCCGGACTTAGCACTTGGATGTGCCTTCTTTGGCACGGTTCACTCCAATGCTGTGCTGTCTGCTCAGCTGGACTGTCACGCCCAAGCTCAAATCGCCCAAATTTCTGCCATCGTCACTAAGGTTGATGCCCTTGGTGCCCAACTCCTCTCCGCCTTAACCAACTCTTCCACCTCCATCGAGCAAAAGATGGATCTTGTCACCTCGTCCATCTATTCCCTGTCTACCTCTTTTGCGGACTTGGCCCACACGATGGCTTGCCCTCCTCTCGTCCCTTGCCAATCTACCCAACCGGGGGAAAAAGTGTCATCTGATCCTCCTGCACCTTCCTCCTCTCGTGCTGAAAAAAAGCGGTCTGCATCCTCACTACTTTCGGGAGTTAC
Organism: Taxillus chinensis; assembly: GCA_023512835.1. Classification (NCBI taxonomy): domain Eukaryota; kingdom Viridiplantae; phylum Streptophyta; class Magnoliopsida; order Santalales; family Loranthaceae; genus Taxillus; species Taxillus chinensis. The sequence continues at coordinate 21,653,980 of CM042087.1, forward strand.
CATCCCCAAACGCAGCCGCTTCTTTCAGCCCAGCTCCTCTAGTGCAGCTCCTCCTTCGACCACTTCATTTGCAGCGGCTGACACCTTCCTCCAATCATACGCGGATCTTGATCCTCTTGATAAGGATGGAAGTGTTTTTAATGCTATGGCCAGGTATGCTGCGTCAAATGCTGAGAGAAGATGTCTGTCCGAGTTGTACCCCTTCTCTCCTCAAGACATAAGGACTATTCATTCTGAGATGGGTCTGCTCACCACAGAAGACATAGACAACTTCTCGCGGGCAGTTAAGATGGAAATGAGGTTATTTTCTTCCCTATACAAGGGCAGGCACATGTTTGATATCTTGCCTTGTTGGAATGAAGGATATCTTCCAGACATAGCCGATATTCAGACCTTCATTAACGGAACTGCTGAAGATAGCACTCCCTGGAAGACTCTTCAATCTGTTCTCATTCCATACCGGGTCATGACGCTGCACTTCATGCTGGTTGTCTTTATGATTCCTTCCAAGCTGCTGATTCTAATTGATTCCCATCAAATTATGGAGCAAAATGTTAGAAAGAATCAATTTGAGCCTCTGTGTATTCATCTGACGGAAGCCGTAAAGCAATTGGGGCTTTATGAAGAAAAGGGCTTAACTCCGTTGGGTCCAACTGAAAAGCTGAAGGCGACGGTCCGGGGCAAGAAACTAGTGCCACAACAGCCTGATGGAGATAGGCTGCGGAGCCTTTGTCCATTTCTTTATCAAATCTATTGTTAAGGTAGATAAAAACTGGAATAGTATCCAAGCCTACACAATGGAGCAGACAATGAAGCTTAGAGAGAAGGCTATAACGATGATCTTCAAGTATAGTAAGCCTTATGTACCTTAATGAAAATTTTGTATAAAGGCTGAATTGTACTTTATTGCTAATCAATGAAAATGGGTGTAATTTCTTTTCTGTTTGTTATCTCTTTGCGTTGCTTACCGGATCGGATTACAAAGGGTTTGGACATATCCCTAATTAGGGGAGATTGTTGGATTAAGCCCAAAATTTGGATAATGCTGATAAAGCCCTATGTAATTTGATTTGAGACCTCTGTTGTTTTATCTTAAGTCATTGTAGAAGATATGACCTTCATCCGGATCTACACTCGTGTGAGCAAAGCTAAGGAAGGGATACAAAATCCTGACCCAGGTGAGAATGAGTGTCATCAAACACTTGGTATATAACCAAGTCTTTGCCTCATACGGAATAAGGATCATTCGTGCGGACTAAGAACCTAAAAGCTACGGACTAAGAAATCCACACTTAATACTTCAACGGACTAAGTCTAAAAGATACGAAGTAAGAATCTTAGTCTACAAAGTCGCACGGAGTAAGAGAGTCAACACGGAGTTAAAAAGATAAGTCTTCCACTCAACCGGACTAAAGTAAAGAAGACACGGAGTAAGGAATCCGAGTCTTTCATAGATGCGGAGTAAGGAAGCACTTCTACGGAATAAGAACTTGAGTCTTTATTCGCACGGAGTAAGGAAACTAGATGAGGAGTAAGGAATCTGAACCACTCACTCATGCGGAGTAAGGATGTGCTGATACGGAGTAAGCCATCCGTTCCTTTAACTCATGCGGAGTAAGAAAGCGCTGATGCGGAGTAAGCACTCTGACCTTCTATTTCATACGGAGTATGGAAGCGCTTACACGGAATAAGGATTCCAATACCAAAATTGATACAGAGTAAGTAATCAATATTACGGAGTAAGTATCCGAGCTTAATTTAAACACATAGTAAGGAACCTTATACCGGATTCAAGAAGACGCTACTTCAACTTATCTCTTCGTAATCAAAGTCACCAGCTCGCTGTTTCCCGATGTAAGACAAACTTATTGATAACCTAAAGCATCTTACACGTGGATCATCCGGATATGTGGACACAACTTTAACTACACTTGGGAACTTACAAAGACTCTTATGCGTTGCAAACCCAAGATCTTGAAGACCACATCCGCAGCAATTAATGCAGAGAGATTTCCGAGAGAGAGTAAATGGGCACAATATCCGGAACAACAAGTTCCAAGGTTGTCTCTTGTGGATGTCACTATAAATAGCAACACTTGTATATTTATAAAAAAGTGCATAAGTGAAAGCATATAGTTTTGTGTATGTACTAAAAGCTCATAGAGATCATAGAGGCTAGCATGTGTGTACTTGTAAATAGAGTACCAAAGAGTTGTTAAGTAGGTCTAAAAGCTTTCAAGCTTTAGTCTGCTTCAATTTTGTTGTATTTATCATTCTGATAATAAAACAAAATACTTCCACTATCTGGTTATCTTTTGCATTGATTCTATCTCTTAACCAGATAAGTGTTGTGCCAAAGAGAAAGAAAAGAGTTTCGATAAGAGCCTATTCACCCCCTCTAGGCTCCAAGGGACCAACAAAAGCCTTCTTAAATAAGTCATTAAAATCCCCCCTTCAAATCAAAGTCACATCCCTTTATTTATCTGTAGAAAGTGATTAACAAATACAAAAAAGTTTAAAGCGGGAAATAAATGTGTATCTCCTACCCAAAGAAAATTGGGTCCAATAATAAGTGTATGAATTGTGACAAGTAATAAAGTAGATTTTTAAGTTCGGATATCAAACCCAAGGAAAGGATGTAGAATTTGGAAATTTGAAACTAGCTTATAAAGACATTTTTGATTGGAATAATATAAAAATAGAACTAAACTTAAAAATACTATTTTGAGGAATGGGAGAGATGGAATAACACTTTTAAAGTAAAGAAATATTCAATTGATAAAGGCGATTGGAGTTAAGATTTCGTTTGATGTATTTTCATGTATTTTTTAAAAATTATACTTAATCTAATTCTTTCCTTGTGATCATGTTTAATACCTAACCTCTAATGCATGAATTAGCCTTTTCCAAGTGCCATAATTCTTGTATACACCCTAGTATGGGGACGGATAATGCTTTAAGATTTGGATTGTTTAGTCTAGAGCTAGCATCACACACACTCTTAACTTGGTATCCTAGGTTTTACATTGACTTTCACAAATTATGCAATCCCCAGTTTGAGTATCTTGATTTTTCCAGTAATTATGCTTCATTTTCTAATCCTTCACATAAATACCTAATATGATAAAATGAAGTAGCCAAGTCCATTTTATGTTTTAAACCCAAGATATTCAATAAACACTCACACGGTGAAAAAGATTAAACTAAAACATTGCAAATTAATTTATTACATCAAACTCCATCATAACCCTAATCAAATGCTTTAAGCTTCCATAGTTTGATTGAAGACAAAAGATATGCAACACATGGATTTAAAAGAATATAAAAGAATAACTTTCCTAATTGCCCAAGAATTTCCAAGATTGATCTTCTTTTCCAAGAAGAATGCCTTCAAGCTCCAATGGATACCCAGACCTTCTTCAGAAGCTCTCTTTATCTACTCTAGATGAGGATGTAAGATGGTAGAAAATTGTATGTTAAACATGGATGATCAACTGCCCTTTTATAACCTTTCAAGCTTGAATTTGAACTTTTAAATTTGAAATCTTCATAAATCCTCCATAATTCTTCCAACTAAAGCCCCCACTTAATCACTTGTAACTCCTTATTTTTTAATTTGAAAAAGTGATTAAATATTCATCTTTTATCACTCAATTAAATCCAAAAAAACTCCAGTCCCAATGCAAGCACTCTTTTGAATTTGAATTTCTTCTATTAATTCCCCTTTGACTTAAGTGAAGTGTTTATTCTTTGTCCAAATGACTTCAGTTGAGAAGGGAATAAGTGAGCTTCCAAAATGAGGATTCCATTGCCAAAATTTGGGATTGGATGGTGTCATCACCGGATTTCGTCCGGGGAAAACCCTTTCGAGAGATTCGGTTAACCCACCCTTCACCCAAATGGTGATGAAAATGAAAAAAACAGATCGCCACCAAATTTTTGAGGTGCAGTTGGTCACCTAAAATGATCTACGTCGCTAGAGCTAGGTCCGGGAGTTAAATACGTGTGGGGAAGGTTTAACACCCCCACAATGCCCTTTCGGTACCTATCTTAGAAGTATAGAGGTTTCTAACTTGTTTTAACCGTTTGCTAGTCCATGACAAAATGTTTCTACAGCTAAAGTTCAACCTCTTTTATTTTTTTTTAAGTTGTTTGTTAAAATTGAAATTAAATCAAAATTACCCTAAGCCTCTAAGGGATATCCTAATGTTTTGTTTTGTTTTTATTTTTAATTTTTGTTTTTTTGTTTGTTTGTTTTGTTTGTTTATTTGATAATTTTATATCTAAATTTTTAGAAATTAAATCTAATTTTAAAAACTAAAAATTTTTTAAGGGTTTAAATTATTTAAGTCTTATGTTCAAAGTTTAAAACTTAAAATGCATGTTTTTTCTTTAGATGCTAAGGATAAAAAATGATGAAATAAAAAACTAAAAACAAAAAAATCCAAGTATTGAAAAGCCAGTGTTGGAAAAGGTTTTTTTGCTTTTGTTTTGCTTTTTTGTTTTTGTTTGTTTGTTTTTTTAGAAATAAAACAATAATAAAACCATTTAAAAAAAAAAGAAAACACACACAAATAAAAGTATAGTGTGTGAAAGTAACATCCAAAAAATATATCTTCCCCTCTTTTTTTTTTCACTTTTTTTTGTCTTTTTGTCTTTTTCTTTTGTTTTCTCTCATTTCTACTATTTGACGGTTATTTAAATGATACACAAAGGAAAGTCACAAAGGACCTTATTACATCTCAAAATAAAATCCTAATGTAATCTAGAGAAATAGTAAAAATAAAATAAAGTAGTTAAAACAAAAAAAAAAACGGGAAGTACAATCTTCCTGCAAAATAAGGGTTAGAAAAAAACAGCAACAACTAAACACTCAACAGTGCTAAAAAGCGTGCGGTCGAATATTAACAAAACAAATAATAAAAGCAGATAAAACCAAGCAAAATATGAGCCGAAAAAAATCATAAAACAAGAACAAGCATCATCATGAGCTGTAGAAAATCCGCCCCACGGGACATGACATGACGGTAGCAACAAGTGTTAACAAGCATAGAGCAGTGGAAAAAGCATCAACATGGCAACAAAACATGAGACAGATTCAACACCTGAAACAAAACTTATACACAGTTTCAAAATGGGCCATTGTGGCAAAAATCGTATACCATGGTGGAACCAAATCCAAGTAGCATAGAATAGCAACGTGTAGAAAACGCAATAAAGCTGTAGCCTTAATGGTTTTCAAACAATCATAGAATAGGCATCAACATAGCACCTTTGATAAGCACGTGGATATCAGAAACAAATCATAGGCACTAATGTAATCACAAAACAAGCTTGAAAAACCTATAATCAAAATCAAGTTAACAATACTAGAGAAAACGTTGGAATAGAGACAGTATCATGATCATGCAAAATACAGCTAAACAAAACTGATTGTTAACAAAACATTGGGGGGGGGGGGGAACAAAACAAAACTAGGAGCATGTATTTTATACCATGAACGAAATAAAAACAGGAACAAGGTCAAGCAAAGGTTACAACAAGTAATTAGCAGTAGTAACAGAGCAGAATCAAAACAAAAATAAAACATAAACAAACAAATCAAACCACCACGTGAACACAGCTTCCTCCCTTGATTCAAGAACTGAATACCTCCTTTTGATCCATCTTTGCTTGCTCTTTAGCCTCTTGAACTCGACTGACCTCTTCTGGTTTCTTTGGGTGTTAATGGACAGTAGAATTGGAGGATGCAGGGTGGTGAAAACCTCATGGGATGGCAGTGCGGTTTGGTCAAGGCTGCGGTGAGAGGAGTTTCATGGTCGAAGGCAGTGCTAGCGGGGAGCGAGGGCTTTGGGTGTGATTGGCGGTGTCGTAGGAAGACCACGGGTCGATTCTGATTAGATCCGTTGCGGGGCGCCCGTCGTTTATGCCGGCGGCCATGGGCTATGCTACTACTGGGTCGGCATCCACTGGGGGTATGGCAGTGCTGTGGTGAAGAGGACCATGTTGGAGGACGGTGAAATGGCGGTGGATGGTGGTGTGTTTTCTGGTCGGGGAAGTAAGGACGACATTGGCGAGGCGATTTTTGGGCAACGAGGGGGAACTCCTCAATGGATTAAAAGAGATGAGGATTGAGAGCTATTCTGGTTAGAATTTTTGGATCATGGGAGCCCCCATGAAATAGTTTGATGTGTGATTGTATATATAGATGAAGGATTAGGGTTAAAGTTTGATGGAGGTGGCATGGAGAGAGAGAAAAGGAGGTAGGAGCATGGCCGAGAGGGGGTAGGCATGATGCTGTCCGGCATAGATAAGGAAGACGACGCAGGGGAGAGAGAAGGGAAGACAATGTGTTAGAGAGGAGAGACATGAGAATATTCTATTTTTTTTATTTTTGCTTTTGCTTTGTTATTTTGTTTTATTCTTAAGCTAATAAGGAGATGACACATGGACTGGGGTAGGCAGAAAAAGAAAGAGATGGCGGCTAGGGTTTCTGATTTTTCAATTGGGTATTTTTTTAACTAATGTTTTTAAGTTTTGGATTCAGGAAGGCAACTCAGGTTTTAAAAAAATTTCAAGAAAATTATTTTTGAACTTCGGGCGTCGTGACGAGCTACCCCATGTCCTTTTTATTTTAAAATGATTTTATTTTTCAACCAAGCCTATACTACGTGTCTCGAAACTGCTTTATTACTTAAAATATTTTTTTTGCTTTTTCAAAAATAAGCTTTGTGAGCGAATATATGCAATATATATGTCAAAATTCTTAGAATGATGAGGGGATTAAGAAAATGAGGTTCGTGACCTGATTCGGAGTGTCGTTTTGAATATTGGCTGTTAGTTAACCACCGTTAGCGGTCCAAATATGATTTTGACCATAACTTTTTTGTTTGACCTCAGATTTGAGCACGGTTAAAAGTGCTAATCCTGGAATTTGGTTTTTTATCACCTAGGACTAGATATTTAGCATTTGAAAGCCTTTTTAAAGAATTCATTAAAATCTCTCTTTGAATCAACTGTCACATCTCTTTATTTATCTGATTTAAAGCAAAAAATAAATATGTATGTCCAACCCAGACAAAATAGGGTCTAACATTTGGGTAAAGAAAGCTTCACCCAACCTTCACCCGACCACCATCTAATGACCTTGGATCTCACCCGACCAAAATGATGTTTTCTTCATGGAGGCTTGTAAACTCTAAATATGCAAAAATAAGCTTCACCTAACTTGGTCGGGTGAAGCATCCTTTATCCAACCACCACCAAACCACCTCAGATTTCACCCAACTAGAAGGAAAGTGTCTTCAATGAAGCTCGAGTCCTTCAACAGACTAGCTTTAGATTCACTCGTCATGGTCTTTAGGTCATTGGGATTCCAACTACCTTCTGATGATCTGGTGAATTATTCTGTGTCTTGAATTTCTATCAAAATATAGCAAAAATACCACAAAAACTTTAAAAAAGCCTCTTTTCCAGGGTGGGGCATGAAAATGTAATAAATTATGTAATAAATGAAGCAAAAGAGTATAAAAATGTACCCAAAGTGGCCATAATGACCTGTGTTTGAGAATTTGAGGAGTTAGTCATTCGTGCATTTGAGCAAGGACTCCTGTCTAGATGGTTAGTGGGAGTCTGAGGGCGCAACGCCTCATCGGGGGTCTCGTCCCTTGCAGGGATTTTGGGGTAGTGCCCCAGAAGACAAATTATTTTGGAGAAGCTAAGTTGAATTGCCATGTAAAGGTTTGGTTGATGCAGCCTTGGTCGATGTGGGAGTGGTCGACGTGGTTAACCTGGCGTGGTGGTTGGACGATGCCAATTAGACGAGTTTCTAGAGAGTTTGGTCGATGCGAGATGAATTTCGATGTGTGGTCGACGTGGTCGAGGTTGACCAAAGTAGTTTCCTGAGAGGTTTCCCAAGTGTGTCGATCGATGTGAGATGCTTTGTAGATGTCACGCCCCAAATTTCTTTCCCCTTTGGAAATGGGTAATGACTGCCCATGCCCGCACCCGAAGGGTCAAGGGTTCGGTGTAAACACCAAAGTGAGGACACCTACCGCGGGTGCTGTCCTATCCCTGTATCACTTGTCAACATGTCAAGGGGCATGTACCTGTTTCCATGCCAACCACACCACCACAATATACATACATACAGTATTCACAACCCAAAACATCAATTACATTGCTCAGAGGTTTCAAGCTCTTTTACAACCCACTAGGGAACAAGCTCCCAATAACAAAACCAGGGTACACAAGTTCACAAATAAGAGAATCTCAAATATAACGAAATAACCAAATGTATATATATATAAGGCCATACCGCCTCGGCGGCCCTACCAACTCAGCTCTTCCGCCTATCGCCTACTAGGTCCCGCGAAAAAAGTTCATATGAGGGGTGAGCACACCACGCCCAAGAGGGGATCAAGTCTCCCCAATCCCGTCCCACTCTAAAACTATGCATGTCAAGTGGATGCATGTGCTCGTGTAGTGACCTAAGCTAAAACAATAATCATCACCCAGTAAACACGCCTCATACCTCTGCCTGCACAGGAGGGAAGAGGACACCCCGCCACCACGGCGACGTGACATGCCACACCAGGCAAATGTGAATCTCATCTCAAGGGGTGTAGTATAATGATTGTCCCATACTCAGCTCAATTCCCCGCGTTTCTGGGGTTCTTATCTCAACTCCCCGCGTTTCTGGGGTGCTCAACATACACATTTCAACATATACAACTCAACAATCTCAACTCAATAAACATAACTCAACAAACCCTACAAACTCATTTAAGATACAAAAACTCAACTCTAATGTAAAACAACGATAGTCTCAGAACAATGAAATCATTACATATAACATCACCCAACCTCCTCTTGATCCCTAAAGTCCACACATTTCTCACTCTCATAGTTTGGATCATCAACCCAACCTTTCAAAGGAGATCCCCCCCCAAGGGGACCCCAAAACCCCCCCCCCGGCCTATTGTCACGTGCTCCCCCAGGCAAATTAACTCCAAACATCATTCTAACCATCCCCAGAAGGTCGGGGTCGATTTTTAGCCAAAACAAGGGCAAGGTCGCACGTGAAAAGGTCATTTTCACGTGCAAGGTATTCCTCAACTAACACTATGCCTCTAAGGAAGCTCCATGTAAAATTTGGGGCTATTTGGAGCAAGAATGAATCTAACAAGTTGAAAAAGGCTTTCCCCCCTCTCTCACCCAAAGGTTCCAAAACCTTCCATTTTAATCATTTTTCCCTAAAAAACAAAACCAAAATTTTTTTTTTTTTTAATTTTTTTGAGTGATCGGGTTCTAACCCCATAAACCCAGGTCTAAATCCCTACTAGGCCTCACTCTCATTTGATTTCCCAAAACCAAAGGCCCTTCCCAAACCAAAAACGAGGTTTTCCCAAAACTTCCCCCCCACAAAACCCCAAAAAAAAAAAAAAAAAAAACCCCCCCCAACCAAAAAAAAAAAAAAAACCAACCCAAAAAAAAAAAAAAAAAAAAAAAAACAACCCCAACCCCCCCCCACCCCCCACCCCCAAAACCAAAAAAAAAAAAAAAAAAAAAAAAAACCCCCCCCCCCCACCCCCCCCCCCCCCCCCCCGGACAACCCAACATCCCACCTCCCAATACCCAAGGCCCTCGAAAAACAAAAAATTTTTTAAACCCCAAAACTTCCACCAAAACAAACCCAAAAAAAAAAAAAAAAAACCCACACCCCCAACAAAAAAAAAAAAAAACAAAAAAAAAAAAAAAAAAAAAAAAAAAAAAACAAAAAAACACAACCACAAAACCCAAAAAAAAACAAAAAAAAAAAAAAAAAAAAAAAAAAAAATCCCCCCCCCCCCCCCCCCCCCCCCCCCCCACCCAAGCCAAAACCCTGGCGAAGGACCACTAAGTGACAGAGGATGACATTCGGAGAATAACGCACTTGACCACGCTTGATTCCGAGGAGAAATGAAATGATTATGATAAAAACATCAAGTTGAATTGGACAACCAGTGGGCAGCCCGCTATTTTATTAATAACTTCCCCGATACTTGTCGTAATCCAACAAAGTCAATTGAATTGATTAGATAACACCTTTATCTATCATTTCCAATGGTAAAAAAAACCAAAGTAAAAAAATAAAAAAAATCACCAAAAGCAACCAACCCCCCAAAAAAAGAAAAACCCCACACCCCCCCCCCCCCCCCCCCCCAAAACCCCCCCCCCCCCCACCCACCACACCCAACCCTCCAATTGGTTTGAGAATATTCCGGGTTGTATTCAATTAGTTATGATTTTTCAAAGTTGGCAACCAAACCTTGTGCAAATTTGGGGGAGACAGCTAGTGCGCAGCGCACTATTTTGCCAATAACTTTCTCAATACTCATTGGATATGAACAAAGTCAATTGCATTAGTTAGATAACATCTTTATCTATCATCTCCAATTGGTTTGAAGGTAATCCGAGTTCTATGCAATTAACTATGAATTTTTGAATCAGACGGCGGCAGAATGCTCACTTTATCATGTACCTCTGTGCGGTATTTCCCACTTTTCTCTTAAATGGATGATCCGTTTGGAGTGATTCCAATTTCAAGAGATAGATAACAGAATTTAGAGCAAAACAAGACCAATTTGGCCCTAATCCGAGCTCTGTGGAGAATGTTATGAATTTTTGAAGTTGCCAAAAATCTGCCAATTTTTTCACGAATTTTGGTTCTTCATATGCATGTTTGTCCCACATTGCCAGTTTTGCTTCTACTTCGCCCAAGATATATACAAAGGCACTCTCCTTACACAACAAGTGATAACAAGAGAGGCCTAAGGAAGCCCAAGTAGAGGCGCCACGTGGCGACCGAGCCCACACACGGAAATTTTTGGGGAAACCCAAACCGGTGGTCAAACTTGGTCAAATCCGGACTAAACCCAAATCCGGAGGTCAAACTTGGTCAAATCCAGACTAAACCCAAATCCGGTCAAACTTGGTCAAATCGGACTAAGCCCAGATCCGGTGGTCAAACTTGGTCAAATCCGGACTAAACCCAAATCCGCAACTTGGTCAATTACGCCTCAGCCCAAATCCGGCTAAGCCCCAATCCGGTGGTCAAACTTGGTCAACATGCGGAGAAGGACTTCTGATCCGGACTAAGCCCGGATCCGGTGGTCAAACTTGGTCAACCGATGCGGAGTAAGGACTTACAAATCCGGACCAAGCCCAAATCCGGTGGTCAAACTTGGTCAATCGATGCGGAGTAAGGACTTAAGATCCGGACTAAGCCCAAATCCGGTGGTCAAACTTGGTCAAGCGATGCGAGTAAGGACTTAATCAGATCCGGACTAAGCCCGGATCCGGTGGTCAAACTTGGTCAACCGACATGCGGATAAGGACTTACTGACGCGACTAAGGCCCTGGATCCTAATAGCGCAGATCCAGGAGGTCAAACTTGGTCGACTGAGGAGTAAGACTTACCGATCCGGACTAAGCCCAGATCCGGTGGTCAAACTTGGTCAATCGATGCGGAATAAGGACTTACCGATGTGGACTAAGGCACACGATCCAGTAATAAGCCGCAGATCCCAGAGGTCAAACTTGGTCAAATCCAAGCTAAACCTATTGATGCGAAATAAGCTCATTAGTGCGGAATAAGGACTTGTTAATACGGAATGAGGACCTATAGATGCGGAATAAGGCCACCGATCCGGAATAAGCCCTAGATCCAGGAGGTCAAACCTGGTCAATAATTTTGAAAAACTCCAAAATAGCTCCTCTACAATGTCCTGGGAGTGACTCCAAAGCATCGGGACTCGAAAATTCTTTTTAAGTGCATTAAATGCCACGTTGTCTCGAACCCTCTTTTTAAGCGTGGGAATTGAGGAGTCTCCAAATATTACATTCAAATGTCTCGGAACTCCATTTTTGAGCATAGGGACGGAAGACCTCTCGTAATTAAATGTCATTTTCCTCGGGACATCACGGTTGACCCTGGGGATTGCATGACCATTAATTCCCAACGGCTCCAATACATCCGGAAATGCATTCCGCCCTTACCCACCAAAGCGTCCAGGTACAACAGAGGATTAAATAATCTCAAACGATTTATTTATTTTCAGCACTGGACTCCTTTTTCAAAGCACGGAACTCGTGAATTATTGTAAATCGCCGGGAACCGAGAATTCCATTTCCGAAGTCATTAATTCATTGGAACGATGTAGTTGACTCATGGGGACCGTAAGGCATCCAATAAATGCCGAGGCACGGGCTGTCTCCCCCTGGGATTCCTATAAATAGACCGCCCCAAGAGGCAAAGAGGGGCATCAATTATCAAGTATCGAGGAGGTTATTCTGAGAGAGAGCTTTCGACTAAATTTCCAAGAGATAAAAACCAGGAGGGAGAGAGAGTATCCTGGGAATCATAAAGAGAGATATACTCATTTTCTAAGGGAAAAACCACCCCCGGGAATCACCGTTCGTCTTCACGGGGAGGAGCCGACATTGGAAAAATTCTTTTTCTAACCTTTGTGCTTTCAGGGAAACTCTTTGAAGGCATTACTCGAAGGAAAAAGGGGCTCCCACCTGCATCATTTTCTTTCCTCCAGGGTTCTCTATTATTTTTATTTTATTTTATCTTTTTTTTTTTTTTTATTGTTTTCAAACATAAAACCCAAAAACCTGCTCTTTTTTTCCTTTTTTTCCTCATCTCTAAAGTAGAAAAACGAAAATATAAAAAAATAATAAAATGTAAAAAAACAAAACTCAAATCTCTTTCTAGAAAAATTTAAACAAGGCCTGGGCGGTCATGAGGGTTGAGCCCTAGATGCTCACATCCTAGTCTACTTGGACCAATATCAATTGTGGCGTATTTTCTTATTTGAATTCAAATTGCTTTTGTTTTCTTTTCTAAAAAAAGGAAAATTACTTTTGTTTTCTTATAAAAAATGCAATCATGTCACATGGGCCTAGATCCCACATTCTTTTTCTAAAATTAGAATGTCCCTTTTTATTTACTTTATTAAAATCTTTTTCTTTGTTGTTTTAAGGCCTAGATCCTAAAATCTTTCTTTTTCTTAAAATTAAAAATACAAAAACTCTTTTCTAGAATAAATAATAGAGCAAGCAAACACCCATAGATCAAGACTAGGTACCAATTGTGGGCGTTGTGGGGGGTGCAAGAATTTTTCTTCCTTCCCCACACGTAACCGACTCCCGAACCTAATTCTCTGGAACCGTAGACCTTTCTTTTTCTAGGTGCCCAATCACACCTTTAATTTGTTTGGTGGCGACTCCGTGTTTTTTCTTTTCTTTAATGGTTTGTGCGAGCCTTGTGCAGGGGATGACTCTAGGATCAATGGAATGAACTAGCATGGAGTCCTTTCACAAAAGCCAGGACGAGCCCGGTCAAAAACGGGTGATGACAATGGCGACTCCCTGGGGACGTTGTGAGAGTCTAGCCATGGTCTCAATTTTTGGAATTTTTGCTTGCTTGTTTCTTTCTTTTTTATTTTCTTTTATTCTATAATTGTTTTAACTATGCATACATGCTTCTCTCTTTCTCTAACCCTATACCCGGGTTTTCTCTAACACAACAGGATTAGAAGAGGCTAGTAAAGGTTTGCCCACGTGGACTTGGTTGTGCTTGTCTACGTGGAATACCCGAAATGTCTCACTCAACAGTGGTCCTTTCTTGTTAATGCCCCAAGAGGTACAAGAAGGACCCCCTCCGTTAATGCCCTTTGGGGTACGGGGGCTCCCTCTTAGTTCTTGTTAATGCCCTCGTGGTACAAGGCTAAGTAGGGAATGCTTGGGAACCAATGAATAAGATAGGCAGATTTAGAAGCCCATCAAGGGCATGACCTTCATGTGTTTGAGCCTTGTTATGACATTTGTGTACTTGCCTTGCTTGAACTTCGTATATATTGTCCATGTACTAACCCCTTGTATATATTATCAATTATTGTCTACTAACCCTTCATTCTCATTCATTGCATATCATAGCATTGCACACATTCATTTAGGAAACATGGCAAGCTTTGATCGTCTTCTAACCGACAAGGTGGACAAAGAAAACATTCAAGAGGTCGCTCTCGCATCAAGGATAATCCAAAGGGACTTGGGAAATTTTTCTCAAGAGGAGCCACGAAAGGTCCGAGACATACACATTAAGCTCCCAAAGAATCATGCTCCTGAACTCACATCTATATGGAGGAGGTGGTCTTCAAGGAGTCAAGCCGTATACATCAAGCACTTTGGGGATATGTTACATCTAACTCAACTACCAATAGATGAGAACATGATCATTGCAGCAGTGAACTTCCGGGATCCAAGGCGAAGGTGCTTCTGTTTTAATGGCGTGGATTTGGTCCCAACTATTGAAGAATACAAAAGGCTTTTGATCAAGAAGTTGATCAAAAGAAGGCAATCTTCAACTATGATCCTCGAAAATCATGTCGGCGTACTTTGGCTTGTCTCCTAGATATACAAGCTAAAGAAGTTCCTCCAATCATTCAAAATGATGGGAAGCATGAAGTTGTTCCATGGGAGTTCTTCAAGAGGATGATGCAACATTCAACTCAAGAGGAGACCCATATACTTTTCACCGTTGCTGTCTATAGTCTGCTCATTTTCCCTCGAAATCCAAACTTCATTGACGGGGAAGTCCTGGAACTTGTCCTGCAATTGATAAAGGGAAATGACCCTGTTCCTCGCCATCTTAGCTGAAACCATTAGGTCCTTATCCTACATCCGAGTAAGAGGCCGAGGACAATTCGGAGGTTGTCTTCCTCTCCTATGCACATGGTGAAGAGTCACTTCCCATGCATCTTTCCACGCTTCAAGGAAGTGTACGCTACCTGCTACAACCTTGATAGATATTCTAAACAGTGGGTGGCGGCTACCCAATGACAAGGAAGGTTGGATGCACAAGTTCCATACACTAGGAGATGAGGATATCATTTGGAGGGCCCCCTGGATGCATAGATCAAGCATGCTATATAGCCGGCGCAGCCTATAATTGGGTCCCACTAATTGGCCCTTGGGGAAGCACCGCATACGCACCATTACGGGTGGGAAGACAACTTGAGGGGCGTCAAATCGTCCCAGTCTTACATGGAATGGAATCCTGTGATAGGAATATGGAGCTCCCGGGGCAAAGCGGGCAATCTTTGAGATGCACGGAGCTTGGGCCACCCTCGACGAATCAAGGCCAACCTACATGCTACTCCCTGCCTTATCGAATACAAGGCATGGAAAGAGAAGTTATTCCCTCTCCCCAACACAAGGCAGGACACTGCACTCAAGAGGTGGCCTCTAATGAAGAACCTGTGGTTGTCCTAGATACAACTACATCCTTGTTACAAGAGAACGCCGTTTTTACGAAACAAAGGTGCAAGAACAAGGGGAAGCTATACAGAAGATGGTGGAGCAATGGAAGCAAGCCTAAGATGCAGAAGAGTCATGCAAGGAAGCAGTCATTGGCAAGGGGGATGGTCATCAACAAGGCTTGAACAGGAGAATGAAAGACTAAGGAACCTCCGAAGAAGACGATGCTAGGAGATAATCAAAGCTTGTCCTAGAACATGTAGTTTTAAGGATTTCATGTCATTTTTCTTGTTTTAAATTCAGTTTGATTGTTTGTACCCTTTGAAGTTAAGTTTGGTTTCCAACTTAATAAAGTTTGTGTCTTTGCATCTCATGCATATCATGCACTCATACTTAAAAAGTGAGAACCAAAATAAACTTTCCAGATTCTCCAGGTTTGCTAGAGGATTTTCGGCAGAATTGGGCACTCATACAACTTAAGGTCTTCCACCACCACGGTCATCTCCTCCAATGGCGGAACATACCGAGGATAGACTTACCGGTCTTGAGCAGGCTCAAGAAGAGATCGGGGAAGCATGCTCCAAGTGCAGGCCGGTTGAAGACTATGATGGACATGCTAGCCAAGGCGACTTCGGAGAGAGAAGCTAGCCCAACTCAGGGGCCATTAATCAGGAGCAAGAGCAAGCTCCACATGCTTCACGAGCCTATGCTCCAGGAAACATGGTTCCTGGGGCATCACATCAAGTCCCACCTACACCACCTCGCTATGGGGCGGCAACCCCAAATATCATGGAGGCCGTGGAATCCCTCACTCAACCATCTGATTGGAAATCCATCGAGGCCCGACTAAAAGTTGTGGAGGGGGTGAAAACATATGGGGGGGACCGATCCTCATGATTTATGCTTGGTGCCAGGCATAGTACTTCCTTCCAAGTTCAAGATGCCTGATTTTGAAAAGTTCAATGGTACTCGGTGTCCTAGAACACATGTGACCATGTACCGCCGCAAGATGGCAGCCCATGCGGATAATGGAAAACTCTTAATGCATTGCTTCCGGGAGAGCCTAACCGGCGGTCCACTACGATGGTACATCCAACTTGAAGGTAGCCGTATCGAACATGGAGTGAGCTTGCCACGGCATTCTTAGCTCAATACAAGCATGTCACCGAACCGGCGTTAGATCGGTTGGCCTACAGTCATTTGAAAAAGGAAGTAATGAAAGCTTCAAAGTTTATGCCCGACGATGGAGAGAGGCAGCAATGGATGTTCAGCCTCCACTCACCGAAAGAGAACTCACTACCCTCTTCATCAGCACCATGAAGGGGGTTTACTACAAAAACTAATTGGGAATGTTTCAAGTAGCTTCGCAGATCCGGGTCGCCTCAGAGAACGAATCGAAGGTGGCATAAGGGAAGGAAAACTCGGGGGAAGCAAGTATGAAGCTTCTAGAAAGCCCTCTTCCTCCAATCGAAAGAAAGAAGGAGAATCCCAGCAAGATGGCAACCCAAGGCTGACTATAACAAGCGCCGGTCACAACAACCCCAACAATCAACTACACCTGGGTGTTATGGAGGAACTTCGACAGTGTCCTACATTGCTCAAGCCCCGAACCCACAATATCAGCCTCAGGGCGGGAACTTTTACTCAACTAACCAATCACAGTCTGAGCAATCAAAACAGCCATGGCAGAAGCAAAAAACAGAAAGGAGAAATTCGATCCAATTCCTATCACATACACGGAGGCGTACACCTGACTATGAGCAGGACTTGTCGACCCAGTGCCCCTAAAAAGTTAAGCCCTCCATATCCTGATTGGTACAAAGCCGATACCACTGCATACCATGGAGGTGGAATTGGACATGACACGAAGGTTGTTTTGCCCTAAAAGGAAGATACAACATTTAAGAGACTTTGGATGGTTGGACTTCTCTAAAATGATTGGCACTCCCAATGTGGGTACCAACCCTCTTCCTGGAACACTCAGGCAATGTTGCCCATGTAATAGCCGAATATGGAAATTCTCCTAGACAGGATTCCACAATCAAGACGGACAAGTATCAATTATTCATGACCCTACACAAGAATGGATTCATAGTGACCAAGGATGTGGACCGATGCTAATAGGGGCAACAACTGGAGGAAGCGATGCCTCTATCACAAGACAGCCTTATGGACACGACTTAGAGGAATGTGAAGAATTTCAAGAAGCAGTCCAAGAATTGCTAAACTCTAAGAGACTAGAAATTTCAAAGCTGGAGGTATATCGTGAGGTCTGTATGACCTCCACCGATAGTCACAGGTGGCACCCAAGCTCCGGGGCACCGAAACCCCTAATTATCCAAGACACCGGAGAAGCCGAAGGCCGACTCATTGATGCAAAAGGTCAAAACCCTTACTATTCGAGAGCCGTCGCCTTTCCCATACAAAGATGATAAAGCGGTCCCTTGGAACTATCACCGCAAGTCTGTCATTGCAGGGGTTCCTATAGAAGAGAAGAAGACAAGAAGTGGTCGTTCATACACACCGCAAGAAATCAACAAAGCTGATAAAGGCAAAGCCGTAGAGCAAGATATCATTCCAAAACCGATATCGGCTAACAAAAATACCTCTATCTCGCAGAAGGAGGTAATCGAGTTTCGAAGCCGATTAAACGAGTGAATACAACATCATTGATCAATTGAGTCGGCAAGGCTCGCATCTCATTGTTATCTTTGCTTATGGATTCTACTCCACACCGGGAAACCCTTATGAAGGTCTTGAGCAAAGCTTACGTTCCTCCATCCATTTCCGTGGAGAACTTAGATGGGATTGCAAATAATATCGTGGCGAGTAACTTTCTCAGCTTCAGGAAGAAGAGCTCCCTCAAGAAGGTGTTGGGCACATCAAGGCTTTGCATATTTCGTTAAATGCAAGGATCATATTATCTCACGTGTGCTGATTGATAATGGATCCTCTCTGAACATTATGCCAGCTCCCATTCTAAGGCAACTACCAATGGATCCGTCTTACATCCGCCCCACCAACATGATTGTCGGGGCTTTCGATGGGGAAAAGCGAGAAGTAGTGGGAACCCTAGATATACCACTACAAATCGGTCCAAGCACTTTCACCGTGGAGTTCCAAGTCATGGATATCGCTCCTTACTATAGTTGCTACTTGGGAAGGCCATGGATTCATGCAAAGGGGCAATCCCCTCAACCCTTCATCAAAAGGTTAAATTCATTGTAGACGGAAAACTCATATGCGTGTCCGGAGAAACAGAAATCCTTGTCACCAAACCTCTCTCTGTCCCCTACATCGAAAGCAAGTGAAGATATCCCCGAAATGTTCCTTCCGCTCATTCGAGGTCGTCAATGCAACCTACCTTCCAAACCCTACAACCGATCGGGACGATGGGACACAATTACCAAAGGCATCGAAGATGGTAGCTCGGTCATGTTGAAGCTGGGCCACAAAGTAGGAAAAGGATTGGGCTTGCAAGGACAAGGGATCAAAGAACCTATTACCATTCGAAGCACAATTGGAAGATTTGGGCTAGGCTACAAGCCCACTAAAGCTGACAGCAATTAGAGACCTCAAGAAGAAGGGATAACCGGGCTGGCTAAGCCGGAGAAAAGAGCTTTCCAAGAACAGAAGATGATTTTTCCACCGCTCGGAGCTACATTCAGAGCGCGGGATTCATAAACCAGAGGGAAGAGACAAGGGCCGCTATAGGGGATGACAATGAAGAGGTGAAACTGGTTCGGGTTTGCCAAGGAGACCCGAGACAACAACTGGACAACTGGAAAAGCTTGGACCTCCCTATCATGTAAACGGTTCAAGGAACTCTGCCGGGACATTTTCAATGTTTTCTCTTTGTTGTTTTTTTAATTTTGAGTTTGTCGTAAACTTATTTTTGAAAGTTTGAATAAAATGAAACTTTTTCAAAAACATCCTCTTGCATTTCATAGCATGTGCATTATCATATATGGTTAAGTAAGTCGGACTTTTTCAAACAGGTATGATAAATTCAAAGATATGGTAAGAAAAGAGGAAACGAGTTGCTTAAGACTTGACCATAATCCAAATCGGGAACATCAATGTCTCGAGATAGAGGAAGCCTGGAACATTAGAAGATCCCGAGCTACCAGAAGACATCCAGCTCCCGCTAGAAAAAGAAGACCAACACACTATCCCTAGTGAAGACCCATCACAGTCGTGAACCTCGAACGCCACCGAGCCAAAAGAATTGAGATTGGGGTCTTTAATCCCCAACAATATCAAACATCAGCTACTTGATCTTCTCAAGTCCTATATTGATGTGTTCGCCTGGTCCTACAAAGATATGCCTGGGATTGGATATAGATATAGTGCAACACCAGTTGCCCTTGAGACTGAGTGTAAGCCTGTCCAACGAAAAGCTAAGGAGGATGAGACCGGAGATGATACTAAAGATCAAGGAAGAAGTCAAAAAGCAATGGGATGCAGGGGTTCCTTAGTGTGGCCCACTATCCAGAATGGGTGGCCAATATCGTACCGGCCCAAAGAAAGGGGGAAGGTCCGTATGTGTGTAGACTATCGCGACCTCAATAGGGCTAGTCCAAAAGATAACTTCCCACTGCCTCACATTGACACTTTGGTAGACAACACGGCAAGACATACTATGTTTTCCTTCATGGATGGATTCTCTGGCTATAACCAAATTCGGATGGATCCTGAACACAAGGAAAAGACTACATTCATCACTATATGGGGCACCTTTTGCTACAATGTCATGCCTTTCGGACTCAAAAATGCTGGGGCAACTTATCAAAGAGCCATGGTAACACTGTTCCATGACATGATGCACAAAGAAGTAGAGGTCTATGTTGATGATATGATCGCCAAATCAAAAGGAGACAAGGACCATGTCGAAGTGTTGCGTAAGCTCTTCGACGTACTACGAAGATATCAATTGAAGTTAAATCCAGCCAAATGTACCTTTGGGGCTACATCGAGCAAGCTATTGGGATTCATCGTCAACAATCCGGGGAATTGAAATTGATCCCGATAAAGTCCGGGCCATCCAAGATATGCCCGTGCCAAAAACTATCAAGGAAGTTAGAGGATTCCTCGGAAGACTCAACTACATCGCCGGTTCATTTCACAACTCACTATGACTTGTGAACCCGTCTTCAAGGTGTGCGCAAGAATAGCCCCAAGTGTGGAACAAAGAATGTCGGGAGGCCTTTGATACAATTAACCAGTATTTGATGAACCCTCCAATTTTGGTTCCCCAAGATCCTGGTCAACCTCTAATTTTGTACTTAACCTGTCCGAGAAACCTCGATGGGTTGTGTACTGGGACAACATGATGCCTCAGGGAAGAAAGAGCAAATCATTTACTATCCGAGCAAGAAGTTTACACCTTGTGAGGAAAAGTACACTCCTCTGGAAAAGACTTGTTGTGCCCTCACTTGGACAACACGAAGGTTAAGGCAAAGATACACTCTACCATACCACATGGCTCATCTCTAGACATGACCCGCTCAAATACCTATTGGAAAAGCCATCCATGACGGGAAGAATTGCTAAGTGGCAGCTACTCTTAGCAGAATATGACATTGTCTATGTGCCTCAAAAGGCCATCAAAGGAAGTGCCATAGCCGATTATCTAGCGGATCGAGCCTTGGAAGATTATGAGCCGGCAATCTCTCGATTTCCAGGATGAATTCATCAACACCATCCAAGAAAATGAAGAGTCGGACACATGGACTCAGTGGTTTGATGGAGCATCAAGCTTATCAGGTCATGGCATCGGGGCAGTCCTAATTTCCCCATCCGGAGTACATTTTCCGATGGCCGCCAAGTTGACATTCCCTTGCACAAACAATATAGCAGAATATGAAGCTTGTGTAATGGGCCTCCAAGAGGCATTGAGTAAAAGGAATCAGAAAGTTACAAGTATTCGGTGATTCAAGCACTAGTCATTTATCAAGTTAGAAAGGAATGGGAAACTCGAAATCACAAGTTGATTCCTTACCGACAAATGATTTGTGAAATGGCTAACCTATTTGATGAAATCACATTTGAACACATGTCAAGAGAGCATAATCGAATTCCCGATGCTTTAAGAACTCTAGCCTCCCTCCTTCGATTGGACACGTGCTTGAAATACCATGCTTTGACATCAATGTGAACAAGGAACCCATTTACAACATGGTAACCAATGTTGACACCGACAACAAGCCTTGGTATCAAGATATCAAACAAGACTGTCCCAAGACTCATATCCGGTAGGGGCCTCAAAGCGAGAAAAAAGAAACGTCCGACGAGCAAGCATCAATTACTTCCTCGACGGTTCAATCTTATACGGACGCAACCATAACCAAGTTTTCCCTGCGGTGCTTAGACAAAGATGAGGCAGCTCGGGTCACCAATGAGGTTCACAACGGCGATCGCGGATCTCATGCAAATGGGCATACACTAACTAGGCAGATCATGAGGATGGGCTACTATTGGGTTACTATGGAAAAGGATCGCATCGAGCATGTGCGTAAATGTCTTAAATGCCAGGTTTATGGGGATCGCATTCAAGCACCCCCATCCAAGTTACACGTGCTTACATCTCCGTGGCCATTTGCATTGTGGGGCATGGACGTCATTGGGCCCATATTTCCAAAAGCCTCCAATGGACATAGATTCATTCTTGTAGCCATCGACTATTTCACTAAGTGGGTCGAGGCAGCCTCCTACGTCCAAGTCACTCGTCGGTAATCACTAAGTTTGTCCGCAACAACATCGTATGCCGCTATGGGCTCCCGGAGCACATTATAACGTATAATGCTGCCAATCTGAATAGCCGGATGATGGACAATTTGTGTGAACAGTTCAAAATCCGACATCGCAACTCTACACCTTACCGTCCTCAAATGAACGGAGCGTAGAAGCGGCAAACAAGAATATCAAGAACATTATCCGAAAAATGACCGAGACGTACAAAGATTGGAGCGAGAAACTCCCATATGCACTACATGCCTATAGAACCACAGTCCGGACTTCAACCGGGGCAACGCCATTTTCCTTAGTTTATGGCATGGAGGCTGTTTTACCGGTGGAAGTAGAAATCCCATCTCTCGAGGGTGCTCATGGATACCAAGCTAGATGGCCGAATGGGTTAAGAACCGTTTCAACAGTTGAACCTAATTGACGGGAAACGATTCACAACGCTTGCCGAGGTCGGCTTTATCAAAAGAGAATGATGGCTAGCTTCAACAAAAAGGTGCGACCAAGAGCATTTCAAGAAGGAGACCTGGTCCCGAAAAAGATACTACCAATACAAACATGATCACAGAGGCAAATGGACTCCAAATTATGAGGGGCCGTATGTTGTAAAAAAGAGCATTCTCGGGTGGTGCACTCGTCCTCACCAAAATGGATGGAGACGAACTCCCGAACCCCGTAAACAAGTGATGTAGTAAAGAAATTTTATGTTTAGTTTCCGTTCTTGTACCAAAGTGGATTTAAAATTGTCATTTATTGAAAGAATTCTCCATGTTCTTAAACCTTTCATATATCCTTATTTTCCAAGAAGGGAGCTTTTCCCCGAGAAAGAGACCAAAAAGGGGCACCAAAGGGCCAAAAAAAAAAAAGAGAGCCTTCTCATCTTTCAAAAGAACTCCAAACATCATTCACTATTGAGTCCAAATCTCACGCTCATCATCTCCTTCATATAAATGACAACAAAAAATTCATTTTGGTACAAAGACAAGGAAGTCGCAACTAAGAGCGGACTTGGTGAAAACCCGAAAGGGCGCTAAGGGTAAAATACAAAGCTCGTGAAAAGAGAGAAGGATTAAAGGCGGACTTAGTGAAAACCCGAAAGGGCACTAAGGGTAAAATACAAAGCCAAACAAAAGGACCAGGATCCAAAGTCACCTAAAGCGACTCGATAGAATCTCAAGCACCTCGGAGGGATTGATCGGTTACTCCACATCAAAGGCTGGCCTATGAATAGAAGGATTGGTCATGTTTTGAGTACACTTTGATCAACTTTGTAAACCAATATCTTAAAAAATTATCATTCTGTTTTTATAAAAGGAAGACTTGTTAAACTCTTATGATAATGCATGAGTCATGTTGTGTATGATGATGTACTTTTCTCAAAATTCTTTTTCAAAATTCCCCAAGCGCGAGTTTTCTTGAACATTCCATGCATGGGGATATCAACATTGCAGAAAAGATGGCGCCCCGGTCTCTTGGAGCAAAGAGAGAACAAAAAGCACAAGTCATCCCCTGGCCTCTTTCCCGACAGAGGAGAAGGATTCACAAACTTAATCATAAAGTCACATACATTCACGCATCTTCATGCATCATTAGCATACATCCTAGCATGTTTGTTCTTCTTACTCACGGGATTATCCGTATATCAGAATGGCATGAGGATTCATCTCATGATCTACCAACAGTTAAGCTTCAAAGACAAATGAGGACTCACCCTCAACAAACGGAATTCCCTTTCAAAATCAAGGAACTAAACTCCTGGCAGACCTAGATCGTAAGCCCAAGCATAACTCTTGAGTGGTAATCTCGTAGAGCGATCTCTTAGAGTGAACTCGTAGGGAGCCATGATAGAGTCACCTATCCATAGCCCAAGATGCTACCTCACTATCATTCGACCCAAGATGTCGTGTCATGCCCAAGAAGCTATTCGGCCCAAGAAGCCACTCTCATAGCCCAAGAAGCTATTTGGCCCAAGAAGCCACCTTTATAGCCCAAGACGCTATTATTCGGCCCAAGAAGCCACCCTCATAGCCCAAGAAGCTAATCGACCCAAGATGTCACTCAAAATCGACCCAAGATGTCGTATCATAGCCCAAGAAGCTATATGGCCCAAGAAGCCACTCTCATAGCCCAAGAAGCTATCTGGCCCAAGAAGCCACCTTTATAGCCCGAAACGCTATTATTTGGCCCAAGAAGCCACCCTCATAGCCCAAGAAGCTAATCGACCCAAGATGTCACTCAAAATCGACCCAAGATGTCGTATCATAGCCCAAGAAGCTATATGGCCCAAGAAGCCACTCTCATAGCTCAAGAAGCTATTTGGCCCAAGAAGCCACCTTTATAGCCCGAGACGCTATTATTCGGCCCAAGAAGCAACCCTCGTAGCCCAAGAAGCTAACCGACCCAAGATATTACTCATTTTCGACCCAAGATGTCGTATCATAGCCCAAAAGCTATTCGGCCCAAGAAGCCACCTTTATAGCCCAAGAAGCAAATCAACCTAAGATGTCATATCATAGCCCAAGAAGCTATTCGGCCCAAGAAGCCACCCTCATAACCAAAAATGCCGCATCAATCTCATAGCAATGCCAAACTCCAAGGAGATCTAACCATTCAAAATGGGTATTTGGTTATCTTTGTACATCATTTGTATACAAACAATGCACAAAGAGGGGCAGCTGTTGCACCCCATTTTGACCAGGTTAGATCGCAATCGTACTTGGCGAAGGACCACTAAGTGACAGAGGATGACATTCGGAGAATAACGCACTTGACCACGCTTGATTCCGAGGAGAAATGAAATGATTATGATAAAAACATAAACAAGTTGAATAGGAAAACCATGGGCACGCCCCCTATTTTATTAATAACTTCCCCGATACTTGTCGTAATCCAACAAAGTCAATTGAATTGATTAGATAACACCTTTATCTATCATTTCCAATTGGTTTGAGAATATTCCGGGTTGTATTCAATTAGTTATGATTTTTCAAAGTTGGCAACCAAACCTTGTGCAAATTTGGGGGAGACAGCTAGTGCGCAGCGCACTATTTTGCCAATAACTTTCTCAATACTCATTGGATCTGAACAAAGTCAATTGCATTAGTTAGATAACATCTTTATCTATCATCTCCAATTGGTTTGAGAATATTCCGGGTTGTATTCAATTAGTTATGATTTTTCAAAGTTGGCAACCAAACCTTGTGCAAATTTGGGGGAGACAGCTAGTGCGCAGCGCACTATTTTGCCAATAACTTTCTCAATACTCATTGGATATGAACAAAATCAATTGCATTAGTTAGATAACATCTTTATCTATCATCTCCAATTGGTTTGAAGGTAATCCGAGTTCTATGCAATTAACTATGAATTTTTGAATCAGACGGGCAGAATGCTCACTTTATCATGTACCTCTGTGCGGTATTTCCCACTTTTCTCTTAAATGGATGATCCGTTTGGAGTGATTCCAATTTCAAGAGATAGATAACAGAATTTAGAGCAAAACAAGACCAATTTGGCCCTAATCCGAGCTCTGTGGAGAATGTTATGAATTTTTGAAGTTGCCCCAAAAATCTGCCAATTTTTCACGAATTTTGGTTCTTCATATGCATGTTTGTCCCACATTGCCAGTTTTGCTTCTCCTTGGCCCAAGATATATACAAAGGCACTCTCCTTACACAGCAAGTGATAACAAGAGAGGCCTAAGGAAGCCCAAGTAGAGGCGCCACGTGGCGACCGAGCCCACACACGGAAATTTTTGGGGAAACCCAAATCCGGTGGTCAAACTTGGTCAAATCCGGACTAAACCCAAATCCGGAGGTCAAACTTGGTCAAATCCGGACTAAACCCAAATCCGGCGGTCAAACTTGGTCAAATCCGGACTAAGCCCAGATCCAGGTGGTCAAACTTGGTCAAATCCGGACTCTTGGTCAAACTTGGTCAAATCGGACTAAGCCCAATCCGGCTAAGCCCAAATCCGGTGGTCAAACTTGGTCAATCGATGCGGAGTAAGAGTGACATGATCCGGACTAAGCCCAAATCCGGTGGTCAAACTTGGTCAATCGATGCGGAGTAAGGACTTACAGATCCGGACTAAGCCCAAATCCAGGGGTCAAACCTGGTCAACTGATGCGGAGTAAGGACTTACGATCCGGACTAAGCCCGGATCCGGTGGTCAAACTTGGTCACCTGATGCGGAATAAGGACTTACCGATGCGGACTAAGGCCATTGATCCGGAATAAAGCCCAGATCCAGGAGGTCAAACTTGGTCAACGATGCGGAGTAAGACTCGATCCGGACTAAGCCCAGATCCGGTGGTCAAACTTGGTCAACCGATGCGGAATAAGGACTTACTGATGTGGACTAAGGCCACCGATCCAGAATAAGCGCAGATCCGGAGGTCAAACTTGGTCAAATCCGAGCTAAACCTATTGATGCGGAATAAGCTCATTAGTGCGGAATAAGGACTTGTTAATACGGAATGAGGACCTATAGATGCGAATAAGGCCACCGATCCGGAATAAGCCTAGATCCGGAGGTCAAACCTGGTCAATAATTTTGAAAAACTCCAAAATAGCTCCTCTACAGTCTGGGAGTGACTCCAAAGCATCGGGACTCGAAAATTCTTTTTAAGTGCATTAAATGCCAGCAGTGTCTCGGAACCCTTTTTTAAGCGTGGGAATTGAGGAGTCTCCAAATATTACATTCAAATGTCTCGGAACTCCATTTTTGAGCATAGGGACGGAAGACCTTCGTAATTAAATGTCATTTTCCTCGGGACATCACGGTTGACCTGGGGATTGCATGACCATTAATTCCCAACGGCTCTAATACATCCGGAAATGCATTCCGCCCTTACCCACCAAAGCGTCCAGGTACAACAGAGGATTAAATAATCTCAAACGATTTATTTATTTTCAGCACCGGACTCCTTTTTCAAAGCACGGAACCGTGAATTATTGTAAATCGCCAGGAACCGAGAATTCCATTTCCGAAGTCATTAATTCATTGGAACGATGTAGTTGACTCATGGGGACTGTAAGGCATCCAATAAATGCCGAGGCACGGGCTGTCTCCCTGGGATTCCTATAAATAGAACGCCCCAAGAGGCAAAGAGGGGCATCAATTATCAAGTATCGAGGAGGTTATTTCGAGAGAGAGCTTTCTCGACTAAATTTCCAAGAGATAAAAACCAGAGGGAGAGAGAGAGTATCCTGGGAATCATAAAGAGAGATATACTCATTTTCTAAGGGAAAAACCACCCAGAATCACTTGTTCGTCTTCACGGGGAGGAGCCGACATTGGAAAAATTCTTTTTCTAACCTTTGTGCTTTCAGGAAACTCTTTGAAGGCATTACTCGAAGGAAAAAGGGGCTCCCACCGCATCATTTTCTTTCCTCCAGGTTCTCTACTTTTATTTTATTTTATCTTATTTTTTTTTTTTATTTGTTTTCAAACATAAAACCCAAAAACTTGCTCTTTTTCCTTTTTTCCTCATCTCTCTAAAGTAGAAAAACGAAAATATAAAAAATAATAAAATGTAAAAAAACAAAACTCAAATCTCTTCTAGAAAAATTTAAACAAGGCCTGGGCGGTCATGAGGGTTGAGCCCTAGATGCTCACATCCTAGTCTACTTGGACCAATATCAATTGTGGCAGTATTTTCTTATTTGAATTCAAATTGCTTTTGTTTTCTTTTCTAAAAAAGGAAAATTACTTTTGTTTTCTTATAAAAAATGCAATACTGTCACACGGGCCTAGATCCCACATTCTTTTTCTAAAATTAGAATGTCCCTTTTTATTTACTTTATTAAAATCTTTTTCTTTGTTGTTTTAAGGCCTAGATCCTAAAATCTTTCTTTTTCTTAAAATTAAAAATACAAAAACTCTTTTCTAGAATAAATAATAGAGCAAGCAAACACCCATAGATCAAGACTAGGTACCAATTGTGGGCGTTGTGGGGGTGCAAGAATTTTTCTTCCTTCCCCACACGTAACCGACTCCCGAACCTAATTCTCTGGAACCGTAGACCTTTCTTTTTCTAGGTGCCCAATCACACCTTTAATTTGTTTGGTGGCGACTACTTGTTTTTCTTTTCTTTAATGGTTTGTGCGAGCCTTGTGCGGGGATGACTCTAGGATCAATGGAATGAACTAGCATGGAGTCCTTTCACAAAAGCCAGTACGAGCCCGGTCAAAAACGGGTGATGACACTCAACATCCCAGATCATCACATAAATTTTATTCTAGAAATCTGTAAGAGAGAGACGGCAATTAGAGAAAAACTTGAAATCCCTACCTCAAGTGTTGCAGAAAAGAATAGGGGAAATGAATGGAGCGATCCAGATCCCGCTGCCTCAACGCCTCTGGCTTCCCGTCGTCGTAGGAGATCCTTGATCGTCGAAACCGCTCCACTCGGGTCGTCTCCTCTCTCTCTCTCTCTCTCTCTCTCTCTCTCTCCGGGCGTGTAATTTCTGTGTGCAGGGAAGGGTAGGGTTTGGTCCCCTTTTCTTTTCCTATTTTATTTCTTTTTATTTTGTTTTTAATAGAAGCCCAAGACCAAATGCAACCCATGGTTAAGTAAACCCAGAAGAAGAAAGGCAAAACAGCCCACTCTCTCTATATTGGGTTTTACCCCCCCCCCCCCCCCCCCTGTTGGGTTTCCTTGAAGGGAGGCCCAAAGCTCAAAATACAAACCCGGGTAATTAATAAAGGGAATATAAAATTATTTGTGAAATCCCAAAAATACCCCTCGGGGCCTCAAATCCCAAATTTAGTCCAAGTACATTCAAAATTCACCATTTGACGAGTACATCATTGTGCTGATATTCATTTGTTAAAATAAGGTCTCTAACTCAAATCTTGTCTCTAAGGCCCCTTAAACACGGGTCCTTACATCCTCTCCCCCTTAAAGACTTTTCGTCCTCGAAAAGAAAATGCAGAATGAAAGGAAACAACAACCATAACCAATGAATAGACCACTAACACAAATCAATACACGCATCAAACAACCAGTTGGGCAAGTACCTGACTATGTTGATGTTTGCCTTCCTCCCCCCTTCAAGGTTGTTCGTCCTCGAACAGGTCAGGGTAGTGAGCACGCATCTCAGCCTCACGTTCCCAAGTCTCTTCCTCCATACCGCGGTGTTTCCACAACACCCGAACCAACGGAATAGTCTTACCTCGTAGCTGCTTCACGCGCCAATCCAAAATACGGATTAGTGCCTCAACAATCGTCACGTCCTCCCCAATATCCAGGGTACTCCAATCCAGCACATGTGTGGGATCTGGATGGTATTTCCGCAACTGGGATACATGGAAGACATCATGAACTCTGCTCAAACTGGGAGGTAATGCCAACCTATAAGCGACGGGTCCAACTCTACTCAAAATCTCGAACGGTCCAATGTATCGTGGAGATAACTTGGATCCCTTTCCAAATCTCGTATCCCCCCTCCGTGGAGAAACACGAAGAAACACGTGGTCTCCAACCAAAAACTCCAGTGGTCTGCGTCGGCGATCCGCATAAGACTTTTGTCTACTCTGGGCCGTAAGAAGGCGCTGCCTAATCAGTTGGACTTCTGCCGTGGCCTCTTGGACCAATTGAGGTCCCAACATAGCTACCTCTCCACCATCGCCCAACATAATGGAGACCGACAAGGTCTGCCATACAATGCCTCAAATGGGGCCATCCCAATAGAAGCCTGGTAACTATTATTATAGGCAAACTCTACCAAAGGAAGGTGAGAAGCCCATGATCCCCCAAAATCAAGCACACAAGCTCTCAACAGGTCTTCCAATGTTTGAATGGTCCTCTCGACTCGACCATCGGTCTCGGGATGAAAAGCAGTACTCAAATTAAGCCGCGTCCCCAATGCCTCTTGCAAACCATTCCAAAACAGAGAAGTGAATCGTGCATCTCTGTCTGAAACGATAGACAAAGGCACTCCATGCAATCGCACAATCTCATCAACATACAACTGGCTCAATGTTCCAATGGAGTCTCGCTCCCGAATAGCCAAGAAATGGGCCGATTTAGTCAATCGGTCTACAATGACCCAAATCATATCCTTCCTCCCGAAGTGGTAGGAAGTCCCGTCACAAAATCCATGGTAATAAGCTCCCACTTCCACTCGACCCACAGGCAATGATCAGAATCGACCAGCAAGTCGTTGGTGCTCGCCTTTACTTGTTGACAAGTAAGGCACCTGGAAACAAACTCGCTATACACCTCTTCGACCCTGGCCACCGAAGCGTGCTCGCACGGCATGATACATCTTAGTCCCTCCTGGATGCACGGCCAAACGGGAATGATGAAACTCCCTCATCGGATCCTCGCGTAAGGAGGACGGTACTATCAAGCGCCCCCGAAATCTCGGCTCATGTTCAGTCCCTTCGTCCATTCCCCCAGACGGTTCACCGGCCTCTACCTGGGCCCGGATCACTTCACAGTCCACGTCCCCCAACTGTCCCTCACGGACACGATGGTATAACTCTGGCATTACAGCAATAGAACATAGGACTGCTTCCCCACTGCTAAAATCAGGCTGTACCTGCAGCACTGCTAACTGTTCCATCATTTTCCATTCTCTCATGGAAACCTCAGCTTTTCCCTTCCTACTCAGTGCATCGCAACCACATTCCCCTTTCCAGGTGTGTAGGAGAGTGTAAAGTCAAACATCTGCAAGTACTCCACCCATCTCCTCTCGTCTCAAATTTAGATCCCTCTGGGTGAAGATATACTGTAGGCTTTTGTGGTCGGTGTATACCACAAATTTCTCCCCCAGCAGGTAATGTTGCCACGACTTCAAGGCAAAGATAATTGCTGCTAATTCCAGATCATGCGTTGGGTAATTCTGCTCATGGGGCTTAAGCTATCGTGAGCCATAAGCTATGACTTTGTGTTCCTGCATCAGAACACACCCCAATCCAACGCGGGATGCATCACAATACACTTCGTAAGGCACTCCATCCCGTGGTAGACTCAAAACTGGTGCAGTAGTCAAACGAGTCTTCAATTCCTCAAAAGCTCGCTGACACTTGTCTGTCCACTCAAATTTAACTCCTTTTCGGGTCAGGGTTGTCATCGGTCCCGCTAACCGAGAGAACCCTTCCACGAAATGCCTGTAATATCCTGCCAGACCCATGAAACTACGGATCTCAAAAACATTCGTGGGCCATTTCCAAGATGATACAGATTCAATCTTGGTTGGGTCCACTCTAACTCCCTCGGCAGATACCACATGCCCAAAGAAATGTACCTCTTGCATCCAGAAGTTGCACTTGCTGAATTTAGCATACAACCAGGTGGTCTCGGAGCGTCCGTAACACCATAGTCAAATGCTCCTCATGCTCCTCTCGGGTCCTTGAGTATACAAGGATATCATCAATAAATACCACCACAAAGGAATCTAGGTACGGGGCAAATACCTGATTCATCAGGTGCATGAACACTGCCGGTGCGTTCGTGAGCCCAAAAGGCATCACTAACCACTCATAGTGCCCATATCTACACCTGAAAGCAATCTTAGGAATATCCTCGCTCCTGACCCTCACCCGATGATACCCGAACGCAAGTCAATCTTTGAAAACCACTTGTGCCCCACTCAGTGGTCAAACAGGTCATCAATTCTCGGCAAAGGGTATTTGTTCTTTACCGTCACTTGGTTGACTTTCGATAATCAATGCAGAGTCGTAGTGAACCGTCTGCCTTTTTAGCAAACAAGACTGGTGCACCCCAAGGTGATGTACTTGGGCGAATGAAACTTTTATCTCCCAGCTCCTTTCTTTGCTTTTGAAGCTCCCTCAACTCGGCAGGTCCCATCCGGTATGCCACTTGTGAGATAGGTCCCACTCCTGGAAATAACTCGATTGTGAACTCAACACTCTTGTGTGGAGGCAACTCCAGTAACTCCTCAGGAAACATATCCTGAAAATTCTCAACAACAACTGGCCACGCTCGTTTTTCAATATTACCTTCCTCCTCAAAAGTAAGTGTAGCAAGTCTATGGGTAACATTACCACATAGCTCTCTCGTCGATCCAGCCCTCCCGGCATTCTCATCCCATTCCCCCACTAGGGTACAGGGTAATCCTGTGGGTGAAATAAATGACACCCGCCGCCTATAACAATCAAACTTAGCCTGGAAGGCCATTAACCAGTCCATCCCTAAAATCAAATCAAAGGTCCTCATGGGCATCACATACAAATCAAATGTGACCTCAACATCTCCTATCGTAAGCATACACTCACGACACACTCGGTTTATTGTCGATGCACCTCCCACAGGTGACTCAACACTCGGGGGCCTATTGCCTCACACAATCAAGTCCAAGGCTCTCAACCAAGGACTTAGCAATCAAGGAGCACGAAGCTCCGGTATCAAACAAGACAGCAACTATAGTGCGAGATATCAAAACAGTACCTCGAACCACCGAAGGTCCGGCTTCGCCTTCCTCGGAGGAGGGTGGCAACTCCTCCCGCTCGGGTGGTGCTGAAGTGAGCGCAAATACTCTGCCATGGCTTGCCCTGCTACTAGCCTCTCCTATTTGTCCTTTGATCCCTGTCTGATGTCCACTTGGACGATTCTCTGAACCGCCTTGTGGTTGCTTCTCTCCCTGTGGCCTTGTATGTGTGGAACCAGCCTGACTCGCCTCCCATGAACGTGTTGGCCTCGGAGTTGGGGCTCGAAAGTGGGTCTCACTCCTCCCTCCTGATGCAAATCCACCAACTCCCTGGCTGTTCCCCTTACTGAAACACACCGTACTAAGGTGTCCTGTCTTCCCACAGCTATGGCACTGCAGGTGCTGCTTGGGACACTCATGTTTCATGTGTCCAGTTTGGCCGCAACAAGTACACTCACGTGGGAAACCTCCAGTTGAGTTCCCCGGTCCTCCAGAGTAACGGGACTTTGGTGGAGCCATAGGTGATTGGCCCTTGTCCCTGGGAAAACTGCTACCTCCAAGCTCAACTCTCGGTCTCTTTGAGTCTCCCTGCTTATCGCGCGTACTCTGTGCTAACCGCTCTTGATGAGCCTGTTTACCCTCCTCCAGTCCTCTTTCCACAATCTTAGCTGTCTCCACGACCTCCGCATAGGTCCTCAGCCGCAGCATCTCCACCCTCTGCTTCAGGGCAGGCCTGAGTCCCATGGTAAACTTATGGGCCTTCATGTCCTCTCTAGAGATTGCCTCAGGGGCAAACCGGCTCAGTCCTCGGAACTCACGCTCATACTCTGACACAGTGCGTGATCCTT
The DNA here is from genome assembly GCA_023512835.1 of Taxillus chinensis. NCBI lineage: Eukaryota > Viridiplantae > Streptophyta > Magnoliopsida > Santalales > Loranthaceae > Taxillus > Taxillus chinensis. Next base: position 21,687,278 of record CM042087.1, read on the forward strand.
GTTTCAAACCACTGAACTCTTCCCGTTTCGCCACCGCAAGGACTCCGGGAAGTACTCCTCATGGAACAATTGAAGGAATTCCTCCCATGACAAGGTCCGCATGTCCCGGCTACCTGAAATGCTGAGCCACCACTCTAAGGCTTCCTCTTCCAACTGCCTGACTGCTAACCTCACTTTATCCTCCTCCCGGGGTCGGAGAAAGGAGAACACGTGCTCAATCTGTCATAGCCAATGCTCTGCCGCTAGAGGATCAGCTCCTCCCTTGAACCTTGGTGGTTGTTCCTTCCGGAACCGGGTCACCACATCTTCCTCCTCCTGTCTCATCGGTATCTCTTGTCTACGTGGAGGCTCTGTCTCACGGGGTGAAGAAGGTAAAGACCGTCCTGCTGTGCCATTATCTCCCGCCTAATCTCATCTCGGATCTCTCCCCTGAGATCCTCTCGCATGCCTTGTACATTTTCACTCAAGGCCCTAACTTGGGCCATGATCCACTCCATGGGATCATCGCCCTCCGTTTGTTGCCTTCCCTCTTGCCCAGCACGTGCAGAAGACTCATCCTCTACAGCTGGGGTAGCCCGGGTAACTCTCCTAGGAGGCATTGTCTACACATTTCAAAAACAAGTGGAGCTGGAATCAATCTCTCTCAAGCTCAGTACACCCTCACCTCTAGGACCATGAGGTACTCAAATAACATCTCATAAGCATACACATCATGTTCACAGGATCTCAACATACATATTACAATCTCATACTTTAAAATTTTCAACACATCATAGTTTCCCAAATCAGCATGTCTCAACACATTCCACAGTATTCACATTTCAATTCATTGTAGGCTCATTTCAAATTAATTACTCATTTCAAATCATGACACTCATATTATGATTAAGCTAGTGCCCTAATGCCAATGCATGTATGCACCCCCATCCCAAATGCAAATGCCCTACTCCTTGGTCTAACTACCCCTGAGTGCACCCCAAGAAAACCAGGATAGAACCACGGGGATCGGGCGTGTCCTATACAGACCTCCTAAGGGTCTCGGAAGCGTTATCCCTCCCCATTATCGTAAGTCCACTAGACCATGAACTTGGGCTCTGATACCATAATGTCACGCCCCAAATTTCCTTCCCCTTTGGAAATGGGTAATGACTGCCCATGCCTGCACCCGAAGGGTCAAGGGTTCGGTGTAAACACCAAAGTGAGGACACCTACTGCGGGTGCTGTCTTATCCCAATATCACTTGTCAACATGCCAAGGGGCATGTACCTGTTTCCATGCCAACCACACCACCACAATATACATACATACGGTATTCACAACCCAAAACATCAATTACATTGCTCAGAGGTTTCAAGCTCTTTTATAACCCACTAGGGAACAAGCTCCCAATAACAAAACCAGGGTACACAGTTCAAGCAAACAGAATCTCAAATACAACGAAATAACCAAATGTATATATATATAAGGCCATACAGCCTCAGCGGCCTACCAACTCAGCTCTTCCGCCTATCGCCTACTAGGTCCTGCAAAGAACAGTTCATATGAGGGGTGAGCACACCACAGCCTCGTAGGGATCAAGTCTCCTTAATCCCGTCCCACTCTAAAACTATGCATGTCAAGTGGATGCATGTGCTCGTGTAGTGACCTAAGCTAAAACAATAATCATCACCCAGTAAACACGCCTCATACCTCTGCCTGCACAGGAGGGCAGAGGACACCCCGCCACCACGGCGACGTGACATGCCACACCAGGCAAATGTGAATCTCATCTCAAGGGGTGTAGTATAATGACTGTCCCATACTCACCAATTCCCCGCGTTTCGGGGTTCTTATCTCAACTCCCCGCGTTTCGGGGTGCTCAACATACACATTTCAACATATACAACTCAACAATCTCAACTCAATAAACATAACTCAACAAACACAAGACAAACATGCAACTTGTTTAGCATACAAGAACTCAACTCGGAATGTAAAACAACGAGATAGTCTCGGAACAATGAAATCATTACATATAACATCACCTAACTCCTCATGATCCCTAAAGTCCACACATTTCTCACTCTCATAGTCCGGATCATCAACAACCTTTCAAAGGAAGCTTATCCACCTCAAGGGGAGCCCAAAACAAGCCGCACGTGACAACCTATTGTCACGTGCAGGAGGCAAATGAACTCTAAACATCATTCTAACCATCCCAGAAGGTTCAGGGTCGATTTTTAGCCAAAAACAAGGTTGCACGTGAAAAGGTCATTTTCACGTGCAGAGGTATTTCAACTCATATGCCTCTAAGGAAGCTCCACGTAAAATTTGGGGCTATTTGGAGCAAGAATGAATCTGCAAGTGAAAAAGGCTTTCTCACGTGCAGGTTCCAAAACCTCCCTTTTATCATTCTAATCATTTTTCCCTAAAGAACCAACCTCAAATTCGTCTTAGTTTAGAAGTTATTGAGGTTCTAACCCCATAAACCGGGTCTAAATCTAACTCTGGCCTCACTCTCATTTGATTTCCCAATACCAGAGGCCTTAGCCAAGCCAAATACAGGGTTTTCCCAAAACTTTTCATCTACATAATCCCAAGACAATGGGTATACAAATGACCCCTAACCCAAAAGTATAAATAATCTCACACAGAAATTCAGAAATTTAGAAAAACTCAGACAAAAACCCCAGATCATCCATAGGCTCAAGGTAGAATTTAGAAATTCAATATATATATATAAAAGGTCCCTTCTCAATATCCCAGATCATCACATAAATTTTATTCTAGAAATCTGTAAGAGAGAGACGGCAATTAGAGAAAAACTTGAAATCCCTACCTCAAGTGTTGCAGAAAAGAATAGGGGAAAAGAATGGAGCGATCTGTATCCCTGCTGCCTCAACGCCTTTGGCTTCCCGTCGTCTGTAGGAGATCCTTGATCGTCAGAAACCGCTCCACTCTGGGTCGTCTCCCTCTCTCTCTCTCTCTCTCTCTCTCTCTCTCTCTCTGGGCGTGTATGTGTGTGACGGCTGCAGGGAAGGTAGGGTTTGGTCCCCTTTTCTTTTCCTATTTTATTTCTTTTTATTTTGTTTTTAATAGAAGCCCAAGACCAAATGCAGCCCAATGGTTAAGTAAACCCAAGAAGAAAGGCAAAACAGCCCACTCTCTCTCATATTGGGTTTTTCCTTTGAAGGGAGGCCCAAAGCTCAAAATACAAACCCAGGTAATTTAAAAGGGAATATAAAATTATTTGTGAAATCCCAAAAATACCCCTTAGGGCCTCAAATCCCAAATTTAGTCCAAGTACAGTCAAAATTCACCATTTGACGAGCACATCATTGTGCTGATATTTATTTGTTAAAATAAGGTCTCTAACTCAATGCTGTCTCTAAGGCCCCTTAAACACGGATCCTTACAGTAGATGTGGGTTGATGTGCGGTCAACGTGATCGATTTAGGTGCACATCGACCAGGTCTGAAACGATGGTAATCGATGTGAGAGAATAGTGGTTGATATGGTCGATCTTGGGTGTTTTCGATCAACGTCGACCCTGAGTCAGTGTATTTTTGATATACATCATATTTGACTACAATTTTAGGGTTTTCTGGGTTTTTTTGGAGGTCGTCAGAGAGAGATCATCGTTGGTTCGATTGTTGCTGTTGGACCCCATTCTCATCATTCTAAAAATTTTGACATATATATTGCATATATTCGCCCACAAAGCTTATTTTTGAAAAAAAAAATTTAGTAATAAAGCAGTTTTGGGACACGCAGTACATGCTTAGCACAAAAATGAAATCATTTTAAAATAAAAAAGACATGGGATCGCTCGTCACGACGCCCTAAGTTCAAAAATATTTTTCTTGATTTGTTTTTGAAACCCGAGTTACCTTCCTGATCCCATAAACCTAAAAACGCAGTTAATGGCTACTCAGTTGAAAAAGTCAAAAACCCTAGCCGTCACCCTCTCTTTTCCAGCCTATGCCTTGTCCACGTGTCATCTACTCATTAGCTTAACAACAAAAACAAAATAAAAAGTAAAACAAAAGTAAAAAAATAAAAACAAAACAAAAAAAACTCATCCACTACTGCACGCCTTATCTCTTCGGTGCATCCTTTCTCTCTCTCTCCCACGCTGCATTGTCTTCCTCATCCACGCCGAACAGCCATCATGCCTACCGCCATGCCGCTACCTCCTTTTCTCTCTCCCTCAATCAAACCCAAAACCCTAACCTTCCTTCCCCTCTATTAAACTCATCTTCTCCATCAAGCAAAGGGGGCTCTCTCGCTCTTTACAACAAATTCGAAAAAAAATCACCTAATCTTCCTCCTTCCACCTCCACATCCACAGAGAGTCCCCCGGCCGAAAAACGCACCTCTGGCTGCCGTCCTTGCTTCCCCTGTCCAAGCACGTCCTGAGCCGCCGCCGCTTGCTAGCGCCGCCACTGCACCAACCACCACCCAATGCCGGCCGTTCCAGTTCAGCCACGACACGCACAGGCATCCCGCTAATGTCGACAGAGAAGCCTCCCTCGCCACCACCTCTTCTCCTCCACGAAGCCATCGCTCCAAGCCCACACTGTTGCACCTTCATCCCCCCGCATCTCTCATCTCTGTCGCCTGCTAACTGCTCTTGGTAGCTATGAGAAAGTATTTGGTTCACAGATTTAAAGAAAAGAATCGCCTTTTCATCATTTAGGTCTATGCGTGATTGGTTTCCCCCCCCCCCCCCCTTTTTCTTGATTCGTTTGTTGATTTTCATTTGATGCTATTGCCGGTCTTTGATGTGTTTATCATCTATCTTTGTCTCTAAGTGAATGGTTTGTGCGGCTGTTTTTAACATGTTATTAATCGAGTTTTTTTACTATTTTTTTAATTTTCTTGGGTTACTGCATATGGCATAGCCACAGTTCTGTTCTTAGCCTTTTGGTGACTGTTATAGTCTGTTTTGGGTTTGTACTTTCGGTTCATTTTTATTGCTGCTTATGTTTGTTTTTTTCCCCTGCTATTGGCTCATCTATTCCCTTCCTAAGTTCTGCCCAGGGGCTCATCTGTATGTATTTTTTTTCTGCTGTTGGTTCTGAAATTATTTTGTTCATACCTGCTCCAACCGGGTTTGAAATTCTGGTAAGGGGATCTTTGGAGTGGATTTTAAATTTATTTTAACCACTTCTACTGTAGGTGCGTCAGTATAGCTCTGGTTCTGCTCATTTCAGTCCTGACTTTCATCCCCCTGCCAATGCCATTTGTGTTTGTTTCCGTGTGTGATTGCCTCTATTGCCTTGGACTTGTTTTTCTATTGTTTTTTTATAAACTGAATAATTTTGCAAACCTACATCCTTAATTATTTAAGGAGTCTCAATCTTATTAAAAAGAAAAAGAGAAAAAAGTGGTGCATTATTCTACTTGGTTGCTTTGTTTAATTTTTTACCGTAGTGTTTGTTTTTGTTTGGTTTCAGGAAGAACATTAACTCATGTATTTTTATTTATATTTTATTTTTATTCCTCTCTTCTTTTTTTTTTGTTGATTTCCTTTTATTTTTATTCGTTCCTGTTGGTCCCTTGGAGCTTGAGGGGGGGGGGGGGTGTGAATAGGCTCTTATCAAAACTCTTTTCAAACTCTTTGGCATAACACTTATCTAGTTAAGAGATAGAATCAATGCGGAAGATAACCAGATAATGGAGGTATTTTGTTTTATTATCAGTATGATAAGTATAACAAAATGAAAGCAGACTAAAGCTTGAAAGCTTTTAGACCTACTTAACAACTCTTTAATCACTCTGTTTACAATGTACTCACACACTAGCCTCTATGATCTCAATGCGCTTTGGTACATACACAAAATTATTGCTTGCTCACGAACTCCCTTATAAAATCCACAAATGCTGCTATTTATAGAGAATCCACAAGAGACAACCTTGGAACTTGTTGTTCCGAACATTGTGCTCATTTACTGTTTCTCGGAAATCTCTCTGCCTGAATTACTACGGATGTGGTCTTCAAGATCTTGGGTTTTCAATACATAAGACTCTTTGTAAGTTCCCAAGTGTAGTTAAAGTTGTGTCCACATATCCGGATGATCCACGTGTAAGATGCTTTAGGTTCTCAACAAGTTTGTCTTACATCAGGAAGCAGCGAGCTGGTGACTTTGAATACGAAGAGATAAGTTGAAGTAGCGTATTCTTGAATCCGGTGTAAGGTTCCTTACTCCATGTTAAAACTAAGCTCGGATCCTTACTCCGTAATACTGATTGCTTACTCCGTATCAATTTGGTACTGGAATCCTTATTCTGTGTAAGCGCTTCCTTACTCCGTATGAAAGAGAAGGTCGGAGTGCTTACTCCGCATCAGCGCTTCCTTATTCCGCATCTAGTTTCCTTACTCTACATGAGTTAAAGGAACGGATGGCTTACTCCATATCAGCACATCCTTACTCCGCATGAGTGAGTGGTTCGAATTCCTTACTCCGCATCTAGTTTTCTTATTTCGTGTGAATAAAGACTCAAGTCCTTATACCGTAGAAGTACTTCTTTACTCCACATGTATGAAAGACTCAGATTTCCTTACCCCGGGTCTTTTTTACTTTAGTCCGGTTGAGTGGAAGACTTAACTTTTTAACTCTGTGACGACTCTCTTACTCCATGCGACTTTGTAGACTAAGATTCTAACTCCGCATCTATTTGACTTAGTCCGTTTGAAGTATTAGGTGTGGATTCCTTAGTCAGTAGCTTTTAAGTTCTTAGTCCACACAAATGATCCTTATTCCGTCTGAAGTAAGGACTTGGTTATTTACCAAATGTTTGACGACACTCATTCTTACCCAGATCAGGATTATGTATCTTGTCCTTAGCTTTGCTCTCACGAGTGTAGATCCGGATGAAGATCATATCTTCTGCAATGACTTAACACAAAACAACAAAGGTCTCAAATAAAATTACAAAGGGCTTTATCAGCATTATCCAAATTCTGGGCTTGATCCAACAGTTCCATTTGTAATAAGGTCTTAAGACCTCCTCTTGTAATCTGTAAAGGACCAAAAATAGAGAAAAAGCACAAAAAAAAAAGAGAGAGAAAAAGTGAGGAAAAAAAAAGAAAGTCTTATTATTATTATTATTTTAATGCCACTTTCACACACAAATAATTTCTTTATGTTTTATTTAGATTTGCTTTAAAATATTTTTTTAATATATGTACATTTTTAAAGGTAAAAAAACTTTAAAATGTCTTTAAACACACAAAAAAATTGTTTTCCTTTTTTTAAAAAAAGTCAAGTTTTTCCCAAACCAAAAAGGTTTTTTTTTTGAAAACTGAAAATATGTTATTTATTTACAAAAACCCAAACAAAAAAAATAGTTTTTTTAAATACAAATTAATTTTTCCATCACTTTGATTTATTCCTTAGAATTTCTTTTGACATAATCCTCTTTAAGTTTACTTTAGAACTCTTAGGAAAATTCGATTTAATTTTAATCTTAACAAATTACTTAGAATAATAAAATGAAGAAACCGTAGATCTTTAGGACAATCAATTTAGGACTAAATTATTTTACAATTGTACTTTAGTTCTTTTTTCTAATGCTTCATATTTTTCTTAGTTTAAGAATAATTATTAAACTAATATTAAGAATAACTTTGACAAACAAAAGAAACTCTAAGTCCTTAGGAAAACAAAATCAATTGTAGATAACTGAAATTAAGGCAAAATTGAAAACAAATTAGAAACCTCTCAACTTCTAAGATAGGTACTGAAAGGGCGTTGCGGGGGTGTTAATCCTTCCCCGCGCGTAACAAACTCCCGAACCTAGCTTTAGCGATGTAGACCATTTTTTTAGGTGACCAACTGCACCCCAAAAACAGTTGGTGGTGACTCTATATTCTTTTTCATCACCATTCGAGTGAAGGGTGGAGAACCGCATCCCCAAAAGCGGGTCCCCCCCCCGGACGAAATCTGGTGATGACAGCTGGTGACTCTACTGGGGATAGTTAGAGAGTTAGGCCTAGGATTAGGATTAGGAGGTTCATTCTTTGTTTTAAATTATTTTTATTCTTTCATTCTTTATTTATTTTTTATTTAATCCATTTATTTAGTACGCTTAATCTTGTTGCATGATAGTTTTGATTTACGTGCTTTAACGCCATGATAGTTGTCTTTTACCGCTTTCTATAATTGTTGGATTCATGCATAAACCCTATACCCGGCTTTTTATCACAATTTAGGTTAGCGAGGTTTATTAGGGTGCCTTGCGCGTTGATCATTATCCGCAAAGGGACCCCGGACTCCTCACTCAAGCTAGAGGTCCTTTTAAGGCTCGTCCTTCTAAGGCCCTCCTCCGGTAAATCCCAGGGTGTACGGAGCCCTCTATTGAGGTAGCTTGGGAACCAACGAATAGAATAGGTTTAACAGTAAAAGTCCATTTAGGACATTGACTCACATATTGTTTGCTCATTTTAACCTTCCTTTTGAAGGATAAGTGCATTTATATTAGACCATATTATTTTATTATTGCTATCTTGCTATATACTGTTGTATAAGTATTCTTATTGTTATTGTTCATATATTGTTTTTTTATATTATTATTCTTCTTACTAATCTTATTTCGATTTATGTAAATGTTCATATTGAATATTATTGTATTTTTTTTACTAACCTTGTCTTCATTGTATAAATATTAATATTGTTTTTTTAACCTTATCTTGTATGTGATGCAGGAGGAGCAGAAGGATCAGATGACACTCTCTCCCCCGGTTTGGCAGATCGCCGGGGAGCAACGGGAGGACGAGCCATCGTGTGCGCCAGGTCCGCGAAGGAGGTAGACAAGGAGTGGACGGACGAGGCAACTAGGTCTATCTTCTGTTCCATGGAAGTGGAGGAGTCGGTGAGGGCAGAGAGGAGTTGGGCACCAAGAGCATCAACCTTGGTGGCGATGGCGGATATTTGGGTGCTATGAGCTTGGGCGTGGCGGTCCAGCTGGGCGGAGAGCACAACATCGGAGTGGATCGTGCCAAAAGAAGCACGCCCAAGGGCCAACTCTGGAGCTTTGGAGGACTCTCCCGCATGAATAGGAGCAGGAGTGCACTGGGCAGAGGAGTCCACAGGAGTATCAGCAGCAGCAGCAGAAGGGGCATCCGGAGCAGCAGAGGCATCCGGAGCAGCTAACCCGCTTTGACCAGATAGGTCAATAACGGGAATGACATCAGTAGGAGAAGAAGGTCTAGCCTTAGCAGGGGAAGGACTCCGTGCGGCATGGACCGGGCTGGAGGGGTTAGGGAACGGCACATCTGGAATGAAGGCCGGCGTAAGAAAGCCTTGGTCCAAATTCCAGATGATCATGGTCTCTGGGGATTGGGTATGGTGAGTGTAAAACACCCGGAGATCGGTGTCAAGAATGGAGGCGGTGTGGGCAAGGCTGAAACGGAGCCAAAGGTCCGTTAAGGTGTCGGCGGTGAGATGGTCAAGGTAATCTCGGGGTTGAGGTGGGGGAGGCGAAGGAGCTTTTGGGATAGATTTCGGGACATCAACAATGGCAGTAGCAACGGCGGTATCAACCACGGCAGCAACAGCAGAAGTGGAGGGAGTGGGGACATCCACAGCAGAAGGGGTTGAGGAAACAGCTTTAGAGACACTGCGCTGAGATGGCCCCGCAACCTCGGATGGTTCGGCACGGACGCTGTGCTGGGAGGCCCGAGAAATGGAGGGTGCAGCAATGGACCGAATCCGGGAGGATCGGTGAGCAGAGCTGACGTCAGGGGCATGGCTGTCGGCGGGGTCACCAACAGAACTGCCTTGTTGTTCCGTGGCAGGGAGAAGGGGGAGAGCTGCAGAGGGACGGCGGGCTGTCATGTTCCCATCAGGCGTAAGATAGCGAAGGTAATAAGCCGAAGGAAATGGAACAGCATCAGAGAGGGCAAAATGGTTCGGATGAAGATGCCGGAAGACAATGTTTAGTATGCGCCGGAAGGAATGGTTCTTGGGTCCATTCTGCAGCAGTTGGAACAAAAACGTCCCCCAGTCCATCGGAAGACCTTCAAAAATGCCGTACATGGCCAGAAGAAGATCATACGGAACAGAGTCCAGAGCGGAAGTACGAGCCAGTAAACATCGACTCAGTATGGCCGCCATACAGCGATAGCGACCTTGGAAGGACTTCACCTTGTATTCCTTGCCTTTATAGGTGCAACCCATAGAAGCTGCCATGGGATCGGCATCGGGGCGCTGTGGTTCACTGGGGGGTAGATTGAGAGCATCGCGGAGAACGGCGGGGTTGATTAGGATGGATTCACCGCGAACAGAGGAGATGATGGAGTCGGTGGTACAGCGGATCCGTTGGTAGAACTCGAGAATGTCGTCTATAAGAAGATCGACAGGATTGGAGATCAAGTTGAGTATGTGAGAGGCTTCTAGAAGAGGGCGAAGACGGAAAAACCAGTTCGGAGGGTTGGAGACAGTGCTCCAATCGACCAGATGGCCAGGATTGACGCCGGAAAGAGAGGTTTTGGGTGCCATTGTAGATGAAAGTTGAAGGGCGAGAGGGAAGGCGAGGTCTTGGGGATTGAAGGAGCAACGAGAGTTTTAGGGATTTGAAAAGGGTAACACTCGTGCTTTGCAGGAATGACCAGAATATATAAGACTGAGTTCGTGAATGTCAGCGGGTCTAGGAATTTGGCGAGTGAAACAGTAAACTGCTTGACAGGCTGATGTCATTAGTCTTTATATCAATGCGCCTCCGAATTAAAAGATGACGTGGAGACGGCATGACCAAGTAAGAGTAACAGCTGTTTGCCTTCCTGGGGAAGTGTGTGCATCACGAGACATGTATTCAATGAATCATCATGATTCCTCCTCAAAAGCACACGATATATAATAAGACATGGATTATCGCAATTTGACAGTGTCAGGAGTCCAGAGGAATGAACCGACAATCATCCGAAATCAACGATAGTCGAGTGACGAGTATTCGGATGAAAAGTATACCGTGTCCGTAGGAACAGAGTGCGGTGAAAGAGAAGTAGATTCCTTTGCTGTCAATAAGTCGAAGAGAAGAGACGTACCACAACACTTCAAATCCAAGACTATGGACTAGATTTATCGATAAGGTTGCAAAGAAAATCTGAACCTGTAGCTTCAAAAAAAAATAAACTAAAAGTACAAAAGCTTAACAGGCAAGGATTAGTACGAATAGGAGAAAATAGTCAGTGAAGAGCTATATAATCCGAACTAATGAGAAGCAGAACTTATGCATTACAACGAATGAAATAGATATATACATACTAGAGAATGATCAATGTCACTGAATCAAGGCCTATGTCAGATAATAAATACACAAGTTCATATAGGTCAACATAGCGAAACCGTCCTGCTAAACGACGTAGCTAAGATTAATTAAAAATCATATGATTTGACCAAACTAGGATTCATGAGTGAAAAATGAGGAAACACATGTCAAAAGCAAGCAGTTGATTATCCGATTAAAATGCATGGTTGAAGAAAGAAAAAAAAACATCCAAGCATGCCTCAATTCTGTTTCATCAACGCATGTCCAGTCAGATCCGGAAGTAAAGGTGCAGAGGAGGGAGTATCTGAGACATATTAGGGGGTTATTACTGAGGTAATAGATGAAGCTTAGGCTCCCCCGTAGATCATTCGATCCTCTCAATGAAAGGCTCCCCCTCGAATAGACAGCCAGGAAAGAGGTCATGAGACATATACGTGGGGTATTACTCGAATAATTTATAAAGCATTTTCTCCCCCGTAGATTGTGCAATCCTCTCGGTAGACCTTTCCGGCTTAAAGAAATTCAGCACTGTCTATCTTTTTAGGAAACTATACTTCAGAAGCTGATCAGACTGCGATTGTGTATTCATCCACTAGGCATTCCGAGCTAACCCATTTCATTTCTTCAACTATACATGTTAATAGAATAATCTAAATGAACAGGCATTTGTCATGTGGTGATCAGTGGAAATTAAGATCATGAAAGCAAAATTAGGTTAATCATATAAACTTTAATCATGTTTGCTTAAACGACTTCAGTCGGGAAACACAAGCATCCTCCCATTTATGAAGTTGCTATCAATATCAGGAGCATGAAAAACATTAGACAGTAAGTATGATCATCATTAAGATCAGTATGTATCTACTACTATCAATAAAAGCACAATGCATGTTCTGACAGTAAGTATACTGTTGGGTAATTTAAATGTGAAACTATGCAGAGAAGTCGAGCATACCTAATCGGAAGAGTAGTTCAAAGAATCTTGCATCAGGTAGGGGCTTTGTAAGTATGTCTGCCAATTGATCTTCAGTAGCAACATGTTCCAGTGAGATGTGACTTTTGAGAACATGGTCGCGTATGAAGTGATACCTGACTTCAATATGCTTCGTCTTAGGGTGCATGACAGGATTGTTGCTGATAGCAATTGCGCTAGTGTTGTCGCAGTAGAGTGGAATAGATGACATGTTGAAACTGTAGTCAGTAAGTTGACTTTGCATCCATAGTAGCTGTGTGCAGCAACTCCCAGCAGCTATATATTCCGCCTCAGCAATAGAGGTTGATACGGAATTCTGCTTCTTACTGAACCATGAAATTAATTTATTTCCAAGAAACTGACACGTACCACTTGTGCTTTTCCTGTCGATGCGACACCCAACGAAGTCAGCATCAGAGTATCCGGATAAGGTGAAGTTGGACTCCTTTGGGTACCAGAGTCCCAAATTCATCGTTCCCTTGAGATACCTTAATATCCGTTTAACATGAAGCATATGTGACTCCTTGGGATTTGCCTGATATCGTTCACAGATGCAAGTTGCAAACATAATGTTTGGGCGACTTGCTGTAAGATACAGCAAGGATCCTATCATCCCTCTCTAGTCAGTCACATTTACTGATATGCCATCCACATCAGGATCTAACTTGGCACTGACAGGCATGGGAGTTTTGACGGGAGATGAACCTTCCATACCAAACTTCTTAATAAGATCGCGAGTGTACTTAGCTTGATTAATGAAGATCCCTTCCTTCAATTGTTTAACTTCTATTCCAAGGAAGTAGGACAGTTCTCCCATCATGCTCATCTCAAACTTGCCTGTCATCAACTTTGCAAACTCTTCACAAAGCTTCGGATTTGTTGATCTGAAAATGATATCATCCACGTATATCTGTACGATTAGAGTGTGTCCTTTCTCTTTTCGTAGAAATAAGGTAGTGTCTATCTTCCCTTTTTGGAAGTTATGAGCAAGTAGAAATTCTGACAGTGTGTCGTAACAGGCTCTTGGAGCTTGTTTCAAACCATATAAAGCTTTTCGAAGCTTGTAGACTAGATGTCCTGCCTTAGGTTCAATGAAACCGGGAGGTTGTTCAATGTACACCTTCTCTTGAAGATCTCCATTAAGGAATGCGCTCTTGACGTCCATTTGATAAACTATGAAGTTTTCATATGAAGCATACGCCAGAAACATTCGGATTGCCTCAAGTCTTACTACTGGAGCAAAGGTCTCATCATAGTCTATTCCTTCTTCTTGACGATATCCTTTGGCTACAAGTCTGGCTTTGTTTCGGATTACTATTCCATCCGTATCAAGCTTGTTCCGGAACACCCATTTAACTCCAATGACTTGCTGAGACTTAGGCCTTGGTACTAGAGTCCACACATTATTTCTCTTAAATTGATTCAGCTCTTCTTGCATGGCTTCTATCCAATTCGAATCCTGAAGAGCTTCATCTACCACTTTTGGTTCTATTTGAGATAGAAAACACGAGTAAAGACACATGTTGAAAGTTGCTGCTCTTGTTCTTACACCAGTAGTAGGATCACCAATCACTTGATCTGAGGGATGGTTTCGGGTCCATCTGTAATTCTGTGCATGTGATGGTTGATCTTGAATAATTTGAAGCTCGCGCATTAGGTGGTTCAGGTATATCTGCTGGTTGAGCTTCTTCCGGACCAGATGTTTCGTATTAGAAGGTACGGTAGAACTAGGTGGTTCTTCAACACTGTTTCTTTCAGTGTTAACTGGTCCAGACGGGCTTGAAGGTGCTCCGGAATTTTGGGTATCCGAAGGAGTATGTCCGGAGCTTAATGGTAGTCCTGAGTCCGAATCATTCGTACCATCATCCATATAATTTCTTTGTCCCTCGTTGATGCCACGTGGTTTGTTAGAATGTGTAACAGGAACATTCATAAACTTCGAATAATCGATGTTGCTGTCTGGGACCTGTACATTAGAAGTTGAAGAAGCAACTTTTGACCAATCAAGATTAGTTTCATCAAAGGTCACATGGATGGATTCTTCAACCTTAAAAAGTTTTCTATTGAAGACCCGATAAGCCTTGCTATGTAATGAGTACCCGACAAAAATCCCATCATCAGATTTTGGTTCAAATTTATTCCGGATTTCTTTGCTATGTATCAATATATAGCATGTACACCCAAAAGCTCTGAAATGTGAAATTGAAGGCTTTCGTCCTCTCCACATCTCATAGGGTGTTTTCATGGTAGATTTATTTATTAGAGTTCTGTTCTGAACATAGCAGGCAGTGGACACAGCTTTAGCCCATAGACTGAGAGGAAGCGTTGCCCCTGCTAACATAGATCTGCCAGCCTCGACTAAAGTACGATTCTTGCGCTCAGCTACCCCATTTTGTTGTGGAGTTCTGGGCGCAGAGAAGTCATGCTGAATGCCCTGTTCAGAACAATATGATCTCATATCTGACAAATCAAATTCTGTACCATGATCACTCTTGATGCACTTTATGCTCAGTCCTTGTGAGTTGCTTATCTAGTTGAAAAGATCTACAAGATGCTCAAAAGTTTGATCCTTTGATTTCAGGAACATCACCCATGTGTATCTGGTGAAATCATCGATAACCACAAGAGTATATCTTGCACCAGCCAGCAAAGGAACAGAAATAGGACCACAGAGGTCCATATGAAGAAGTTGTAGGGGAGCAGTTATTGAATTAACTGATTTGCTCTTAAAGCTATGTTTGGTCTGTTTGCCAAGTTGGCATTCTCGACAGAGAGTGTCTTTGGAGTATTTGAGTTTAGGTAGACCAGTGACAAGATCAAGTGATGCTAACTTAGACAGTGTCTTAAAGTTTAAATGTGCGCATCGCTTGTGCCATAACCGACTATCGTCATCTGAAGCTTTAGTGAGGAAGCATATAGGGTCAGAAGAATTATTTCTTAAGACCACTGAGTATATGTCCCCATCTCTTGATCTGGATAACTTAACATCTCCGGATAAGTTTTCCCTTACTGTACAGGTGTTGGACATAAAGGAAACAATAAATCCTTTGTCACATAAATTACTGACACTTGATACAACTCTAGTGATTGATACACAGCCGTTGGTTAAAGTGCCATACCCGACAGTCTTTCCTTTGCTGTTGTCACCATATGAAACGGATGGACCTCGTTTTTCATTAACTTCTACAAGCAGAGTCTGATCACCTGTCATATGTCCGAAGCATCCACTATCGAGGATCCACTTGCTTTGATTGATCTTTAACTTCAAGTGATCCGGCAATGCATTCCAGAGATGCTCCTGAAAGACAACAGTTTACACTTTTGGTGCCCAAACTTGTTTCGAGCGGTTAGAAAGAACAACAGTAATGTCAACAGTTCTGGATTTGACTTTGCTAGGACTTTTAGCTCTCTAAGTTGACTTTAACTTGTTAGTTTCAGCTGCTTCTTTTATTTGGGTTATCTTGGGAAAGACACTCCTTTGAGGTTTAGATTTTGTTTTGCTCGAAGAACCCTTTTTATTGAACTGATCTTTATTGGTACGAATTTGATTACAAAGCCAGTTATCAGATAAACTCCAACATTCATAGTGATAATGACCTATTTCCCTACAGATGGAACAGACACTATAATGCAGGGTATAAACGGGGGATACAGATCTCTTAGATTTTACAGACTTTCTACTTTGTTCCCTGTGGCCTAATCCATTGCGTTTGGGTGACGCACTCTTGGCCCTAGATGCGTCAGCTTTAGCCTTTCCTTTCTTTTTGGGTGCTACAGTTTTGGCTTTAACTGCAGCATCCTTCCCTTTATCATTAGTTACAGGTGCTACTACTTCGGGAAGTGCAGTAACAGCCTCGACTCCACAGTCATAAACTATGGTGCCACCTAAAATGAAACCATCCAACAGTTTAGACGTACTAACAGGATATAAGTTGGTTAGTTTTGGAGTGAAATCCAGAGGACACTCAGTAGCTTGAGGATTGGAGGTTGATGATTCGGAGCCTAGGCCAGGTTTGACTCGAATATTATCCAGATCAGTCCTAAATGAAGAGGCTATTTCCCCGGATTTAAGCCACTTACGATTTATTTCCTTTTCCTGTTCAAGTTCATTCTCGAGTCTTTTTACAATAACTTTTAGGCCTGAGAGATTGGTATTTAGCAGATGATTTTCAGCCCTTAGATCGTGATACCAAGCTTCTTTTCCTTTGAAGTCAGCTATGTCTTTTTCAAGTCTAGTAATAGTAAATTCAAGACATTTATTCTGACTTTCCATATCTTTGTACATTTGAGTAATTATTAGTCTCTCATTCTTTTCATGATCACGTTCAGTAATAAGAGATTCTATTTTACTCATGAGCTTAGAGATAGAAGGTACCTCAGTATTTGCCATGAGGCAGACGTTCGGCTTAGGAGTTGGCTCATCATCCGAGGATTCCTCCTCTTCTTCCGAGCCACTGATGTACTTTGTCACGAGCGCCTTCCTCTTGTTCTTGTTGTTGTCTGAGGTGGTACGTCGAGGAGTAACCTTGTCACTTTTCTTTACCGTCTTAGATTTGGATCTGCATTCCTTGGCCCAGTGACCGGGTTTCCCACAATCAAAGCATTCTTAGGAGCTCGACTCCGATCGCTCCTTCCTTTTGGATGATGAGAGGCCTCTTCTGAATCCTTTTCTACTTTTCCGAAGGAATCAAAGGATTTGACAAGAAGAGCTATTTCCTCTTCTACGTCTGAGTCGGAATTCTCTGACTCATCCGTATTATCCTCTTGATGATTACTGGAGCATTCCGTAGCTTTGCGGGCTACCCCTTTTTCTTTCCGAGCTATTTTCTCATCACGGTCAGTGTATCTGAATCTGACCTCATGAGTCCGAAGCTCTCTGTATATTTCTTCAAAGGCAGTAAACGGCCAGTTTTTGTCAGCTTGCATCTGGAGCTGCTTGGAGTAGTAGCGATCCGGCAGGGATCGAAAGAACTTGTCATTGATTTGAGACTGAGTGTAGTGTTCATTGACAGTTTTTAGCTCTAGAATGAGCTTGCCGAATCTCCGATAGATGCTCTCAAAGGATTCGCCAGGTTTGTGATTGAAACTCTCAAAGTTCTGTCTGAGAGCACATATCACGTTTTGCATCTGGGATTGACTCCCCTCATAGAGGATTGTCAGTTTATCCCAGACAACTTTTGCTGTCGTGCAGCCCTGGACGTCCGTGAAAGCCTCGGAATCCAAAAACGATGTAACGTAAGCCAGAGCCTTTTCACTAGCGCACTGCCAGGCTCTTTCATCGTTGGTAAGTTCGGCATCCGTCATTGGTCTTCTAACTCCATGTTCTCCGATAGTCATCGGAATTGGAATCTCCTGATGAAGACAGGGCCACATGAGATTATCATGGCATACCATAAACATCTTCATGCGAGCTTTCCACTGGGAGAAAAGCTCAGGTGTGAATTTGGGCGGTTTTGTCAGAGTAAAACCAGAACTCCGTGGTTGAGGAGTAGTGGCAGCAGCAGTTGAGGTGGGTCGACGTTTTCACTGCTGCTTCGATTTGGGATGGGCTCTTGTGCACCTCCGGAGTTAAGGCGAGTGTTGAATAGCATACTGCTTTCTTCGGACATTGCTGAGAGTGAAAGAGTGGGATCTCTACTTAGAACAAATAGAACTTGCTCTGATACCACTTGATGGTCCCTTGGAGCCTAGAGGGGGGTGAATAGGCTCTTATCAAAACTCTTTTGATTCTCTTATGACACAACACTTATCTAGTTAAGTGATAGAATCACTGCGGAAGATAACCATATAGTGGAAGTATTTTGTTTTATTATCAAAAGATAAATACAACAAAATAGAAGTAGGACTCTTTTACACTCTGTTTACAAAAGGATTCACACACTAGCCTATATTATGTCTTTGAACTCTTGTGCATACACACGGTTGATTCAGGCTCGCTCGCACACACATTTCCAAAAGTACAAGTATGAATATTTATAAAAGCATTCCTAGGAGACAACCTTGGAACTTGTAGTTCCGGAATGCATTCAGCACTAACTATTCCTCAGTAATCTCTCTGCCTTGACTGCTATGGTTTGTGGAGATCAAGATCTTGGGTTTGAAGAGTATTAGTGCCTTTGTGAGTTCCCAAGTATAATTAAAGTTGTGTCCACATATCCGGGTGATCCACGTGTAAGATTCTTCATGTTCTCAACGAGTTTGTCTTACATTGGAACACCACGAGCTGATAACTTTAAATGCGGTAAGTTGAAGTAGTATCTTCTGGGTCCGGTGTAATTTTCCTTACTCCGTTGCTAATGAAGCTCGGAACCTTACTCCGTGTCAATGGTTGCTTACTTCGTATCTATTTGGTACTGGAATCCTTAGTCTGTGTCAGCGCTTCCTTACTCCGTGTGAATGAGAAGGTCGGAGTGCTTATTCCGTATCAGCGCTTCCTTACTCTGCATGTAAGTTCCTTACTCCGTATGTAAGTTCCTTACTCCGTATGTAAGTTCCTTACTCCGTGCGAGTCTAAAGAATTGGATGGCTTACTCCGTACTAGCACATCCTTACTCCGCATGAGTGAGTGGTCCGTATTCCTTACTCCGCATCTGGTTTCCTTACTCCGTGCGAATAAAGACTCGAGTCCTTATTCCGCATTAGTACTTCCTTACTCCGTATGTATGGAAGACTCGGATGCCTTACTCCGTGTCTTCTTTACTTTAGTTCACTTGAGTGGAAAACTTAACTTTTTAGCTCCGTGTCGACTCTTTTACTTCGTGCGACCTTGTAGACTAAGATTCTTACTCCGCATCAATTTGACTTAGTCCATTTGAGATATTAAGAGCAAACTCCGTAATCCGTAGCTTTTAAGTTCTTAGTCCGCACGAATGTTCCTTATTCTGTATGTATTGGTGACTTGGTTATTTACCAAGTGTTTGACGACACTCACTCTTGTCCGGATCAGGATTATGTATCCTGTCCTTAGCTTTGCTCTCACGAGTGTATCTCCGGATTAATAACATATCTTCTGCAATGATCAAAGAAACACAAAAGATCTCAAATCAAATTACATAGGGCTTTATCAGCATTATCCAAATTCTGGGCTTGATCCAACAGAAGCTGATACTCAATTAGTTTGGCAGAATCCTCCCATACCTCAAGGAAGCTTTGGAGCGTATCCAGGTTTTTTTCCTACACATGGATTTTGTGCGGGGTCACCTCCATTCACAGCCTATGCAGCCCCAGTACCCCAATTCCTAACATATCAACCACCAAGAGGGGGCCCTAGCCCTTTTCCCCCAGTCACTCCTCCGACCATGTAACCAGGGCCCTAACAAACGTCTGTTAGGCCGAATCAAGCTTCCAACAAGACTAAGCTAGAATTTGATCTAATTCCCATAACCTATACTGAGTTATATCCCCAGCTTTTGAAAGCTGGTATGGTGAGCCCCATACCAATGGGAGAAGTGAAGCAACCTTACCTGGGATGGTACAAAGCAGATGCCCGTTGCGCCTATCACAATAACGGAGTTGGTCATAACATTGAGGGTTGCATTGCCTTCAAGAGAAAGGTCCAACATCTTCTCAATTCCAAATGGTTAGATTTCTCAAAGCAAGCTAGTGCACCAAATGTCAACTCAAATCCATTGCCAGAGCATTCCAACTAGTGAACGTGGGAACCATTGGAATAAAGGAGAGAAGCAAGCTTTGTGACACCTCGGGAAACTCTTTGGATGTTTACAACTTTTTTTTTGTTTGGTTTTGGTTAATCTTGTTTTACATTTTACATGCTTTTTGAAACTCTAGAACCTCGTTCCTTTGTTTAGCATTTGTGGAAAAATAATTAAGCATGTCTTTTAACAGTTGTTTTACCACATTTTGCATGCAATGTCTATTATTACTTGTTTACTCTCTTGGCATGGGTAATAAGCCCAACAGGGGCATACCAAACAAAAAATCTGAGCTATCTAAGTTTAGCCAAAACCAAAAGAACAATCAAGGAGCAGTTACCATTGAAATCAAAGGACCAGACTCAAGAAAAGTAGCATTCACTTCAAACAGGGGCATTTGACATCGAAGGGTTCCTTCTGCCACCGAAAGATAAGTTCATTTTTGTTTTAAGCATTTCGAGACAAATTTTGATTGTTTAAAATGAAGAGAGGCCGTCTTTTCTTACCTCGTAATACTACCATTGCTAGCCCTTTTGAGCCTGAGTATGTTTCTTTCAAATAACCTGATCCGTAGTTCACCTCATATTGGAGCAATCAATGAAGTGTCAAGGCCTCACGCTGGGGCAGTTTTGCAAAATAATTCTTATACTGGGGTAGTTTTTAAGACCCCTCATAGATACATACCCCACAATTGGGTAAAGAAGGAAAAAGCATAACTCTCATATCGGGGCAGTTTTCAAGACCCCTTAAAAAATACACCCCATGATCAGGGTAGTTTTTGTGAAAAAAAAAAAAAGATAGAGCGCGAAAGAAGAAAAAGGAAGAAAGAAATATGTTATAGCGGGATCCCGCATTGGGATAGTTTTGCAAAGTACTCCCTCGCATTGGGGCATTTTAGAAATTTTGTAAAATATAGTTTGAACTATGGATCAAATCTAGCCTAGAATAGGTTTGAGCCACTTTATACCCTTTCTTGTTAAACCCAGTAGCCCAAGCCTACATTACGGTTCTAAATAAAGTCCTCTCGGATTAAATGATTAAAATTTTTGTCAAGTGCTCAAAAAGGAACAAGTCATGGATATTCAAGGCGGACTTGATGAAAACCTGCAAGGGTATCAAGGGTAAAATACAAAGCCAGCTACAAGGCAGAAGGAACAACAAGAAAAAATGAGGCGGGCTTAGTGAAAACCTGAAAGGGCACTAAGAGCAAAATTCAAAGCCAAGAAAAGAAGGTCAAGCATTCAAGACCCAAGATCAGTCAATATCTCCTCCATTGAATTTCTGCGCAACAAGACTTAAGCACTTAGATATCCTTTCAATCAAACCTCTGCACAATAATCCCAAGATCTGCAAGCATCTTCTACGACGGAGCCTTTGAACATCGATCAAGGTCCAAAATCATACCAATATTCACTCCATTTGAGCTCCAAAGCATCAAGAGTCCAAGACTACCAAATAAGCAGCCAAAATCTCCAATCCAATCCCTAAGCCTCAAGATTCAAACAACCAGGCATTCTCTCCAACCTTGTCTCTAAATACCTAGATCCAAGCCATCAAATAGAATTGTCCATTGATATTGTGAAACCCTCAAATCCATGCAAGGCCAAGCTGAAGGCTACACCTAGTTAGTTCAGAAACTTTGGGAGGCTTCCCCTCAAAAGCTTTTACCTCTCTCAAGTGAGAATGCAAGTAGTGATTTTACATTGCATAATTATGTTTCAAAAATCGTTTTCAACAAATTTTATTTTTAAATTCAACTGCTTTGTGTGCGTTACTTTCAATAAAATTCTTATGCCCCAACTGAATTTCCCAGGGTGTCACTCAGCAAGAATGCCCCGACCAAGCAAGAAAGGGTTTTCCGATTGAACGAACCTACTCCCCAACCAAGGCCAAAACCAATGTCCAGGAATACAATGACCTCCTAGCAAGGTTTAATTGAGTCAGAAAAAATTTTATTGAGCACTCTAAGATTCTGGAGAAAGCAAGCAAGCCTCCCTAGCAGCCGGAGCACCCTCAACTCAAGAGTTTTTCAGATGAGATCTGAATTCTATTCCCCAACAAGTCCAATTGAATTCCAATAATGCCAATCCCCTAGCGGTTTAAGCTCCCTTTTAACATAGAATTCACCTTGCATCCTAGACATGCATCTCATTGCATTACATGCATCACTTGCATAAATTCATCATTTTCTTCAGTTTCAGGAATGTTGTCGCCTCTGAAGATCCCAAGAGATCATCCTCAACAAACTTCCCAAAATAACCAAGCTCTAAAGGCTCCCATTGTTCAACTATAGAAGTCATTCTTTGCGATTTCCCAAGTCCTAGAAGCATCCATGACAATCAAACACACATCTTATTCTTTTTTCAGGTAACCTCATAGAGTGATCTGATTGAGTGAACTCGTAGAAGGAGCCCATATTGAGTCGTTAGCAAACTTTTTCAGCAATCATTGATTCCTTTCCAGGCCCTAGATGCCATTTCACTCCCTATCAACCTTAGAGGTCATCCCTTGTACATATCCTTCTTTTTTATCACGTTGGGAAGTCCGCAGGCAGCTCCCCTGCACCTATCCCACTTTTCTTTTTCATTTCTTTCAGGAAGTCCACCGGCAGGTCCTCGGTACCTATCCTCAGTCTTTAAATTTAAATTTTGGAAATCCGCAGGCAGTTCCCCTGCATCTATCCCACTTTTCTTTTTCATTTTTTCAGGAAGTCCACCGGCAGGTCCGCGGTACCTATCCTCAGTCTTTAAATTTACTTTTAGGAAGTCCACAGGCAGTTCCCCTGCACCTATCTCATCCTTTCTTTTTAACCCTTTCAGGAAGTCCACCGACAGGTCCCCAGTACCTATCCTCAGTCTTTAAATTTACTTTTGGGAAGTCCGCAGCCAGTTCCCCTGCACTTATCCCACATTTTGTTTTTAATTTCAAGTAAGTCCGCGGGTGGTTCCCCTGCACTTATCCTTTTCATTTTCTTTGTTTGGGAAGTCCGCAGGCAGTTCTCTTGCATCTATCCCACCTTGTCTTTTCAATTCTCTTAGGCCCTAGATGCCTTCTTAATTTTTCTATTAGGCCTCAGCTGTCTTTTTCATCATTGTTTGGCCCTAGATGCCTTTAACTTCAATCAAACCTTAAATGCCTTTTCAGCCTTATTCAATTTCCACCAACCATATGAGCTTCTTTCCATTTCTTGGGGACAGACCCACCTTCCTTCGGCAACAGGTGAGCCAGGTAAGTGGTCCAACCCGTCCAAAACAAGTCCGTTTTATCTTTGTGCACCGTTTGTACACAAACAATGTACAAAGAGGGGCAACTTTTGGACCCCATTTTGTCCGGGTTGGACATACACATTCATTTTCCGCTTTAGGCTTCTTTTCTGTTCGTTAACCATTTTGTACAATTAAAGAGACGTGACCGTTGATTCAAAAGGTGCAATTTCAACAAATTCTTCAAAAAGGTTTTCAAAATGCCAAAAATCTAGTCCCAGGTGATAAAGAATCAAATTTGAGGATCAACGCCATCGACCGTGCTCAATTCTGAGGTCAAACGAAGAAAATATGGTCAAAACGGTAATTGACCTTCAAAACGGAAATCCAGATCAGGTCATGAACCTCATTTTCCTATTCTATTCCTCATTTTGAGAATTTTGACATATATATTGCATATTTTCGCTCCCGGAGCATTTTCAAAAAATAACAAAAATATATGTTTTTTAGTGATGAAACAGTTTCAGGACATGCAGTACAGGCTTAGCGTGGAAATAAAATCATTTTAAAATAAAAATGACATGGGGACACTCGTCACGATGCCCCGAGTCCAAAAATAATTTTTTCGAGATTTTGCGAAATTCGGATTGCCTCACCGATCTCAAAACTAAAAACACATCACTTAAAAATACCCAACTAAAAAGTTAGAAACCCTAGCCGCCATCTTTTTTTTCCCACCTAACCTAGTCCACGTGCCCCCTTCTCATCGGTTCAAAAAAAAACAAAACAAAACAAAAAAAACAAAAAAACAAAACAAAACAACAAAATAAATAAAAACAAAAAAAAAACCCAGATCTCGGTCAACTCTCACGTCATGTCTCTTTCGCGCATCATCTTCCTCCCAGACACAGCGACACAGTGCCTCTTTGAGCACCTCTGCCTTCTCCTTTCTTCTTCTCTTCTTCCTCTGCCGTTCCCAAATCGGCTTTCACCCCCGTCGCCACAGCTCTGACAGATAGACCACCACGCCGAAAGACTATCCCTCCAGCTCATCTCTTTTCTCCCATGGATCGAACCATGGTCAAGCCATGGTTCTCCTCTCACTCTCTGCCGCACCCAAGACTGGGTTAAGCCCAACCCTAGTCGGCTCATGCGACCTCACTGCCCCCAATCGAACTCCCATCTTCTATAAAAAAAACCCCTCAATCCCTTCCAATGGACACGGGCTCTCCTCTCCTCGAAAATTCCAAAATCCGAAAAACACAATCCCTTTCTTCGCCTCCTTCTTCCACCGAGAGCCCTGCTCCCCTTGGCCGGAGATCCGTCCACTAGCCGATGTGGAGTACAAATCGCCCCCATATAGTCACGAAGCTCAAAGACCTCACCGACCTTTTTTTTCAAATTGGGTGGAAATCTCACCAACCGTTTAGTGCTTCACCAAAAGCCGGCCGTCTAGTGTGTCGCCAAAGTCTGACTGAGGAATTCGGTGCGTACTCCAGGCAACCAAAGCACGCAACCTGGTGTGCTACCTTAGCTACCTGTGTCTGAGGAAAGGATCGTCAATCCATTTGGGTTGGTCGCTAGTTTCATATGCTATCTTCGTTGTTAATGTTTATGGTTTGATCAAGTTTTATTGTTTTTCGTTGTTATTGTGTTTTTTTTTTTTTGGTTGGTCTGTTCTGTCCTAGTCTGTGTTCTATTCTTGGTGAGGCGTTTGGGTTGCTGCTCCCTTGTGGTTTGGGTTTTATTTGTCGTGGTTGTTCTTGGGGTTGACGGGTGACTAAAACTTCCCTCCCTGTTATGTTGGTTTGTACACGCTTCTGGGTTTTTTTTTTGGTTCATGGTTTGGTCTTGCTGTCTAATGTTGGTTTGGTTTGGTTTAGTTTCACTACTTTAATAAAAAAAACATCTTTATACAAAACAAAAACGTTGAGTTCAGGTTGTTCTTGGTTTGGTTTGGTTTGTTTTTTAATTCTGGTTTCACAAAAACAGCATCTTCTTACAAAAAAAAAACATTGCAGGTCTCGTTCATTTTGGCTTGTGCACGTTACTCTCTTATTCTGTTTATGGTTTGGTTTTTGAGTTTTGGTTTGGTTTAGTCAATTCTTTGTTTAAAAAAAAATATAGCGTATTTACAAAGAAAAGAAAACGTTGGAGGTTTGTGAGTTTGGCGAGTCTTATGCTGTGATTTGTTTTGGTTTTATGGGTATGTTGCCTGTGTTTTGTTTTGTTATTTGTTTGGTCCACTGTTTGCTTTGGCGTGCAAGTCGTTTTGTTCTTTCCTTGGTCAATGCTAGTTCCTCCTCTGGGTTGTATGTTATATTGCTTATTTTCTCTTTGTATTTCTGTTCATATGTACAGCTTACCTGTTGTTTTATTTATTTATCTTTATTAGGCCTTCGGCAAATGTTAGTATGGCTATTAGCAATTTTGTATATGTGGGTTCGTGACCCAATACAGTTGTAATATTGTAAATCAAGTACTTAGTGAAAAGACGAGTAAGGAAAAGAAAAAGAGGAGAACGTGAAAAAAAAAAGAGAAGAGAAAAAAGAGAGAAAAAAGTGAGCTTATTTTCACCCACACCACTTGTGTTAATTTTTAATTATCCATGCATTTTGTTTAATATTTAAAAAGAAAAATCTTCTCCGAACAAAAAAAAACAAAAAACAAAAACAAAAAAACAGCAAGAATCTTTCCTTGAAAACAAACACTTTCTATTTAAATGTTTTTCAAATTTAAAAAAAAAAGCAAAAAAACAAAAAAACAAAAACAAAAAAAGAAAAACAAAAAGAACACATTTTACTTAAACATTTTCCAAAACAAAAACTTTTCATAATAATAAATCTTTTAAACACTTGAGATTTTAAAAACTTGGGATTTTAAAATATTTAGAATTTTTAAACACTTGGGATTTTTAAAACATTTAAAAAAAACCAAACAAACAAACATCAAAAACAATAACAAAAAAACATTTTCTAAAAAAAAGTGTTTTCTCATAAAAATAAATAAATAAATAAAAATTCAAATATTTATGCTTTTAAACTTGATCTTTTCAACATGAATTTAAGTCTTGGGTTTTTTAACATACCTTTACATTAGCGTGCAACTTAGAAATTAATCGTTTTCTTAGCCTTCTTTAAATAACTTAGATGCTAATTAAACCATAGGATTGATTAGATACTCTATTGAACTTCAAATAAATAGTTTAGAAATAGGAAAAGGAAAAATTAAATTGCTAGGACAAATTGGATTTAATTCTAAACTTTAACAAATGACTTAGAAAAATAAAAAAGATAGACTTTTAGGATGAATGTAAATTTCACCTCATCTTTAAACCAATAACATTTTAAACAAACGGTTAAAACAAGTTAGATTTTTCTAAACTCCTAAGATAGGTACCGAAAGGGCGTCGTGGGGGTGCTAGCCCTTCCCCACGCGTAACCAACTCCCGAGCCCATCTCTAGCAGCTTAGATCAAATTCCTTGTAGGTGACCAACCGCACCCCAAAAACGGTTGGTGGCGACTCTAATTTTTCATCACGATTCGGATGAGGGTTGGGGGGAACCGCACCCCAAAAGCGGTTTCCCTCCCAGATGAAATCCGGTGATGACAGTACGGAGCTTCTGGGTTCTGTTCTTGCTATTTTACAGGAGTGCACAATAGGTGTTTGATAAAATTTCCAACTGTGCATGCGACACAGAGAACTTGTGCCTTTTGATCCAGAACCTAAACGGATTCTCAGAAATCATCGCAGAGCAGCTAGGGACGTTGCTAGAGAAGCTGAGAATGCACTACAAGGTCTGGAAAATAGCATAAATGCACATAGGGCCTGTTGTATTGGCGCATCTCCTAAAACACACTTTTAGAATTGATGGCGGATCAAAAACCTAAAGGCGGTGGACAGCAATAAGGGGCAACTTTCAATGGGCAATACCTTGAAGGGGAGGGTAACAGGTTAATGCCCAGAACATTCCTGGACTACACATGGCCAACATAGTTTTGAAAGATTTCATGATGAAGAAGAGGAAGTACGAAGACCACGAGATTGTTGCTGTAACTAATGAGGTTAGTAGCGTGGTTCAAAGGGAGTTACCCATAAAGCATAAAGATCTGAATAATTTTACTCTTTCGTGTGTTATAGGAGATGCACCACAGCAGCAGGCCCTATGTGATTTGGGGGCCAGCATCAATTTAATCTCCTTCGCCCTCTATAAGCAACTTGGGTTTACCGGTATGAAGCCCACTTCAATCTCACTACAATTTGCTGACTGGTCCACTAGAAGGCCTAAGGGAATCATAGAGAATGTGTTAGTGAAGGTGGGCTCATTTATTTTTCCAGTGGATTTCATGGTATTAGAAATGGAGGAAGCTTGAGGAGTCCAACTCCTCCTTGGAAGACCGTTTCTCAGAACAGGGTGTGCACTTATAGATGTGGCTCAAGGGTGGCTGACCTTGAGAATCAATGAAGACACCCTAGCCTTTACTATGGAGAGAGCTCTACGAAGACAAGAAGAAGAGGATTGCTTTTGGGTTGATGACTTTGAGGCTTTGGTCAAAGATTTCTTGGGAGACCAAATTGAACAAGAGGAAGATGAAGTGCTTCAACTTACAGAAACCCAACAACAGGGAGAGGTGGATTTGATAGATGAAGAGGATGATCAAATGTCAAGCCCATTGGAGCAAGCTAAAGAAGCAAAGGAAGAGGACACAACTCCAGCTCCAGAATTGAAGGAGCTGCCGGAACATCTAAGATATAAGTTCCTAGACTCCACAAATAAATTTCCTGTGATTATTGCTGCAAACTTAAATGATGTGGAATGTGCTCAACTACTAGAAATCCTTAGGAGACATAAAAAATCCTAGGATGGAACATTGAAGATATTAGGGGCATAAGTCCAAGAATTTGCATGCACAAAATCTTAATGAATGTTAAATTTAAACCCACTGTAGAGAGGCAAAGGCGGTTAAACCTAGTAATGAAGGAAGTGGCCAGAAAAGAAATCTTAAAATTGAAAAATGCTGGAATAATCTATGCAATCTCGGACAGTGAGTGGGTGAGTCCTCTACATGTTGTGCCTAATAAGGGAGGCATGACAGTGATTAAAAATGAAAAGAATGAACTAATTCCATCTAGGACTGTAACTAGATAGAGAGTGTGTGTTGACTATCGAAAACTGAATCGGGCCACAAGGAAGGATCACTTTCCCCTTCCTTTCATTGACCAGATATTAGATAGGCTAGCGGGATATAGCCATTACTATTTCTTAGATGGATATTCCGAGTACAATCAGATTATGATTACGCCCGATGACCAAGAGAAAACCACCTTCACATGTCCCTTTGGCACTTTTGCCTTTAGAAAGATGCTATTTGGGCTGTGCAATGCACCTGCCACTTTTCAGAGGTGCATGATGGCAATCTTCCAAGGCTTGGTGGAGGAAATCATGGAGGTGTTCATGTCACGCCCCGGATTTCCAACCCGAGGAGACCGGAACGTGACCTTCCTTTTACCCGAGTTTGGATAAAGGGGATAGAATACAACATGCTCACACAGGATACCATACACTTCACATTTTATATTTAGAGAGACAAAAACCATATTTTTATTAAGTCCAAACATACAAGAGTGCCCAAACATGCTTTTATTACATAAAACTCCTCATTACAATATCCTCCCACTAGGGTTACAAAGCTCACACACAAAAACACGAAACTCAA
This sequence comes from Taxillus chinensis, assembly GCA_023512835.1. Lineage (NCBI taxonomy): Eukaryota > Viridiplantae > Streptophyta > Magnoliopsida > Santalales > Loranthaceae > Taxillus > Taxillus chinensis. The sequence continues at coordinate 21,716,077 of CM042087.1, forward strand.
ATAATAATAAACAAAGCCACAAAACAGAACTACCTCCAACTTGGGTGTTCCCGCCTAACGCCTGTAGGTCCCTGTAGAAAAACCAAACATAGTAGGAGCGGTGAGCAACCACAGCTCAGTAGGGATCATGTCTCCCCAACCCATCCCATGCTCCTAGCATCTACATGCCATGTGTACAAGTGCAGTGTCATGATACAATTATTTCAACAAATATAATGGCAAGCTATATCAGCAAATACAATTATTTCCATAGCCACACAGGCTAGCACATGAACAATCCCGGGCTTCCACAGCCACCGGGTTTCCAAGAGCAGTCCCGGGCTTCCACAGCCATCGAGTTTCATAAAACAGTCCAGGGCTTCCACAGCCACCGGGTTTCACAAAACAGTACACACAGCCACTCAGGCATAACACCAAACACTTAGAGGGCACACATTCACAAGTGTACAAACCCAGCCATTCAGGCATAAAAACAAACACTTGGCATGCACACCTTTACCGACTCATAATTCTAGCCTTACTGGCATATTATCAAACACATACTGGGCATTGTCACACAAACAGATTCACACATGCATTTTATCAAACATTTAACATGCACTACCTACTCAATGTCAGAATCACACCAAAACGCTATTGAAGGCCAACATTCATATAGGAGATCACACCTATATGAATTTACATATAAATAGTATGATAACAAGGACGATATCCAACGGTTCATTCACCACAGGGCCTAACCCCGGATCAGGTACAAGAAGACATAACCCCTACCTCAAAGATCCTCCACGCTCTTGCCTCCACGGCTAACGCCGTCCAACCACGGGAATGACAACAACAGCCATGAATTGGAGCTCTCTCTCTCAATCTCCCTCTCTCTCTCTCTCTCTGCGACGGCTGCGGCGGCTGACAACAAAAACCCTAAACCTAAAATAAAGAGAGCTCCTCTTTATATAGACCTCACTTATCAAAACGACATAGTTTTGATTAATGAAATCCCACCATCAAAACGACGTAGTTTTAATAAATGAAATCCCACCATCAAAACGACGTAGTTTTGATAAATGAAACACACCATCAAAACGACGTAGTTTTGATAAATGAAACACACCATCAAAACGACGTAGTTTTGATAAATAAAACCTGAACTAACCACTCCGCTTCCACACAGGACAAAATACCCACAATCCGAACATGGTCATTGTCACACGCAACTTCTACACGCTCCCACTTGAGCTCATTACACTCTCTAACAATCAAGCCACGAAGACTCGTAGAAACACTCCTTCGAAGACTCGCTGGAAACGTGGCCTCGAAGATCTGTCTCGAAGATCTAACTTTTGACCCTCAAACCTTCGAACTTCGACCCTCGGTCTTCGACCCTACGACCCAAATCTTCGAGTCTTCCACCTTTCGACCCAAGCGTTCGCCCAAGGTTCTGTTCATCTTTGTTCCAGCTTGTTCTACCCAAAACACGGGTCATTACATCCTCTCCCCCTTAAGACTTTTCATCCTCGAAAAGAAACAACATGCAAGGAAAACAAACACATGCGGCCCATTTGCAAGACAGCGAGCCACAACGCCCAGATGGATCACACAACATAACAGGACATCTCAAACACATTTTGCAATCTCAAAACACATCTCAATAAAAATACCAGTTTACAAGTAGAAATACAAATACACCAAAGCATGAACCACAAGAAAACACATCACTACAGCCACCTCCCCCCCTTAAGATTGTTTGTCCTCGAACAACTCTGGGTGTTGCTCACGCATCATGGATTCGCGTTCCCATATTTCGTCCATAGGACGTGTCGTCCTCGAAAAGACAATACACTTTCCATAATGCACATGCTGATGCACAACGCCCACAACCATTCACATACCCGTGACTGAAGATATCACACAATAACACAAATGAAGGCATGTACCCACAGACCCAATACAACACAGCATGATAGGGAAACACATATTCTAAACTCACAAACAATCCTTGTTCTCCTCACCTAACACATGTCACAAGTATTCACATGTCACGACGGTGTATGACATATACGCCCATCCCCAACACGTACGTTTAACAAATCACATAGGTCACAGGCCAACTCACATCATAAACACCACTACAAGGAACAACTCACAAACAAAACACTACTATACGTTTAACATTCCACTGCCCATTCGCCAACACCATACAAACTCATCCGCAGAGAGTTTCCTCATAACCTTCCCACCTTTGGACTTTTTGTCCCCGAAAAGAGAAATCAAGTAGTAAACGTCACGAGAAGATCAAAGCAACACATAACACCCATGAACACAACAAGAACTAGAGCTTGGCCAATTAGCGTGCTGACAACAACTCATGTGAGCAAGGCTGACAACAGTGAGGTTGAGAAACCTCCCATAGATTCGTTAAGACCCCGACAACCGAACAAGGCCAACACCATAAGCCTATGCGTGAAGCATCCATTCGCTAGAATTCATATGATTGAACGAGAAGTCACTGCATCAACATAGTAGGGTACTCGGCGTTAGACGCCTACTCGTGTCACAATAGGACCAACACTCCACAATGTAGAATACTTAACAATGACACCACTAAGATTTGATGTCAACGGACACCAACAATTTACAACGCAGCCACACTCCATATGTAGACCTTACCCTGACAGCAAACACAAAGAGGTCACAAGGAAACACAAACAAACAAGAGAAAAGCATTATGCAAACCACAATCGCATTTCCACACATGGAGATCACCCCAGCAGCACCATCATCACTGCTAAAACCGCCTCACTCTATAGCGATACATGCAACAACAGAACCCAACCAATGCTAAAGGGAACTCAAGATGACTTACAATCCAGGACACAACTACATCAAGATGAAGTTTGCCCTCCACCAATTCGGTCATAGTCAACAAGATGCCCAATGGAGTCGAAGGAGTAACTCAAAACAACAAACGTAGTACCATACTCAATCACGGAAAGACCAAAAAAACTACTATTGGGCTAACACCAGTCACCAACATTGAGAATGTACTAAAGAATCCCATGAACCAGAACGTCACACAAATAACACCTCCCTGACTACGGTCAAATAGGGATCCACCAAGGTTCCACACAGCCTTCACTAACTGAGGCTTATGTTACAACCCAAGTGATAACGCCTTACTCAGTCGGCAGACATTCCATGCGATAGGAATCCTTTGACGCCGGGTAGTTGCCAACAACGTAGTTCTCTCCACCCTGGAAAACTCTCCTACCTGCAACATGACAATAACGGAATCCGCGGTGTCACCACTCATAGGTCACAAGGGAATCCTTAGCCTCCAGGACATACTCCACCTCATGGCCCACTAACCCCGCTATAACAACCGTCACGTTCTATCTCAACACACCAATAAAACACGCAAACTGACCAAGAAATACTCAGGCTCTAGCCTCAGCTAAATGTGATCACTGCCATTCCTCCGGGTATGCACAGGAAACAAGACATGCAAACGCCTGATTCGGGACTTTCACGTAGCACCCAAACACACCAACACCTTGATAGCGTGAACCATCTCCCTTATCGCGTGATACTATACATGAAAAGTTTTCAAAGAGGACATATGTAGGTCATTCGCCTACCACCACCGCTCTAATGCATACACCTTTTGATATCCGCCCGACATAAATCTCTCCCCAAGGAGTAGCACTAATACCCCATCCTAGCAAAACTGTCACAACTGACTCAACTCGGGAAATCAAACAACTCTTTTTCTTTCCCAACTTACCAACATTTTAGTAACACCAGACAAGGAATAACATAAACAACATCACCTCTAACACTCTTCCTCATCCTCATACCACGTTACTATACCAATACGCCATGCCTCATCCTTCTCTACGCATATGTGTCGCAACACCCACACGTAGCAACTCCGCTATATACCTTTACCACTTATGCAACACATACAACAAGACAATGCTACATTTTCTGCACATTCTCAACACATGCAACGAAACACAAGACACCTGATGAGTAGAACGTACCAGGTTTTAAATCTTCTCCTCTCCTTTAAACCCACTTCCCACAAGATACGGACCAAAGGAATGGCCCTACCATGCAAAGCACACCCTTAGTCCCTAGAGGAATGTTTTCCATATGTGGGTAAAAAGTCCGAATGAGGCCTGCCAAATCTCACTTGCTTACCTCTTGTTACCAATTGGATGCACCGGGCACGACCCTTGAAACCCACTCACAGCCGATAGCTGAGCTCCGGAACAATTCACATTTTATACATGTGCATACCCATTTCACAACATATTCTAGGAACATTACTCAAGGTCTTTCACACACCACAAGCATAACAAATGGCCACTGCTTGACCATCTGAGAACCCAGAACACCTATATAGTTACTAACCAAAACTTGCAACGACCACTCTAGCCAACAAGATAACACTTCAAGGACTCTAAGAGCAGGCTATACTAGCTGCATTTTCCACCCTCAACCACAACGCTTGGAAAGGTAACCATAGGAATATCCCTTTCAAGTAGTACTCCACACATACCTTTATCCACATAAGAACATATCTCTATTATTCAAGGTTGCTAAGGAGGGGTCACACGTTACCCACAAGCCATCACCTCACGCCTCAAGCTCTACTAGCTAGCAAAAAGGTAGCCTCCAAGGTTTGATTACTTTAATTATCCATGGTTGTCAAAATTGAATACCACTCCCATATAAAACCAACACTCACGTATCTATCAGTTACTTATTATCCTTCTAGTGTCATAAATATAAATGTTCAGTTTTCTTATTATATTCTTATTATATATATATATATATATTATTGTTACAAGTCACCAACCACGTCTATTAACAATGCTAACTCAAACGATCTCCTAAGCTTCAGCAAACGGCAAACTGTGGCTCAAGAGCCCTATCAACGAGAATACCCCTCTATTACAAGTGTCTTAATTTAATTGCTAGAAACTCAACAATCAAAGGTCCACCCATCCTCACCTGAGTTAATACGAGACTCAACCAATCACTATCTTCTGGAGATGTCCTACTTTTCCACGGATGCAACACTGATACTGCTTCCTGCTACGCTCTTTTCCAATGTCCCGATTGTCCACAGCAAGAACAACCCTTTAAGCAACTGGTCTCAAATTGATTTGTTGGGGGATTGACCCCCGTCTCAAAACTTGTGGCCATCTTCTGATTGCCCTCGTCAGCCTCTTGGGGTCCTTTCTGCTGATCAGGACAATAATGCTTCAGTTGATCTTCATCCGAGCTCCTCCAAATGATGTGAGTTAACCACCCTCGGTGTGCCTCGCTCTTAATCAGTTATCGAATCTCATCCCTCAATTATGGAATAATCAGGGTTAAAATGCCAATCTCTGCCATGTGAAGATCATTACTTACACTGGGCAGCCGCCACTTGCCCAGCCTGGGTGGTGGGCTCTTCTGTCGTACGGGTCATAATTTTTCAGAGGCTAGGTACACGAGGAGGTAGCGCTCCAGGTTAACACTCAACGCTCTTAATACCATTACCGACTAGGCGTTTGGAGCTATAACTAATCTCAAAACACACATTATCACCACACAGATTCGCAGATTCACATTTCACAGACTATACAAGTTCACACCTTCACATTGCACATATCATTTATACTCAAGTGATTATCTCATCGTTTTGAACACCACATTGCTTATTCCACACAATACCATACAAACGCACACACTTAAGCATTCACATATCTCACCTAGTCATTTTCAGAATATCAATAGTATTATCTCTATGTAGTTCGTTCACATTGCACAAGTCCACTAGTACACAAATTCCATACCACATATTTTTTTTGTAGTCATGCTTAAGTTGTCACAATATATCAGAGTTGCATAATTTTTTTTTATTTAAAACATTCCCACAGTTATCCATACATTCATACATAAACAACAAATGCAACTAGTGCCCTAATGCCAACGTATGCAAATCCTACCACAAGACTGGACTACCCCAAGTACACCTTAGGGGCTCCAAGAGGACCATGTTGATCAGGCATGTCCCTCCAGGCCCCTCCAAAGGACTCAAGATAACCAAGTCCGCCCACTACACTAGGCCAACTAGACCATGCTCTAATACAATATTGTCATGCCCCGGATTTCCAATCCGAGGAGACCGGAACGTAACCTTCCTTTTACCCGAGTTTGGATAAAGAGGATAGAATACAACATGCTCACACAGGATACCATACACTTCACATTTTATATTTAGAGAGACAAAAACCATATTTTTATTAAGTCCAAACATACAAGAGTGCCCAAACATGCTTTTATTACATAAAACTTCTCATTACAATATCCTCCCACTAGGGTTACAAAGCTCACACAAAAACACCGAAACTCAAATAATAATAAACAAAGCCACAAAACAGAACTGGCTCCAACTTGGGTGTTCCCGCCTAACGCCTGTAAGTCCCTGTAGAAAAACCAAACACAATAGGTGCGGTGAGCAACCACAGCTCAGTAGGGATCATGTCTCCCCAACCCATCCCATGCTCCTAGCATCTACATGCCATGTGTACAAGTGCAGTGTCGTGATACAATTATTTCAACAAATATAATGGCAAGCTATATCAGCAAATACAATTATTTCCACAGCCACACAAAGCAAGCACATGAACAGTCCCGGGCTTCCATAGCCACCGGGTTTCCAAGAGCAGTCCCAGGCTTCCACAGCCACCGGGTTTCACAAAACAGTCCCGGGCTTCCACAGCCACCGGGTTTCACAAAACAGTCCCGGGCTTCCACAGCCACCGGATTTCACAAAACAGTACATACAGGCACTCAAGCATAACACCAAACACTTAGCGGGCACACATTCACAAGTGTACAAACCCAGCCATTCAGGCATAAAAACAAACACTTGGCATGCACACCTTTACCAACTCACAATTCTAGCCTTACTGGCATATTATCAAACACATACTGGGCATTGTCACACAAACGGATTCACACATGCATTTTATCAAACATTTAACATGCACTGCCTACTCAATGTCAGAATCACACCAAAACGCCATTGAAGGCCAACATTCATATAGGAGATCACACCTATATGAATTTACATATAAATAGTATGATAACAAGGACGATATCCAACGGTTCATTCACCACAGGGCCTAACCCCGGATCAGGTACAAGAAGACAGAACCGCTACCTCAAAGATCCTCCATGCTCTTGCCTCCACGCCTAACGCCGTCCAACCACGGGAATGACAACGACAGCCACGAACTGGAGCTCTCTCTCTCTCAATCTACTTATCTCTCTCTCTCTGCGACGGCTGCGGCGGCTGACAACAAAAACCCTAAACCTAAAATAAAGAGAGCTGCTCTTTATATAGACCTCACTTATCAAAATGACATAGTTTTGATAAATGAAATCCCACCATGAAAACGACGTAGTTTTGATAAATGAAACATACCATCAAAATGACGTAGTTTTGATAAATGAAACACACCATCAAAACGACGTAGTTTTGATAAATAAAATATGAACTAACCACTCCGCTTCCACACAGGACAAAATACCCACAATCCAAACATAGTCATTGTCACACGCAGCTTCTACACGCTCCCACTTGAGCTCATTACACTCTCTAACAACCAAGCCACGAAGACTCGTAGAAACACTCCTTCTAAGACTCGCTGGAAATGCAGCCTCAAAGATCTGTCTCAAAGATCTAACTTTCGATCCTCGAACCTTCGAACTTCGACCTTGGGTCTTTGACCCTACGACCCAAATCTTCGGGTCTTCCACCTTTCGACCCAAGCGTTCACCCAGGGTATTGTTCATCTTCGTTCCAGCTTGTTCTACCCAAAACACGGGTCATTACAGTTCATGGATGATTTCTCAGTGTTTAGGTCCTCCTACGAACAATGTTTGAACAATATGGATATAGTCTTGGAAAGATATGAGGAGAAAGAACTACTCCTCAATTGGGAGAAATGCCATTTTATGGTAAATGAGGGCATAGTTCTAGGGCACAAGGTGTCCTCAAAGGGTTTGGAGGTGGATAAGGCAAAAATATCCACCATTGAAACTTTGCCACCTCTAACCAATGAGAAAGGGGTGAGAAGCTTCTTGGGACATGCTGGGTTCTATAAAAGATTAATCAAGGACTTTTCAAAAATAGCAAAACCCCTTAATATGCTGCTGGAGAAGGACAAAAGCTTTGTCTTCAATGAAGAGTGTTTAAATGCTTTTAATGTTCTTAAGCAAAATCTCGTCACTGCACCCGTGATAGTCACACCAAGCTGGGAACAGCCCTTTGAATTGATGTGTGATGCCAGTGACTATGCTGTGGGGGTTGTCCTTGGGCAACGAAGAGATAAGGTGTTTAGGTTAATTTACTATGCAAGTAAAACCCTCGATGAGGCCCAACAGAACTACACCACCACTGAGAAGGAGTTGCGGGTAGTGGTTTATGGATGTAACAAATTTAGACCCAATCTCTTTGGGTCTAAGGTTGTTGTGTTTACTGACCATGTAACCTTGAAATATTTGTTTGCCAAAAAGGAAGCTAAGCCACGCTTGCTTAGATGGGTTCTCCTTTTACAGGAGTTTGATCTTGAAATTAGAGATACAAAGGGAGTGTCACACCCCAGATTTTCAACCTGACGAAACCGGTTCGTGACTCCCCTTTACCTACCCGGTGGGCAAGGGGTTGGGATTACTTGCACACAGGACTTTATGCACATCCACAATAATTATTCACAAAAACAAAATCATATTATTAATTTCAAACCACAATAAATGTTACAAATCAAATGTGCCTTTATTACAATTAAATTTTCCCTTACAATATCTCCCCACTGGGGTTACAAAGGTCCCACAAAAAATTAACAACACAAAATAATATTAAACAAGGCAAAGCAGAATTGTCCTCCACCTTGGTGTTCCCTCCTAACGTCTATAGGTTCCTGAAAAGTAAACAAAACATAATGGGAGGGGTGAGGAACTACAGCTCAGTAGGGATCATGTCTCCCCAACCTATCCCATGCTCCTAACATCTACATGTTAACGTGCACGAGTGCAGTGTCATGGCAATACTATACAGACAGGCCATAATTAACATTTATACACAAACAAGCCACATTAACAGGTACAACCATTGCCACAGCCACACAGGCTCCATAACCAGCCACGAGCTTTCATAGCCACTGGGCTTCCATAGCCACCATGCTCCATAATCAGCCATGGGCTTCTATAGCCACTGGGCTCCATAACCAGCCACGGGCTTTGTCACGCCCCGAATTCCAACCCGAGGAAACCGGTTCGTGACTCCCCCTTTACCCACGCGGTGGATAAGGGGGTAGGATACAACTTTCCCACACAAGACAACATACACCTTCACAGGATATATTCAGAAAGAAAAAATCACATATTTAGTAAATTCAAACCACATGCCTTTATTATGTTTCAAACTTCATTACAATATCTCTCTGCTGGGGTTACAAGGTCTCAACGGAATTACATAACACAAATAACATAAAACAAAGCCACAAAACAGAACTCTCCCACCTTGGTATTCCCACCTAACGCCTGTAGGTTCCTGCAAGAAAACACACCACAGTAGGAGGGGTGAGCAACCACAGCTCAGTAGGGATCATGTCTCCCCAACCTATCAAATGCTCCTACCATCTATATGAAGAAGTGCTCAAGTGCGGTATCGTGGCAATTACATTCTAAACAGGTCATAATCAATACTATACACAAAAAGCCACAAAACAAGTACAACCTTTGCCACAAAAACTCCTCAGTCAGTCCCACTAATAGTAACTCAGCCTCTCAGGCTCCACAGGCACACAAGCATTGCCTCAGCCTCTCAGGCTTCTTAGGCTCCATAGTCAGTCTCATTGACATAACACTAAACACTTAACATACATCTCAGCTATTCAGGCATAATAACAAACACTTAACATGCATATCTACACTGGCATAACATCGAACACTTTTTAGGCATAACATGAATCGCATAACATGCATGGCCTCACAGGCCTAATATCAAACACATACACGCCACTAAAGGCCAACATCCATATTGGAGATCATACCTATATGGATTTACATATAATATATATCCAGCTTACAAATCGCCTACCACAAGGCCATAACCCGGGGATAGGTACAAGGAAGAACAGAATCCCTACCTTAAAGAAGATCCTCCTTGCTCCCACGCTAGACGCCGTCCTCCCCACATAAGATGCTCCGGCAGCGACCAGCAGCTCTCCTTCATTCTCTCTCTCTAGCTCTCTCTCTCTCTCTCTCTCTCTCTGCGACGGCTGCAGTGGCTAGCCAAAAGAAAAACCCTAAACCTAAGAGTCCTTTACCTCTTATATAGGCACACCAACATCAAAATGACGTAGTTTTGATTAAGTGAATCCCAGCATCAAAACGACGTAGTTTTGATCACACAAGCTACAACCTTCCCGCATCCACACATGACAAAATATCCATAATTCCAACATGGTCCTTTGGGGAAAGATGATTAGAACCACAAAACCAAGGTGACGGTGCAAAAACATGGTTGCACACCATAATGCACGTCATATCCCCATATGACGAGCAGCTCCAAAAGCTGTGAATTTCTACCCCAAGCTTCCTAGAACCATGTAGAAGATAGGCAAACCAAAATCCCCTTGCACGTCATATCCCCATATGACGTGCATTGTCACGTGCACCTCCTCAAAGGTCCCCTCTAGGCCACATCTCTTTCCCTAAACTTGCCCCTATACTTCCAAGGTGTTTTAGCTAAAGTGTGTGAGAAGAAAACTCTCCAAAACCCACATATTTCCACTAAAAGGGAAAAACTCTCCTCATATCCCAAAATACGGGTCATTACATCCAAACTATGGGTCATTGCCACAGCCACACAGGCTCCATAACCAGCCATAGGCTTCCATAGCCACCGGGCTCCATAACCAGCCACGGGCTTCCATAGCCATTGGGTTCCATAATTAGCCACAGGCTTCCATAGCCACTGGGCTCCATAACTAGTCACGGGCTTCCACAGCCACCGGGCTCCATAACCAGCCTTGAAAGCTCCAATCTCAGACACACAGGCTCTAATCTCAGCCACACAGGCATACAATTAAACACATAACATACATCACAGTCACACAGGCATATAATCAAACACATAGCATGCATCAAAGCTACACAGGAATATAATCAAACACATAGCATGCATCACAGCCACACAGGCATATAATCAAACACATAGCATGCCTCACAACCACACAGGCATATAATAAAACATATAGCATGCATCACGATCAACAATCATTATATCAAGTATATTTCCCCCGGAAATCTCAAGGTTTCCCCACGTGAATCTACAACGGAACGAAGCCTAACAAACAACACTGACATTCCTAACCGCCTCCAAGGCCCACTGCCACGCAACGAACCCGAGAGTTCCCATACCCCGAACACAACATCAAAACCAAACAAAATATGCCATTGAAGGCCAACATCCATATAGGAGATCACACCTATATGGATTTACATATATATATTATAACAACAATGACAATACTCTACAAATCATCCACTACAAGGCCTAACCCCGGAATGGGTACTAGAAGAGACAGAACCCCTACCTCAAAAGGTTCCTCCTTGCTCTTGCTCCCACGCCAGACGTCGTCCACCCACACGAATCACCACAGCAGCAACGATCAGAATCTCTCTCTCTCTCTCTCTCTCTTTCTCTGCGACAGCTGCGGCGGTTGGCAGAAAGAAATCCTAAAGCTAAAACAAAGAGACCTCCACCTCCTTATATAGACACCTCACTTATCAAAACGACGTAGTTTTGATAAGTGAAACTTAACGTTAAAATGACGTAGTTTTGATAAATGAAATCCCACCATCAAAACGATGTAGTTTTGATAAATGAAATCCACCATAAAAACGATGTAGTTTCGATAAAAGGAACATGCCACAACCTACCCGCATCCACACAGGACAAAATACCCACAATTCAAACATGGTCCTTAAGGAAAAGATGATCAGCATAACAAAACGAAGATGACGATGCAAAAACATGGCTACACGTGACAAAGGCCATTGTCACGTGCAAGCTCCAAATGCCCTAAGATTTTGCCACAAGACTTAGAATAACTTCTGGAAGACTCCCATGCAAAAACACCACTGCCCATGACAAGCATTGTCACGTGCATTGTCATGTGCACCCCCTAAAGGTTCCCTCTTGGGCTCATCTCTTACCTCAAGCTTGCCCATCATCATACAGAGTGTTCAAGCCAATGTGTGTGGGAATAAAACTCCCTGAAACCCAACAATTGCCACCCCAAAAGTCAAAACTGTGACTAACTCCACATCCCAAAACACGGGTCATTATAGGGAGCCCTGAATACTGTGCCTGATCACCTCTCCTGTGTGGAAAATGCACCAAAGTCTCCACCCATTTTAGATGACTTCCCTGATGAGAAGGTGCTTGAGGTTAGCCAGTTTCCTTGGTTTGCTGACATAGCAAACTATTTGGCCACTGAATTTATTCCCAAAAGGTTTGATTATCACCAGCGAAAATGGTTTATCACTGATGCTCAGAGGTACATTTGGGATGATCCCATCCTCTACAGATGGTGCACTGATCAGATCATTAGGAGGTGTGTCTCCGATGAAGAAACCAATGATATTGTGCATAATTGCCATGCATCTAACTATGGGGGCCACTTTGGAGTCCAAAAGACAGTGGCCAAAATTAGGCAATATGGGTTTTATTGGCCCACAATGGTTAAGGACACCTACACTTACATTAAAACCTGTGATAGATGCCAAAGGGTAGGTGGATTGTTTAGGAAAAATGAGATGCCCTTAACTGGAATTCTTCCAGTTGAGAATTTTGACATTTGGGGCATGGATTTCATGGGGCCATTCCCTATCTTTGATGGCTATTCATATATTTTGTTGGCTATGGACTACATGTCAAAATGCGTGGAGGCAATTCCAACAAAAGTAAATGATGCCAGGGTTATGACTAAATTCCTTGCACGGAATATTTTTAGCCGCTTTGGGACAACAAGGGCTATAATTAGATGAGGGTAATCACTTTTGTAATAAGTTATTTGATAAATTATTGGTGAAGTATGGTGTGAACCATAGGAAGTCCTTAACTTACCACCCACAAGCTAATGGACAAGTAGAAGTGTCCAACAGAGAGATTAAAGCCCATCACTTATTTGGCTAATGGGATGTGAGACACTCAATGGATTTTTGTCTCTCCCACCTTATCATATTGAAAAAGGGCATGCATTAGAAAAAAAATCTAGCCCTTCCTATGTGTTGGTAATTATTTTTATCTCATTGCAGCAAAGAAAAAGGCAAAAGAAAATAAGAAAATTAACAAGGTTAGAGAGTGAATAATCCATCATGGGAGAGCATTAAATGCACCCTTGTAAGGTTATTACTTAAAAGAAGTGTGGAAAAAGCCAAAAACAATATAAAAAACAAAAAAATCTCAGAATAAAAGCCACAATGGCTTACTGTTTTGATGTGTGATTGTTTGTTTGCAGCCACCTTGTCTGAATACTTTTATTTTTGTGTTTGTCTTGAGTGTTGAGCTTAAATCTTAGGCTCAAGGTGTGTTTCTTAGAATAGAGTGTGTGTTTCTTTTGATGAGCACAATTTGGAACTCACATGCTTGCTTGGCAAGAACTTAAATAATAGCTAGAGGAGAATATAGGAGGAGCTTTCCAACCCGTTGATTTTCTGTTAGGTGTTGTACTTGGGCTTGTATGAAAATTTATATTTGAGTGAGGCTGCTCTAACCTTGGTAAGGACTTTAAGGGAAACTAGATGCTGTTTTATCATGGAATGTTTATTAATATTTGAATTTCAGTGATGAGACTGCATGGTTGTTGGACTTAGGATATGAACATGAATGAGCTAACTTATAATTCGTATTGATTACTTGAATGCCCACTTCATGATAAAGTTTCATCCCTAGGAAACCATGACTCTTCATTATTTTTATTTTTATTTTCATTCCAGTGAGACTGTGTGTTTATTTTATTTTTGCATGCTTGTATATTTTTGCTTGAGGACAAGCAATGGTTTAAGTGTACTGTGTTTGCTAACGTGCATTTATGCCATTATTCTTGTATATTTTATGCCTTTGTTTTGTTATACTAATGACTTTTTCGTAAAGAACCTTGGCCTATTTTTGCTTGGTTTGAGCGATATTGGGATTTTAAGGTAGATTTTGGGTCATTAAGCAAAAAAACGTAGTTTCACTAAGGGAGTGCCAGCTGTGGGCTAGGGCACATCCTTAACTCGATCTGTAGCCCTTTAAAAGGGAGAAGAACATCCCTTGCAACATATCTTTGGATGCCCTAGACGAAATTGAGAGTTGGGCTTAAAAAAACCACCTTGGAGGCCTGGATTACCGTTGGCACTAAAGATCAGAGCTGCCGTTTGGATCTATCTTGCACCTAGAGGAAGGAAGCTACTTTAAAACACACTTGCTCTCCTGTATTAGGTTCTGAATGTTGAACCTTGGAGGCCTGGATTACCGTTGGCACTAAAGATCAGAGCTGCCGTTTGGATCTATCTTGCACCTAGAGGAAGGAAGCTACTTTAAAACACACTTGCTCTCCTGTATTAGGTTCTGAATGTTGTATTTGATGGATTTCTCTGTAATCTTCAGCATGTGTGAGTAATTCTTTAATTCTATGAGAGCAATTTAGCTTCCTATGCTGTAATACTAATTTTGGGTGAATTCTAGGTTTGTTTATATGAATCTCGGATGTTTTATAAATCTTAACTTCACTTTTATAATCTGGGATGTGCACTTCTGGTTTTCTCAGTCCTAGTCTGGGACAGATCCTATGATTCTCGACATACACATGATGTTTGGTGCGACCATTATCCTTGCAATTGTGTGATTTATTGGCTATGTAAGCTGCTGTAGTGATGACCATTCATGCAGTAAGCTCTTAGAAGGTCCAACAATGACTATTTGTAGAACCTTGGTTGGTAAATAGCATGCATCTCATTAAAACAAACTCAAGAACACTAAAATCAGTAGAAACAATGTAGGGATGGTGAATTTGTGACCCTAGATGCCTTAATTCTGAAATATCAAATCCAAAACAATCTTTGCATCATTGATTTCCATCTCTACATCATTAATTTTCAGAATATTAAAAACATTAGTTCATAAATTTAAAAACACAAAAATAGTAAGCTAAAACATTTTCTAGGACTTGAGTAAATTGGTGATTTGATTAAAAACTAGAAAACTTGGTTAATCCCCGTGGGTTTGACCCCTTATATGCTGCTATGCTGTGTAGTAAACATTAAGGGAACTAAAAATATGATTTTGGAGAACAAATTAAATGACAGTAGTTGAACTACTTTAGTGAAGCTAAAATAAGTGTTCATTAGGTGGGAGCAGGACCATCGGTTGTTCGGGGTACAATTCTTATCTCGAGAACTATGATATCTGTTCTTTTTTATACTAGTGCATCATGTTCTTTGATTGCTGAGTCTTTAGTAGAGAGCCTTGGGATAAAGTGTGTTGGGACTGATAGACCTCTCATTGTGGGATCACCCATGGGTGTTACCACATGGTTAAAGAGGAAGTGTTGCGGGTGTGAGTTGACCATTGGTAGTGTAGTGCATATGTTCTACCTATATGTGATGTCCATGGATACCTTGATGTTATTCTAGGGATGGACTGGTTAGCAGCCTTTCAGGCAAGGATTGATTGTTATAGGAGGAGGGTAATGTTTACTACACCCTCAAGAGAGGTGGGTTCCTTATGTGGGGAATGGGGTGATGAGACGGGCAAAGCAGGTTTAGCGCGAGAGCTATGGGGTGTTATCACCCATCATTTAGCAGCACTGGGATTAGGGAGGAGTAGAGTTTGGGTAAGAGGGTATGGCTAGCTATAGGGGATCAGTTCCAGGGTGTCTTTCTGAGGATTTGATGGAGTTACCTCCGGAGCGGAGTGTGGAGTTCACTATAGATTTGCTATCGGGAGTGGGACCCATTCCACAGGTGGTTTATCGTATGGGAGACCGATGGAGTTGAGGGAGCTTCAGAAGCAGTTAGCTGAGCTTGGGGAGAGGGGTTTCATCAAGCAAAGTACCTCACTGTGGGGTGCTCCAGTGTTGTTTGCAAAGAAGGTAAATGGTTCCTTGCGGTTGTGCATTGATTATAGGAAGCTGAATCAGGTGATTGTGAAGAACAAGTATCCTTTACCCCATATAGATGACTTGTTTGATTAGTTGAGTGGAGCACGGTGGTTCTCCAAAGTGGATTTGAGGTTTGGCTATCATTAGTTGAGAGTAGAAAAGTGGATATGCCAAAGACAGCCTTTAGGTGTAGGTATGGGCACTATTAATGGTTGGTGATTGTCACGCCCCGGATTTCCAACCTGAGGAGACCGGAACGTGACCTTCCCTTTACCCGAGTTTGGATAAAGGGGATAGAATACAACATGCTCACACAGGATACCATACACTTCACATTTTATATTTAGAGAGACAAAAACCATATTTTTATTAAGTCCAAACATACAAGAGTGCCCAAACATGCTTTTATTACATAAAACTCCTCATTACAATATCCTCCCACTGGGGTTACAAAGCTCACACAAAAACAGCGAAACTCAAATAATAATAAACAAAGCCACAAAACAGAACTGCCTCCAACTTGGGTGTTCCCGCCTAACGCCTGTAGGTCCCTGTAGAAAAACCAAACACAGTAGGAGGGGTGAGCAACCACAGCTCAGTAGGGATCATGTCTCCCCAACCCATCCCATGCTCCTAGCATCTACATGCCATGTGTACAAGTGCAGTGTCGTGATACAATTATTTCAACAAATATAATGGCAAGCTATATCAGCAAATACAATTATTTCCACAGCCACACAGGCTAGCACATGAATAGTCCCGGGCTTCCACAGCCACCGGGTTTCCAAGAGTAGTCCCGGGCTTCCACAGCCACCGGGTTTCACAAAACAGTCCCGGGCTTCCACAGCCACCGGGTTTCACAATAGTCCCGGGCTTCCATAGCCACCAGGTTTCACAAAACAGTCCCGGGCTTCACAGCCACCGGGTTTCACAAAACACAGTATACTCAGGCATAAAACCAAACACTTAGTAGGCACACATTCACAAATGTACAAACCCAACCACTCAGGCATAAAAACCAGCACTTGGCATGCACACCTTTACCAACTCACAATTCTAGCCATACTGGCATATTATCAAACACATACTGGGCATATTCATACAAACATATTCACATAGGCATTTTATCAAACATTTAACATGCACTACCCACCCAACATCAGAATCACACCAAAATGCCATTGAAAGCCAACATTCATATAGGAGATCACACCTATATGAATTTACATATAAGTATTATAGCAATAACAATGGAAACTTTACAAAATATCCACGGGGCCTAACCCCGGAACATACCAGGAGAGACAGAACCCCTACCTCAAAGATCCTCCACGCTCTTGCCTCCACGCTTAATGTCGTCCAACCACAGGAATGACAATGACAGCCACGAACTGGAGCACTCTCTCTCAATCTCCCTCTCTCTCTCTCTGTGACGGCTGCGGCGGCTGACAACAAAAACCCTAAACCTAAAATAAAGAGAGCTCCTCTTTATATAGACCTCACTTATCAAAACGACGTAGTTTTGATAAATGAAATCCCACCATCAAAACGACGTAGTTTTGATAAATGAAACACACCATCAAAACGACGTAGTTTTGATAAATGAAACACACCATCAAAACGACGTAGTTTTGATAAATGAAACACACCATCAAAACGACGTAGTTTTGATAAATAAAACATGAACTAACCACTCCGCTTCCACACAGGACAAAATACCCACAATCCGAACATGGTCATTGTCACACGCAGCCTCTACACGCTCCCACTTGAGCTCATTACACTCTCTAACAACCAAGCCACGAAGACTCGTAGAAACACTCCTTCGAAGATTAGCTGGAAACGCGGCCTCGAAGATCTGTCTCGAAGATCTAACTTTCGACCCTCAAACCTTCGAACTTCGACCCTCGGTCTTCGACCCTACGACCCAAATCTTCGGGTCTTCCACCTTTCGACCCAAGCGTTCGCCCAGGGTATTGTTCATCTTCGTTCCCGACTTGTTCTACCCAAAACACGGGTCATTACATCCTCTCCCCCTTAAGACTTTTCGTCCTCGAAAAGAAACAACATGCAAGGAAAACAAACACATGCGGCCCATTTGCAAGACACGAGCCACAATGCCCAGGATGGATCACACAACATAACAGGACATCTCAAACACATTTTGCAATCTCAAAACACATCTCAATAAAAATACTAGTTTACAAGTAGAAATACAAATACACCAAAGCATGAACCACAAAAAAAACACATCACTACAGCCACCTCCCCCCCTTAAGATTGTTCGTCCTCGAACAACTTTGGGTGTTGCTCACGCATCATGGATTCGCGTTCCCATATTTCCTCCATAAGACGTGTCATCCTCAAAAAGACAATACACTTTCCATAATGCACAGGCTGATGCACATTGCCCACAACCATTCACATACCCGCGACCGAAGATATCACACAATAACACACATGAAGGCACGTACCCACGGACCCAATACAACACAAGCATGATAGGGAAACACATATTCTAAACTCACAAACAATCCTTGTTCTCCTCACCTAACACCTGTCACAAGTATTCACATGTCACGACGGTGTACGACATATACGCCCATCCCCAACATGTACGTTTTACAAATCACATAGGTCACAGACCAACTCACATCATAAACACCACTACAAGGAACAACTCACAAACAAAACACTACTACATGTTTAACATTCCACTGCCCATTCGCCAACACCATACAAACTCATCCGCAGGGAGTTTCCTCACAACCTTCCCACCTTTGGACTTTTCATCCCCGAAAAGAGAAATCAAGTAGTAAACATCACGAGAAGATCAAAGCAACACATAACACCCATGAGCACAACAAGAACTAGAGCTTGGCCAATTAGCGTGCCGACAACAACTCATGTGAGCAAGTCTCGACAACAATGAGGTTGAGAAACCTCCCACAGATTCATAAGCCTATGTGTGAAGCATCCATTCGCTAGAATTCATATGATTGAACGAGAAGTCACTGCATCGACATAGCAGGGTACTCGGCGTTAGACGCCTACTCGTGTCACAATAAGACCAACACGCCACAATGTAGAATACCCAACAACGACACCACTGAGATTTGATGTTAACGGACACCAACAATTTACAACGCAGCCACACTCCATATGCAGACCTTACCCTGACAGCAAACACAAGGAGGTCACAAGGAAACACAAACAAACAAGAGAAAAGCATTATGCAAACCACAATCGCATTCCCACACATGGAGATCACCCCCACGGCACCATCATCACTGCTAAAACCGCCTCACTCTATAGCGATACACGCAACAACAGAACCCAACCAATGCCAAAGGGAACTCAAGATGACTTACCATCCAGGACACAACTACATCAGGATAAAGTTTGCCCTTCACCAATTCAGTCATAGTCAACAAGACGCCCAACGGTGTCCAAGGAGTAACTCAAAACAACAAACGTAGTACCATACTCAATCACGGCAAGACCAAAAAAAAACTACTATTGGGCTAACACCAGTCACCAAAGAATCTACTAAAGAATCCCATGAACCGAACGTCACACAAATAACACCTCTCGACTACGGTCAAATAGGGATCCACCAAGGTCCCACACGGCCTTCACTAACTGAGGCTTATGTTACAACCCAAGTGATAACGCCTTACTCAGTCGGCAGACATTCCATGCGATAAGAATCCTTTGACGCTGGGTAGTTTCCAACAACGTAGTTCTCTCTACCCTGGAAAACTCTCCTACCTGCAACATGACAATAACGGAATCCGCGATGTCACCACTCACAGGTCACAAGGGAATCCTTAGCCTCCAGGACATACTCCACCTCATGGCCCACTAACCCCGCTATACCAACCGTCACGTTCTATCTCAACACACCAATAAAACACTCAAACTGACCAAGAAATACTCAGGCTCTAGCCTTAGCTAAATGTGATCACCGCCATTCCTCCGAGTAGGCACAGGAAACAAGACATGCAAACGCCCGATTCGGGACTTTCATGTAGCACCCAAACACACCAACACCTTGATATCGTGAACCATCTCCCTTATCGCGTGATACTGTACATGAAAAGTTTTCAAGGAGGACATATGTAGGTCATTCGCCTACCACCACCGCTTTAATGCATACACCTTTTGATATCTGCCCGACATAAAACTCTCCCCAAGGAGTAGCACTAATACCCCATCCTAGGAAAACTATCACAACTGACTCAACTTGGGAAATCAAACAACTCTTTTTCTTTCCCAACTTACCAACATTTTAGTAACACCAGACAAGGAATAACATAAACAACATCACCTCTAACACTCTTCCTCATCCTCACACCACAGTTACTATACCAATACGCCATGCCTCATCCTTCTCTACGCATATGTGTCGCAACACCCACACGTAGCAACTCCGCTATATACCTTTACCACTTATGCAACACATACAACAAGACAATGCTACATTTTCTGCACATTCTCAACACATGCAACGAAACACAAGACACCTGACGAGTAGAACGTACCAGTTTTTAAACCTTCTCCTCTCCTTTAAACCCACTTCCCACAAGATATAGACCAAAGGAATGGCCCTACCATGCAAAAGCACACCCTTAGTCCCTAGAGGAATGTTTTCCAGATGTGGGTAAAAAGCCCGAATGAGGCCTGCCAAATCTCACTTGCTTACCTCTTGTTACCAATTGGATGCACCGAGCACGACCCTTGAAACCCACTCACAGCCGATAGCTGAGCTCCAGAACAATTCACATTTTATACATGTGCATACCCATTTCACAACATATTCTAGGAACATTACTCAAGGTCTTTCACACACCACAAACATAACAAATGGCTCTTGCTGACCATCCGAGAACCCAGAACACCTATATAGTTACTAACCAAAACTTGCAACGACCACTCTAGCCAACAAGATAACACTTCAAGGACTCTAAGAGCAGGCTATACTAGATGCGTTTTCCACCCTCAACCACAACGCTTGGAAAGGTAACCATAGGAATATCCCTTTCAAGTAGTACTCCACACATACCTTTATCCACATAAGAACATATCTCTATTATTCAAGGTTGCCAAGGAGGGGTCACACGTTACCCACAAGCCATCACCTCACGCCTCAAGCTCTACTAGCTAGCAAAAAGGTAGCCTACAAGGTTTGATTACTTTAATTATCCACGGTTGTCAAAATTGAATACCACTCCCATATAAAACCAACACTCCCATATCTATCGTTACTTATTATCCTTCTAGTGTCATAAATATAAATGTTCATTTTTCTTATTATATTCTTATTATTATATATATATATATTTTGTTACAAGTCACCAACCACGTCTATTAATAATGCTAACTCAAACGATCTCCTAAGCTTCACCAAACGGCAACCGTGGCTCAAGAGCCCTACCAACGAGAATACCCCTCTATTACAAGTGTCTTAATTTAATTGCTAGAAACTCAACAATCAAAGGTCCACCCATCCTCACCTAAGTCAGTACAAGACTCAACCAATCACTATCTTCTGGAGATGTCCTACTTTTCCACGGATGCAACACCGATATCGCTTCTTGCTACACTCTTTTCCAATGTCCCGATTGTCCACAGTAAGAACAACCCTTTAAGCAACTAGTCTTAAATTGATTTGTTGGGGGATTGACCCCCATCTCGAAACTTGTGGCCATCTTCGATTGCCCTCGTCTGCCTCTTGGGGTCCTTTCGCCGATCAGGACAACAATACTTCGATTGATCTTCATCCGAGCTCCTCCAAATGATGTGGGTTAACCGCCCTCGGCGTGCCTCGCTCTTAATCGGTTATCGAATCTCATCCCTCAATTCTGGAATAATCAGGGTTAAAATGCCAATCTCTGCCTTGTGAAGATCATTACTTACAGCCTACGGCTCGCCACTTGCCCCGGCTGGGTGGCGGGCTCTTGTCATATGGGTCATAATTTTTCGGAGGCTAGGTACACGAGGAGGTAGCACTCCAGGTTAACACTCAACGCTCTTAATACCATTACCGACTAGGCGTTTGGAGCTATAACTAATCTCAAAACACATTATTGCCACACATATTCGCAGATTCACATTTCACAGATTATACAAGTTCACACCTTCACATTGCACATATCATTTATACTCAAGTGATTATCTCATCGTTTTGAACACCACATTGCTTATTCCACACAATACCATACAAAGGCACACACTTAAGCATTCACATATCTCACCTAGTCATCTTCATAATATCAATAATATTATCTCTATGTAGTTCATTCACATTGCACAAGTCCACTAGTACACAAATTCCATACCACATATTTTTTTTTATAGTCATGCTTAAGTTGTCACAATATATCGAGTTGCACAATTAATTTTTTTTTTTCATTTAAAACATTACCACGTTATCCATACACTCATGCATAAACAACAAATGCAACTAGTGCCCTAATGCCGATGTATGCAAATCCTACCACAAGACCGGACTACCCCAAGTACACTTTAGAGGCTCCAAGAGGACCATGTTGATCAGGCACGTCCCTCCAGGCCCCTCCAAAGGACTCAATATAATCAAGTCCGCCCACTACCCTAGGCCAACTAGACCATGCTCGATACCATGTTGTCACGCCCCGGATTTCCAACCCGAGGAGACCGGAATGTGACTTTCCCTTTACCCGAGTTTGGATAAAGGGGATAGAATACAACATGCTCACACAGGATACCATACACTTCACATTTTATATTTAGAGAGACAAAAACCATATTTTTATTAAGTCCAAACATACAAGAGTGCCCAAACATGCTTTTATTACATAAAACTCCTCATTACAATATCCTCCCACTGGGGTTACAAAGCTCACACAAAAACAAATAAACTCAAATAATAATAAACAAAGCCACAAAACAACCGCCTCCAACTTGGGTGTTCCCGCCTAACGCCCGTAGGTCCCTGTAGAAAAACCAAACACAGTAGGAGGGGTGAGCAACCACGACTCAGTAGGGATCATGTCTCCCCAACCCATCCCATGCTCCTAGCATCTACATGCCATGTGTACAAGTGCGGTGTCGTGATACAATTATTTCAACAAATATAATGGCAAGCTATATCAAGCAAATACAATTATTTCCACAGCCACACAAAGCAAGCACATGAATAGTCCCGGGCTTCCACGACCACCGGGTTTCCAAGAGTAGTCCCGGGCTTCCACGGCCACCGGGTTTCACAAAACAGTCCCAGGCTTCCACGACCACCGGGTTTCACAATAGTCCCGGGCTTCCAAACCACCAGGTTTCACAAAACGGTCCCGGGCTTCCACAACCACCGGGTTTCACAAAACACAGTATACATAACCACTCAGGCATAAAACCAAACACTTAGTAGGCACACATTCACAAATGTACAAACCCAACCACTCAGGCATAAAAACCAGGACTTGGCATGCACACCTTTACCAACTCACAATTCTAGCCATACTGGCATATTATCAAACACATACTGGGCATATTCATACAAACATATTCACATAGGCATTTTATCAAACATTTAACATGCACTACCCACCCAACATCAGAATCACACCAAAATGCCATTGAAAGCCAACATTCATATAGGAGATCACACCTATATGAATTTACATATAAGTATTATAGCAATAACAATGGAAACTTTACAAAATATCCACGGGGCCTAACCCCGGAACATACCAGGAGAGACAGAACCCCTACCTCAAAGATCCTCCACGCTCTTGCCTCCACGCTTAATGCCGTCCAACCACGGGAATGACAACGACGACCCACGAACCGGAGCTCTCTCTCTCAATCTCCCCTCTCTCTCTCTCTCGTGACGGCCGCGGCGGCTAACAACAAAAACCCTAAACCTAAAATAAAGAGAGCTCCTCTTTATATAGACCTCACTTATCAAAACGACGTAGTTTTGATAAATGAAATCCCACCATGAAAACGACGTAGTTTTGATAAATGAAACACACCATCAAAACGACGTAGTTTTGATAAATGAAACACACCATCAAAATGACGTAGTTTTGATAAATGAAACACACCATCAAAACGACGTAGTTTTGATAAATAAAACATGAACTAACCACTCCGCTTCCACACAGGACAAAATACCCACAATCCGAACATGGTCATTGTCACACGCAGCCTCTACACGCTCCCACTTGTGCTCATTACACTCTCTAACAACCAAGCCACGAAGACTCGTAGAAACACTCCTTCGAAGATTAGCTGGAAACGCGGCCTCGAAGATCTGTCTCGAAGATCTAACTTTCGACCCTCAAACCTTCGAACTTCGACCCTCGGTCTTCGACCCTACGACCCAAATCTTCGGGTCTTCCACCTTTCGACCCAAGCGTTCGCCCAGGGTATTGTTCATCTTCGTTCCAGCTTGTTCTACCCAAAACACGGGTCATTACAGTGATGCCATTTGGGCTCACTAATGCGCCAACGGTGTTCATGCATTTGATGAATAAGGTATTTGCCCCTTACTTTGATTCATTTGTAGTGGTGCTTGTGGATGATATTCTTGTTTATTCACGTTCCCGAGAGAAGCATGAGGAGCACTTGGCTGTGGTATTGCAAGTTTTGAGGGAGCATCATTTGTTTGCCAAGTTTTCAAAGTGTATATTTTGGATGCAGGAAGTTCACTTTCTTGGCCATGTGGTGTCAGCAGAGGGGATTAGAGTGGATCCTGGTAAGGTGGAGGCAATATCAGCTTGGAGGAGGCCAACCAATGTTTTTGAGATCCAAAGCTTTTTGGGGTTGGCGGGCTATTATTGGGGATTTGTGGGGGGATTTTCTTGTGTAGCAGCCCCTACGACAACTTTGATGAGGAAGGGAGCAAAGTTTGAGTGGATTGAGGCGTGTCAGTAGGCCTTCGAGAAATTGAAGACTCATTTGACCACAACACCAGTTCTGCATTTGCCGCAAGAGGGAATTCCATATGAGATGTATTGTGATGCCTCTGGAGTGGGTTTAGGCTGTGTCTTGATGCAGGAGAGGCAATTTATAGCCTATGGTTTGAGGCAGTTAAAGCCTCATGAGCAGAACTACTTCACGCATGACTTGGAGTTGGCAGCCGTTATCTTTGCGTTGAAGAGTTGGGAGCACTACTTGTTGGGAGAGAGGTTTGTGGTGTATTCGGATCATAAGAGTCTTTAGTATGTGTTTACTTAGAGGGATCTAAATCTGCAGTAGAGGAGATGGATGGAGTACCTTGAGTAGTTTGATTTCACCTTGACTTATACTCCTAGAAAGGGGAATTTAAATGGCTGGTGCCTTGAGTAGGAAAGGTCAAGCTAAGGTTTCCTTGAGATAGTGGAGGATGATGGAGCAAGTGGCTTCATTGTAGTTATCCGTTTGTGATGATAGGGCTGTTTTGAGTCCTATTGTGGTTGTGCCTGTAATATCCCGCACCTAGAATAGACTAAGAGATAAGTTATATATGGTTTGAGGATGTCATTTTCGTAGTTGCGAGATAAGGGTATTTTGGTAATATCCATTGGCAACTTAAGGGATAGATTAGTCAATCTTATAACTTGGGGATTTAATAAGTTTCCATTAAATGGAAATTTGGGATTTACCTTAATTAAGGGTGTTTTGGTATTTTAACGACTTAAAAATAGGAATTTTAAGCGAAAACAGAAACTAGGTTTAAAGAAGTTACGAGTTGGGCAAGAAATTAGTGTTTAAATGCTATTAGAAGTCTTTTAAGATGTGAAAAGAAGCTCTATAAAAAGTGGAGGTCGTCCTAGGGGTTTGGTTGTTGCTTCTTTGTCTTGGAGAGTCCTAGCCGTTCTAGTAGGCAAAGAAGGAGAGAGGAGAAAGGTTAAAGCTTTAGGGCGTTTCTAAATTCCGACAAGTTAGTCCGACTTCTGAAATATTCAAGGTAGATAATTCTACCTTTCCTTATCTTTTTAGGGATTGAATAACAAATAGGGTTTATTTGATTAAGGATAGAACTTAGACTGCACAAGTTTGCATGTAACTGAGATAGGGCTTAGAGGTGCGAAATTAATCAAAATAATTGTGTTAGGGCTTAGTAACTCGTTATCTGTATAAGAGAACTTGATTGATAGAATGTCTTGAGGCTTAAAAACCTTACCGTTAGGCTTAGGGATTGAGTTATAGTTTGGAAAGTCGATGATGGTTTCTCATGCGAACTAGGTGATCGGCAATTTGCAAGTGTACAAATCGTGATAAGTAATAAAGTGGATTTTTAAGTCCGAATATCGTACCCAAGGGAAGGATATAGAATTGGAAATTTTTAACTAGCATATAAAGGGATTTTGAGTGAAAATATAATAAAAACAGAATTGAATTTAAAACAATTGATTGAATGGTTGTGAGAAATGAAAATAAGCTTGTTCGAGTAGAGATAAGTTCAATTGATAAAGGTGATTGGAGTTAAGATTTCATTTGATGTATTTTTCCCAAGAATATGACTTAGTTCAATCTAATTCTTTCATTGTGACAATATTTAATACCCAACCTCTAATGCATGAATTAGCCTTTTTCAAGTGCCATAATTCATGTGTACACCCTAGCATGGGGGACAGGTGACCCTTTAAGATTTGGGTTGTTTAGTCTAGAGCTAGCACCACACCCACTCTTAACTTGGTATCCTAGGTTTTACATTGGCTTTCGCAAATTATGCAAACCCTAGTTTGATTATCTTGCAATTTCTAGTAATTGTGCTTCATTTTTCAATCCTTCACATAAGTACCTAATATGATAAAGTGAAGTGATCAAGTCCATTTTATATTTCAACTCAAGATAGTCAATAAATATTCACAAGGTGAAAAAGATTAAACTAAAATATTGCAAATTAATTCATTACATCAAACTCCATCCTAACCCCAATCAAGGGTTTTTAAGCTTTCATAGTATAATTAAAAACAAAAGAATTACAAAACATGGAATAAGAAAACCAGAATGATAGCTTGCCTATTTAGACCAAGAATTCCAAGGTTGATCTTCTTTTTCCAACAGATTGTCTTCAAACTCCAAGAGATACCCCGAACCTTCTTCTCTCTCCCTTTCTCTACTCTAGGTGAGGAATGGATTTGTAGAATAGAAGAGAATTGTCTGATGACTTGATGGATTACAAATGAAGGAGCAGCTCCCCTTTTATAGCCTCTTAGGCTGAATTTGAATATTTTGAATTTGAATATCCCATTATTCCTCATAATTCTTCCAAATAATTAGCCCCTCATAATTCTTTTGTAACTCCCCTTATTTTTGAATTTGAAAATGAGATAAGTCCCTCTCTTAAACCCCATAAAGACCTCAATCCAAATACAAAGTGATATTCCCAGGTTCCAAGCACAGTTATCTTTAAATAAGGGTTTGTATACAGAGAGGAGGGGTGAATCTGTATACTATAAAACTTTTCCTTAAGTTTTATAAGTAGGATACTTAGGAGAGTTCTTTTACTGATGCGGTCTTCATTTGGGTGATGTATTAGTGTCTCATGCAAAATCAGTCACAAGCAAGCATGTATGGGAAAAAAAGACAGAGACACACAATATATGTGGTTCGATCAATGTGATCTACTCCACGGTGGTGAGGGTGTACCTACACCAAGTCCAATCCACTATATATCTTGTAGTACAGTAGGGTCAAGCCCTTTTTACAAATAGGATCAACTCTCTCTTATTTTCAATGCAAATACAAAAAACAGTATTGCTCTAGACTTTACTCACTGTAAAAATCTGTCTGCGCAATCTGCTCCTGCGTTGTTGACCGTTTCCGATGCTCGACCTTTAATCACTCCTTTGCCAGACTCACGATCTGTTCACCAAATGTATACGGAAGAAAGATGGACGAACTCACTGTTATCTTTCTTTCAATCTTCCTCCCTCTCTCTCTCTCTCTCTCTCTCTCTCTCTCTCTCTCTCTCTGTGTATGAACTACTCTACATCGTCTTTTGTATCTCTGCAAATACATTTCTTCACTGCACAAAGAATATTATTTAGCGCTCTCATTATGTCAGGCATATTCCTTACTTTTTATAGGCCAGCCGAAGTCTAAAACCCTCCAGCTAGGGTTAAACATGTTTCAACCTGTGATCTTCACCGTAGAAACAAGTTACACCCCTCTTGGATGATGTCCACGTGTTTTGCAGTACTTAGTGTACTTAAAACCACTGCCTGGGTAACGACTTATTGAAACGGTGACCGTCCACGCGTTTCACTCCTTCGTAGCGCGCTCCGTTCCTTTCACAAGCCACAGCCTCATAGATATTGCCTCGTAGCCTTTTTACGCATCTACGAGTCTTCCTCTTCGATTCTTCAAGTTTGAGTCTTCGAACCAAGGGCGTTCATCTTCGAATACTTCTACTTTCTGGCTTCGAAGTTAGGTCAGAATCAGTGCTACGAGTTTTTAAGCTCTACGAGTCTTCGAGTCTGACAACTACATTTTGCCTCGGCTAGTAGATACTTCCGGATTTGTACAATAGGTCCTACGACCCTGCGAGCTTCAATCTACGACCCTACGTGCTATGACTCAACGAGTCTTAGCTTCGAATCTGCGAGACGCGGCTCTGCATCTGTCTGCACCTTGAGTCTACAACCCTACGACCCTGTGTCCCTTTGAGGCTTCGACCCTGGACCCCTACGAGGCTTCGACCCTATGGTCCTTTGAGGGTGCTACGAGCCTCATGGTCTGTCAGTCTACGTCCTGTGAGTCTTCGACCTTCGAGTCTTTTGATCTACGACCTTCGAGTCTTCTAATCTACTACCTTCAAGTCAGAACATACAGAACGTACATTGGTAGACTCCCTCTACGAGCTCACTCTAAGAGATCACTCTACGAAGTTATCCAACCAAGTACGGATCTTCGACCTAGACCTTTGAGCTTGCGGAATCCATTTCCTGCAACATGTTGACAACAATGACAACTCAACCTCACTGGAACAACAATCTCCCCCTTTGGAAATGTTGGCAACATAGGGGATGCACAAACCTTTCGAAATTATTCCCCCTAAACTCTGCCACTGTGTGCTCCCCCTGGACACAGTACTCTCGTCTCGTCTCCCCCTTTGCCAACCAATTACAAAGAAAGAGAGGGGAACCCCGCAGACGCCTTACGCGTGAGGAGGTAACTGTATAGACACCCTGCTTCGGTGTCTATCAAACAGCTCAATGGAAAGAGGTTTGGCGAGTATATCTGCAGTTTGTTCCTGCGTGGGAACATACACCAATTGTACAGTTCCCTCTTCCACTTGTTCTTTGATGCAGTGGTATCGGTAGTCAATATGCTTGGTCTTTGAATGCTGAACGGGATTCCTGCTAATACTGATTGCACTCTGGTTGTCACACCAAATGTTGACAGGTAATTCCACATTCACTCTCAAGTCTGACAGTTGAGTATGCATCCATACCACTTGAGTACATGCAGCATGTGCTGCCACATATTCAGCTTCGGCTGTGCTGCAGGCCACACTGTTCTGTTTACGGCTTAACCATGCAACACACTTTGAACCCAGATAAAACCTACAGCCACTGGTAGATCGTCTGTCATCTATGTTTCCAGCCCAGTCTGCATCAGTGTAAGCCTGTAATTCATTAGAATCCTTAGAGGGATACCATTACCCCATTTCTAGTGTACCATTTAGGTATCTAAGAATTCTCTTGATTGCCAGCAAGTGAGACTCCTTCGGATCCACTTGATATCTACTTGCTTGGCACACAGCTTGCATGAGATCAGGTCAGGAGGCTGTAATGTAGAGGAGGCTTCCAATCATGCCTTGATACTCTTTTTGATTTACACTCTTGCGTTCCTGATCTTTGTGTAATTTGCAGCCTGTAGGCATTGGTGTTCCAACAGGCCTGCTATCATTCATCCCATACTTCTGTAACAGTTCTCTGGCATACTTGTGCTATGATATAAAGATTCCTTTAGCAGTCTGCCTGATCTGTAAGCCCAAGAAGTATGTTAACTCACCTATGAGAGACATTTCAAATTCATCACTCATTTTCTTGGCAAATTCTTCACATAGCCCTGAGTGACTGCCTTCGAATATGATGTCATCTACATAGACTATGGTAGCCAGCTAACCTCTATCTAAATTCTGTATATATAAATTATGATCCACTGTTCCTCTACTGAAGTTCATTTTCTGTAGATACCCATCCAGTCGGCTGTACCATGGTCTAGGAGCCTGCTTCAGGCCATACAAGGCTTTCTTTAACCTACATACATGTGTCTCATCATCAGTAATCTGTACTCCATCTAGTTGCTCAATATAAACTTCCTCTTTCAGCAATCCATTCAGAAATGCACACTTCATGTCCATTTGATAGACTTTGAACCTCTTGTGTGCTGCCAATGCAAGAAACATCCTAATCGTTTCTAACCTTGCTACTGGTACAAATGTTTCATCAATATTTATACCCTCAATCTGAGAGTATCCTTTGCATACCAGTCTAGCCTTGTTCCTAATAACCTTGCCATCTTCATTAAGTTTATTTCTGAACACCCACTTTGTTCCGATGACATTTTTACTCTTTGGTCTAGGAACCAGCTCCCATGTCTTGTTCTTTTCAATTTGGTCCAGCTCATCATTCATTGTTGTGACCCAAGCTTCATCCTTTACTGCTTCTCCAACTGTTTTGGGCTCTATCTGAGAGAGTAGGGCAGTAACCCTTGTAAACTTTCTTCTGGTAGTTACACCTGCTTGGGGATCACCAAGGATCTGATCCTTGTCATGCACACTAGACCATGTCCTCCTGGTCTTTTTGGTTGAATTTTCTCCAGGGTTGGACTCTTCCTTCTCTTCTTCATCAGACTTCTCTGAGTCTATGTCCTCATCTTTCTCTTCCTTTTCATGCTCAGTCTCTTCTTCCATCTAAGGTTCTGCTACTTCAAAATCTAGATTCTCATCCTCAGTTACATCCTTCTTCCAATTTTCATCCACTTTAACTTCACTTGAAGTTATAACTTTTCCAAGTCTTGGAAGAAAGACTCTATATCCCTATGTCTGATATGAGTATCCAACGAATGTTTCTTCCTCAGATCTGGCATGAAACTTTCCTCTTCCTTGCTCCTTTATCTTCACGAAGCAAGGATTTCCAAATATTCTAAAGTATTTGGCTGTTGACTTCTTCCCACACCATAGTTCATAAGGAGTGCAGTCTGTCCTTGGTCTTAATATGACTCTGTTCAGTAAGTGTACTGCTGTTCTGGTTACCTCTATCCAAAATCTTACATGTAGATTAGCTTCTAGCAATAAGGTTCTGCCCATTTCAATGATAGCCCTATTTTTCCTTTCAACAACTCTATTTTGCTGTGGAGTCCTTGTTGCTGATAATTGATGCTAAATCCCATGTTTATTTAGATATCTTACAAAAGCATCATTTGTAAACTCAGTACCCTGATCAGATCTCAATATCTTAATCTTTTGACCACAGTCATTTTCAGCCATTCTTCTATACTTCTTAAAGCACTCCAAAGCTTCTGTCTTGTGCTTTAGATACATAATACAAGTTCTACTGGTGAAGTCATCCACAAACAAGATGAAATATCTTTCACCATTGAGTCCCTTGTTTCTCATTGGTCCACATAGGTCTGTATGCACAATGTCTAGAGCTGCTTCAGAACTGTACTCTTTTACTTTATAATGAAATCTGGCTTGTTTTCCATGTAGGCATGCCGAGCAGACATGCTCTCTTTCTCTTTTGATGTCTGGGATATCCCTAATAGCCTTGCAATTCACAAGTCTTGTCATGTTCTTCTGATTCAGATGTCCCAGTCTTCTATACCAGAGTTCATTTTCATCTACTTTCATCATATGACAGCTATGGGTCTTGCTTTCATCAATTACATACAAGTCCCCATCTGTCCTTCTTCCAGCTACTACTGTGTTGCCATTTTCTCTTTTTACTTGAAAACCAGTTTTAGTAAAGGTCACTTCATAACCTTCATCACACAGTTGACTAATGGATGCGAGATTATACTTCAATCCTTCAACATGCAACACATCCTTCAGTTTGTCCTTACCCTATTTGGCAAAGCCTAGCCCCTTGATCTTTAGAGAGCTATCATTGCCAAATCTCACTTTGCCAGATTTTTCTTTGTTTACATCTGACAATTTCTTCAGGTCACCAGTCATGTGACCTAAGCAGCCACTATCAAGGATCCACTGTTTGTCCTTGATGTCTGCTTTCAACGCAATCTCAGCAATGTGAGCCACTTCTTTCCCTTTAGCCATATAGACTTGTTTTACTTTAGACTTGAAGCGCTCTCCCTATTTTACTTTAGACTTGAAGCACTCCCCCAGAGATGTAGGCTTCATAGTCTTCTGAGATGCTAACACTTTCCTTTTCTCTTGAACTTTCACAGTATCCTTTTTCTTATTCTGCTCAGGAATAAGTACCCTTCTTGTACTACGTCGTTCACTCTCGCAATTATCACAAACATCCAAGTCCGAAAGTACAGCAAACTTGTTTTCTGTTGTAATCGGCTTTGACTTCCGCCAGCATGAAGTTTCTTCATGACCTTATTTCTGACATTAAGTGCAGAAACTTCTAACTGGTTTCTTTCTTTCCTTCTGATGCAAGTTCCTTGTGGATGTTTTCATCACAGTTCTAGGACTTTGCACTGGATGCCTCCACCAACAGTGTCTGGCCATGTGTCCCCACACTGCACAGTAGTAGCAGTGACCCTGAAAGCTAGTGTTGTTCACCCTCTGAACAACTGGGATCTTCTTCAAAATAGGCCTAGCCTTGACGGTTGGTTTCACAGGTTTACCTTCTTTCTTGAGGGGCACCCGAACACTTGAGAAATGACATTTGATTAGATTTCTTCACATTCTTGGAATGCTCAGATTTTTGAACGCATTTGGTCACTCCATTGAGCTTGGACTCCTTCGATTGTCTCTTCATCTTCTCATCATTTATGCCACCCTTCCCTTTCATGCTGCTCGGGATCACGTCACTTACTCTCTCCATTTCATCCAGTGAATTGCCATGGGAAAAAGGATTGACTACCTTCATAGGATTATCTGAATTGACAGCCATTCTCGTAACATGCGGTGTCGCCCCGTTCTTCTGAGTGTTTGGTGCTTTGATGAGTGATCTAATCTGGGAGCTGTCGGAGGTTGAGGTTTGACTGGCTCCGTCTTTTGAGATCTTATGTTGAAGGCCTACCAGTTCTTCTTCAAGCAATTGGATTGTGGTGTCTCTGGTGGTAAGTTCTGTGGTGATGTCATCACAAATCTTGATCTACTCCTCTAACTTGAGCTTTAGATTGACAATCTCCTTGCAGAACACCTTGGAGTCCACCAACACCCTATCCTTCTCACCTTTGATTTGACCAAGCTCTCCCTTGGCTCGCTTGAGCTCTCCCTTGAGCTGTTTTATCCTGCAACCTCTCTTGCGGATCTCCTCAGTAGCAAGCTCTAGCTCCTCCTCCAGTTCTACTTCTTCTTCTACTGCCTCATCCTCCTCAGAGGTAGTGCTGTCATTGTCTACCTCTATCTTGGCGACAAAGGCACAATCTGATGAACATTCATCCTCATCATCAGACTCAGTAATTCGACTCATGTAGTTCTTGTGTGAGCCCTTCTTCTTCTGTGGAGCTACTAGTCTTCTTGTGGAATAGCTTCTTCGGTATGATGACTTCTTCCACTTTGTATCCTCTTCATCCGAGGCTTCATCATCCGAGTCATTAGCTTTCACTTTGCATTGATATGCAAAGTGCCCCCACTTTCCACATTTAAAACATCTGAGGGAAAGCCCTCCTTTCCCTTTTCCTCCAGCTTGCTTTCCTGGTCCATTCTTCTTGAATTTTTTGGTGAAGTAGGCTACCACCTCATTTTCACCATCTTCACTGTCACTGTCCTCTTTTTCGTCTGAGGACTCAGCTTCCTTCTTTAATTTTAATTTCCTCATAGCCTTGAAGGCTACTTCTTTTGATTCCTTGGCTGTGGGCTAGGATGTAGATGTAGATGGCTCTTCATAAGAGTGTAGCTTCATCTCGAATGTAGTCAAACTACATTGGAACTCCTATAATGACATTGTCTCCAGGTCTCTGCTGTTTTCCAAAACTTCCACCCATGGAATGAATCTTTTGGATAGAACTCTCAATACCTTTTTTACTATGGAAAAGTTCTTTTTATTTTTGCCATGACTTCGCATGTCATTGACAATTTCTGTTAATCGTACAAAGAACTCCTGTATACTCTCTTGCTCATCCATTTTGAGAGCTTCAAATCTCTAAGTATACAGTTGCAGCCTGGTTTCCTTTAGTCTGCCATCACCTTGATAGACACTTTCGAGTCTATTCCATAAATCCTTCGCAACCCTGCAATCCATCACCTTTGCATATTTAGAGTCTGTGAGTGCTGATGTAATGACACTCAAAGCTCTGCCGTTTAACTCATAGGTTCTTCTTTCAACTTCTGTGGGTTCTCTGTCATTGGCTAGTTCTATATATCCATCTCTGATTACCCGCTCAACGTCCATACCCATGGACATAAACACAGTCTCCATCCTCGCTCTCTATATCTTATAATTTATGCCATCAAAGATAGGCACTCTCTTAGTGTAGTTGGAGCTGGTACTCGATCCGCTGATTGGAATCTCCATTTAAAGACTCTTGCTTGGTCACTAAGCTGTTAAGCCACAGATCTCAACCAACACTAACTTATCAAGCTGTGAGATCACTTCTCCACAGAGTGACAGATCTGCCTCCAGTGAGAACTTAGCTCTGATACCAATTGATATTCCCATGTTCCAAGCACAGTGATCTTTAAATAAGGGTTTTTATATGGAGGGGGGGGGGTGAATCTGTATACTATAAAACTTTTCCTTAAGTTTTATAAGTAGGATACTTAGGAGAGTTCTTTTACTGATGCGGTCTTCGTTTGGGTGATGTATTAGTGTCTCATGCAAAATCAGTCACAAGCAAGCATGTATGGGAAAGAAAGACAGAGACACACAATATATGTGGTTCGATTAATGCGATCTACTCCACGGTGGTGAGGGTGTACTTACACCAAGTCCAATCCACTATATATCTTATAGTACAGTAGGGTCTAGCCCTTTTTACAAATAGGATCGACTCTCTCTTCTTTTCAATGCAAATACAAAAAACAGTATTGCTCTAGACTTTACTCACTGTAAAAATCTGTCTACGCAATCTGCTCTTTGTTGATCGTTTGCTATGCTCGACCTTCAATCACTCCTTTGCCGGACTCACGATCTGTTCACTGACAGACAAGATTTTTAGCCTCTCTAAAAGAGCTAGCTAATGTCGTTAAATCTCTCTTCAAGATAATAAATCCCTAAGTTTGCACTAAAAGAATAGCAGCAAGCAAGGAGTCGAACCCACAGGGATTAGCCTAGTTATCTAGCTCTAACTCAAATCACCAAATTAATCTTGCTTAAAACAATGTCTTGGCAAAAAGTTTTCTTTTTTAAACTAAAGATCTAATTTTTATTTGGTTTTCTGAATAAACAAAGAAAGCAAATTGATTTTAGGATTAAGATGCAAGGATTAAAGGCATCTAGGGTCACAATTTCACCACCCTATGTTATCTCTACTGGTTCATGGTATTAGGGTTGTCTGATTGAAAACATGCTAAACACAAGCCAAGGACAACAAATGGTCATTGAGGTCCTTTTAAGAGTTGTATGCCAGAATGGTCATCTAAACACACAAACATGCAAAGCCAATAAATCATACTTGCAAAAGGATAATGATCACACCAATCACAAATAAGTTATGAATCTCAATCCGCCCCAGACTAGGGCTAAGAATACCAAGGTGTACATCCAAAGATAGAATTTAAGAACAGATTCATAAAACATGCAAAACTCAATCATCCAAACCTAATATTCATAAACACAGCAAAGCAACAAGAGGGCTACATTGCTCCCCTAGATTATAAGAACTACTCACGCATGGTCACAAGCAAAACCATAGCAGTAAAGCTAAACATCTTCTTCTAATCCACGCATGCAATAAGGCTTCAAATCCAGGCTCCAAAATCCGCGACGGCTGCTGTGACGGCTGCGACGGCTGCTCTCCTAGGTCAAGGAGCAACCTCCAAGTCGTGGAGCCTCTCTCTGTCTCTAAAAACGTGTAGGGGGTCTAGGTATTGCATAGCAGAGGGCGTGGAGCTTGTATTTATAAAGTTTGGATGGGCCTTGAGGTGTGTAACCTAGCCCATCTATCAAAACGACGTAGTTTTGATAAGTAACACTCGAAACATTAAAAACTCTATCTTCCATCCACAATTTGGACACGGGCCTTCAAAAACAAATGACCAGCATGGAAAAACGATAGGATCGGTCCAAAAATATCTCTGCGCGTCAATTTGCACGTGATATGGTGAATTCACGTGCACCTCCAAATCAGCTCAAACTTCTCCCCAAGCTTCCTTGCATCCTGTAGAGGCCTGAGAGGCAAAAATAGGCTTGCACGTGAAATGGGTGAATTCACGTGCAGCTCCAAATGCTCTGAAATTTCTGTGGTAGGTAGAGAACATCATTCTAAGAAACTTTTGTTCTTGCACGCCAATTGTTTGAGGCCATCTACTATGTCAAAAGTGAGCT
The DNA here is from genome assembly GCA_023512835.1 of Taxillus chinensis. NCBI lineage: Eukaryota > Viridiplantae > Streptophyta > Magnoliopsida > Santalales > Loranthaceae > Taxillus > Taxillus chinensis. The sequence goes on from CM042087.1 coordinate 21,752,900, forward strand.
CCAAAATCTTCCAAAACAGCTTAAAAACGCATGTATTTGCAAATAGCATCTTCCTAGGGGTTAGAGCAAATATATATGATATATGAAGCAATAAGGCTCTAATCATGCTCTTAAACATCCTGAATAAACACTAAAATAACGGCATAAAATGCACGTTATCATTCACCAAATGTATAAGGAAGAAAGATGGACGAACTCACTGTTATCTTTCTTTCAATCTCCCTCTCTCTTTGTGTGTGTATGAATTACTCTGCGTCACCTTTTGTATCTCTACAGATACGTTTCTTCACTACACAAAGAATATTATTTGGCGCTCTCATTACATCAGGCATATTCCTTGCTTTTTATAGGCCGGCCAAAGTCCGAAACCCTCCAGCTAGGGTTAAGCATGTTTCAGCCTGTGATCTTCACTGTAGAAACAAGTTACACCCCTCTTGGATGATGTCCACGTGCTTTGTAGTACTTAGTGTACTTAAAACCACTGCCTGGGTAACGACTTACTGAAACGGTGAGCGTCCACGCATTTCACTCCTTCGTAGCGCGCTCCGTTCCTTTCACAAGCCACAACCTCAGAGATATTGCCTTGTAGCCTTTCTACGCATCAACGAGTCTTCCTCTTCGATTCTTCGAGTCTGAGTCTTCGAACCAAGGGCGTTCATCTTCTAATACTTCTGCTTTCTGGCTTCGAAGCTAGGTCAGAATCAGTGCTATGAGCTTTTAAGCTCTACGAGTCTTCGAGTCTGACAACTGCATTCTGCCTCGGCTAGTAGATACTCTTGGGTCTGTGCAACAGGTCCTACGACCCTGTGAGCTTCAGTCTACGACCCTACGTCCTACGACTCAATGAGTCTTAGCTTCGAATCTGCGAGATGCAGCTCTGCATCTATCAGCACCATGAGTCTACGACCCTACGACCTTGTGTCCCTTCAAGGCTTCGACCCTGTACCCCTACGAGGCTTCGATCCTGTGGTCCTTTGAGGGTGTTATGAGCCTCATGGTTTGTCAGTCTACGTCTTGCGAGTCTTCGACCTTCGAGTCTTTTGATCTACGACCTTCGAGTCTTCTGATTTACGACCTTCGAGTCAGAACGTATAGAACGTACATAGGTAGACTCCCTCTACGAGCTCACTCTAAGAGATCACTCTACGAAGTTATCCAACCAAGTATGGATCTTCGACCTAGACCTTCGAGCTTGCGGATTCCGTTTCCTGCAAGATGTTGACAACAATGACAACTCAACCTCGTGGGAACAACACAAAGAAGCCATTTGAATTTGAATTTCTTCAATTAATTCTTCTTTGACTGGAGTGTTTAGTGCTTCTCTTTTGATTAAATGACTTTGGTCCAGAAGGGAATAAGTATGCTGCAAAAATAAGGGGTTAATCGCCAAAATCTGAGCTTGGTCGGGTGAAGATTTCTTCACCCGACCACCATGTAGGGTCTTCAAACTTTACCCGACCAGAAGGAAGTAATGTTCCATGATGCTTGGAGAGTCTGAATATGCAAAATAAGCTTCACCTGACCACCTCCAAACGACCACGGATTTCACCCGACCAGAAGGAGAAACTATTCAATACGTCTCTGAGAAGCCTTCCATGAAGTATGGGCTTCACCCGAACTGGTCGGGTGAAGGGTCCTTCACCCGACCTTAACCCGACCAACTTGAGATTTGGGCGTCGTGATCTTTAGGTCTTTGGGATTCTTTCTTCCTTTTGTGGATTTGGTGAATTCTTCCTTGATTGTTAGATTCCTGTAAAAAATATAGCAAAAATACCACAAAAACTACAAGAAATCCTCTTTTCCGGGTTAGGCCAGAAAAATATGAAAATATAGCGCAAATGGGCAGTAAATGAATCAAAAGTGTATGAAAATGTGCCCAAAATGACCCTAAAAAGGGGGTATAAATCCCCCCTGATCACTAGGCGATGCATCACTCGTACACAAGTAGGTCAACGAAGTGAATAGTGACTACATGGAATGGCACATTTGGGGTGCACGTATCAACATGCATGTACCGTGCACATGGCGGAAGTTGGGTACAAGGCAAGAGGACGTGCAAGGTGTGCACGTGGTAGTGCACGTAGCACTGCACGTGCCGATTTTTATATTTTATTTGGATAGCTAGATAAAAACCCTTCGAAACAGTAGGTACCATAAGCAAATCGGAGGTCTGTACCCTTGGATAGCACTGCATGTGGTGGTGCATGTAGCACTGCACGTGGTGATACACGTGGTGTGTTACCATATGCATTTTTTTACCTTATTTTATTTTTCTTATATTTTTAGCACATAGAGGGTTGAAATAGCTACAAAATCGTATGTTTTTATAGGCTAATCGAAGTTCCGTGGAAATAGTTATGATCTTTCAAAGTAGGAAGCAAAACGGGAAAAATAGTTCTGCACGTGGCAAGCATCGCTACATGCAATGTGTTTTCTATTTTATTTAGATAGCCAGTTAAAAACCCTTCAAAATGGTAGGTATCATAAGCAAATTGGAGGTCTGTAAAATTAGTTATGATTTTTCAAAGTTGTGACAGAATCTACAATGTTTTAGCAACCTGTTTTGCTTTCTTTGGTTTGCCAATGGTAATTTGAGCTCGTAAAGTTTAGGGAGGAACCCTAAGGATCACTTGGGGATTGTAGTGTGATTTTATTTATGATAGTTGAAGTGTATGTTTAATTTTTATATAGAGAACACGTTATGTGTTGATTTGTTGTACTGATATTATGTCTGTGTTAGATGTTTTGTTGTAATGGATATTGTGTTTGTGGACCTATGTACATAGGGTATGGTTGCCGATGTGGCATGATCGCCTAGGCCAAAGATGGCTATGAGCCCGAATGAGGGATACGCTGTGATGTTTTTCCCGTGGTGGCAATTGGCTTTGAGCCCATAAGAGGGGAGGCCTTGTTTGTGTTATTGAATTACTAGTTATGATTCATATATTTTGTGAATTATTGTTATAAATTGATATGTTGTATTTGTTGTACTCATTCAGATTTGATTGATGATTGTGTTTATATTATGGCTTAACACTACACATGTACACTTGTAGACAAAGCATGTTGTATTAGGAGTTCATTGTTGGGTGTTGGTAAGGAGTGATAGTTGACCTACTGAGCTTTGTGCTCACCCCTACTCGTTGATTTGTTTTTCTCCAAGCGTTGATTGGAGCTAGTGTTAGATTACACTGCTTAATGAAGTTATTTACTTAATGTATGAACTTTATTTAAATGTTATTTTTATTAAACTTTACTTTCCCGAACAAGGGTCCGTGGATAGTTATAATGAATTGATTGGTTTGTGTGATAACTTTATTGACATACTTAATAATATTATTTTGGCTTTGGAAAAGTACTTTTCATACCCATGATGTATGTTGTACAGGGAATTCGGACAGCACCCGCTTTGTATGTCCCACTTTTCACCAACCCCTTGACCCTTCGGGTGCAAGCATGGAGAAGTCACATGTTCGATTTTGAATTTCTGAAATCAGGGACGTGACAATGCCGGAGATGTATATTCATGTCCAGGAGGGACAGCAGGGTGATGAAGAGTGTGGTAAGCTTGGTGCTAGGGTGGAGGCCAAAGAGCTCGCGAAGGAGTGGACATTGGGAGAAAAGCGTGAGTTAAGGTTTTGAGGGAGGTTGTTTGTGATTTCTTCCCTTTAGGAGGAAGTGATGAGGGCATTTCATGCTTTGAGGTTAGTGGTGCATCTGAGTGGCACCAAGATGTACCATTCCCTTTAACAATATTTTTGGTGGCCAGGGATGAAGAGGAGTGTGGCAAAGTTTGTCTCGCGTTGCCTTACTTGTCATCAAGTGAAGGCTGAGCACCAGCGACCAACAGGAAATTTGCACCCATTGCCTGTGGCACAATGGAAGTGGGACCATATCACGATGGATTTTGTGACTAGACTTCTACCCACTTCTGGAGGGAAGAATATGATTTGGGTCATTGTGGACCGTTTGACCAAGTCGGCACATTTCTTTGTAATCAAGGAGAAAGGGAGCATGAATAGCCTTAATTAACTTTATATTGATGAGATTGCATGGTATGGCTATGTCTATTGTATCAGGTCGAGATGTCGTTTTACTTCCCGGTTTTTGAAGGGTTTGCAGGTGGCTATGGGCACTAAGTTGAGCTTGAGTGCAACCTTTCATCTTGAGACTAATGGGCAATCATAGAGGACTATCCAGACTTTGGAGGACATACTTAGAGCTTGTGTGATGGATTTTGGGGGTTCGTGGGCCATTCACCTTCCATTGGTGGAGTTTGCTTACAACAACAGTTATCAAGCCTCTATTGGGATGGCTCCATATGAGGCGTTGTATGGTAGACCTTGGAAGTCACCCTTGTGTTGGGCCGAGGCCGGTGAAACAACTTTGTTGGCGCCGCAATTAGTGTAGGATGCCATAGAGAAAATTCGAGTGATTCAGCAGCGTCTATTAACAACTCAAAGCAGACAAAAATCTTATGCTGACAGGAAGAGGAGACTGTTGGAGTTTGTTGTGGGGGATCTTATGTTTCTTTGAGTTTCCCCGTGGAGAGGGCATCACCGGTTGGGAAAAAGGTTCTAAGCTATCTCCACCGTACATTGGACCTTTTGAGATCCTAGAACGAGTTGGTCTTGTAGCATATCGGTTAGCGCTCCCTCTGCGTTTGAGTCGAGTGCATGTCGTGTTTCATGTGTCCCAGTTGAGGAAATACCATCCTGATCCAACGCAGGTGATATCTTGGGGAGATTTAGATATCGCGGATGATATTACTATCATGGAGATTCCTATTCGGGTCTCGGATAGGCGGGACAAGATTCTGCGTGGGAAGACCATTCCTTTAGTTCGCGTCTTGTGGACACATTGAAGCATTGAGGAGGAGACTTGGGAGCGAGGGTCTATAATATGCGATTAGTTTCCTGAGTTGTTCAAGGGCGAACAGTTTTAAAGGAGGGGAGGAGGCTGGTATGTTCTACCTTTCATGTGTACTAGTTGCATTGTTTTCATGTGTGTTATTTGTTGGTATTTGTTCCTCATTGTGCATTCTTTTATGTGTGTTTTGTTTTATACTATGATTTATTAAGTGGTGGATATGAGTCCGGCTGTGATATGTGTATGTGATGTACAATCTATTTGTGTGTTGTGGCCTACGGTTCTGTATAATGGGATGCATGTGTTTGTTATTCTTCATGGTTTAAGCTGGCATTTTGTTACTTTTCGAGGACGAAAAGTATAAAAGGAGAGTGGATACAATGACCCATGTTTGGAGATCTGAGGAGTTAGTCATTCGTGCATTTGGGCAAGGACTCATGTCCAGATGATTAATGGGAGTCCGATGGTGCAGCGCCTTAGTTGATGTGGGAGTCCAAGGGCGTAGTGCCTTCGTGCGTTCTGGGGCAGCGCCCCAGAAGCCAAATTATTTTAGAAAAGTTAAGTTGGATTTTCATGTGAAGGCTTGGTCGATGCAGCCTTGGTCGATGTGGGAATGGTCGACGTAGTTAACTTGGTGTGGTGAGTGGTCAATGCTGATCAAAGGAGTTTCCAGAGAGTTTAGTCAATCCAAGATGAATTTCGATGTGTGGTTGACATGGTCAAAATTTACCAGAGCAATTTCCCAAGAGGTTTCCCAAGTGTGTCGATCGACGTGAGATGGTTGGTCAACGTGGTCGATTTAGGTGCACATTGACCAGGTCTGAAATGGTGTTGGTTGACTTGGATGTCTGGTCAACGTGAGAGAATAGTGGTCGATGTGGTCGATCTCGAGTGTTTTTGGCGACGTCAACCCTAAGTCAATGTATTTTTTATGTATGTCATATTTGTCTATGATTTTAGGGTTTTCTGGGTTTTTTCAGAGACCGTTAGAGAGAAAGAGAGATCGTTGTTGGTTCGATTGTTGCCGCTGCATTCTTGGAAGTGGGAGGCGCTTATCGGAGTGGGGCAAGGAGCAAGGAAGATCATTCAAGCTGAAACCCTAACACAATCGGATTCGAGGTCGGTGGTTCTGTCCTCTTTAGTTTGTTTCGTCGGGCATGAAAAGACATATTTTGAAATTTCTACCTCTGTTTTGGTGTACCAGTTTGGGAGAGATTGTGTTATGATATGTGACATTGTGGTACTGTAATAAACCGATATCTATATATATGTATTTGTGTGTGTGTGTGTGTGTGTTTTTGTCGTGAAGCACAAAATAGAGATGTTGTGATGCTATGTTGAGGTGCACTGTGTGTTAGGGGTACATGTGTGAGACCTGTTGTTTGTTAATGGATATGTTCCATGAGATGCTTGTGTGTTCTTTTGGTTATTTTGCTCTATGTGTAAAATTGCGGTCCCATTGAAGGGATGGTCCAAGAGTGGACCTGAGATGTTAAGGTCCCATTGAAGGGATAGTCCTGGATTGGACATGAGATATTGAGGTTCCATTGAGGGAACAATCCTAGAACGGACAAGAGTATTTAGGTTCCATTGAGGGAACCACCTGTGAATCCTTTGTGTGTAGTTCACTGTTACTTTAACTACACTACACTACACATATTTGCACTGAGCATATTGTCGGAGAGATGTTGGGTTAGTCTAAGGAGGCATAACCCGTATTGAGTTATGGTTTACTCCTCCACCTTTAATGTCTTTTACTGCAGGATCTAGCAGGTGTTAGGAGATTACACTGCCGAGGAAGCATGATTATTTGATTTGTTGTTTCATTTAAGTTCATGTAGAATGTTTGGGGATTAGGACTTATGTATTCATTTGAGATTTTGTGCATTTATTTGAGACACCGTGTTTTGGGCTGGTGACTCTATTATCATGTAAGACTATTTTATTACATGAGTGGTTTTTCTTGTATAGTTTGTGCATGTCATGTATGAGATTGTAGCAGGTTTTCGGAAGCACCCTTGCGGGAGCCCTATTAGGTGACCATTCACCAACCCCTTTTCCTCCTAGGTGTGACGCATGGGGCATCACTAACCAGTTTCTCAGTATTGGGAAATCTTGGGCGTGACAGTAGCCTGAAAAAGGTGATAAAAATCTCCCTAATCAGTGTTTTCTTGCAATAAAAAGTCCCAATAATGGTTCCTCATATCATAACTAAGACAACCTAATTTTTGGAATTTTTTCCAAGAGGTTTAACCCCACTTCGCAAATAGTTTCTCTAACAAAAAGCTGGATTTTTTCAAGATTCAATGCTAATTTCCATTTTTCACATTTTGAAAGAGTGAAAACTTGATTTTCTAGTATTTTTATTTGAATTCGAAAGGGGGGTATTTCCTTATTTTCATTGTAACTTAAATGTGGAGATGCAGGATGGTTTACAATGTAAATAGTCATTCGGAACCGTACTTCAAAACTATCTTCGAACCTTCTATCAAAACTATCTTTGAACCTTCACATTCGAAACTGTCTTCGAATCTTCTATCAAAACTGTCTTCGAACCTTTAGTTTCAAAATGCACATTTGAAACGCAAATTCGAATAACACATTCAAAACCTCTAATTCCATAGTTGATTCCGTCGAGTGTTCGCTACCTTGAGGCTCCCTCAAGTCCTTGACCTCACAGTTCGCTAAGGTTACTGTTCATTATCGTTTAAGCCCATTCTTCGTTGGTAATCAACCTAGCAGCCCTCAAACTCTCACAAATCCTCCAAAAAATAATAAAACTGTAATAACCCGAGTTTTGGGATGTGGAGTTAGTTATAGTTTTGCCTTTTGGGGTGGCAACTGTTGGGTTTTAGGGAGTTTTATTCCCACACACATTAGCTTAAATTGTGGTTATTTTGTCCTGTGTGGATGCGGGAAGGTTGTGGCATGTTCCCTTTATCAAAACTACGTCGTTTTGATGGTGGTATTTCATTTATCAAAACTACATCATTTTGATGGTGCGATTTCATTTATCAAAACTACGTCGTTTTAATGTTGGGTTTCACTTATCAAAACTACGTCGTTTTGATAAGTGAGGTGTCTATATAAGGAGGTGGAGGTCTCTTTGTTTTAGGTTTAGGGTTTTTTTTCGCCGTTGCCAGGCAGGAGAGAGAGAGAGAGAGAGAGAGGGAGAGAGAGAGAAAGTTCCTGATCGTTGCTGTTGTGGTGATTCGCGTGGGTGGACGGCGTCTAGCGTGGGAGCAAGAGAAAGGAGGAACCTTTTGAGGTAGGGGTTCTGCCTCTTCTAGTACCCATTCCAGGGTTAGGCCCTAAGGTAGATGATTTGTAGAGTACTGTCATTGTTATAATATATATATATATATATATATATGTGTGTGTGTGTGTGTGTGTATATCCATGTAGGTGTGATCTCCTATATGGATGTTGGCCTTCAATGGCATATTTTGTTTGGTGTAAACTCTTGGGGTTCGTTGCGTGGCAGTGGGTCTTAGAGGCCGTTGGGAATGTCTGTGTTGTTCGTTAGGCTTCGTTCCGCTGTAGGTTCACATGGGGAAACCTTAAGGTTTCCAAGGGGGAATATATTTCATTATATGCCTGTATGGCTGAGATGCATGCTATGTGTTTGATTTTATGCCTGTGTGGCTGAGATGCATGCTATGTGTTTGATTTTATGCCTGTGTGGTTGAGATGCATGTTATGTGTTTGATTGTATGCCTGTGTGTCTGGTTGTGAGCCTGTGTGGATGATTGTGGAGCCTGTGTGGCTAATTGTGAGCCTGTGTGGCTGGTTGTGGAGCCTGTGTAGTTGGTTGTGAGCCTGTGGCTGATTATGAGCCTGTGTGGCTGATTGTGGGCCTGTGTGGCCATGGAGCCTGTGTGGCTATGGAAATAGTTGTGTTTGCCCTTGTGGTTTGTATGCTGTCATATTTACTTAAGTTGAATAAAACCTATACGTACTTGTATCACGACACTATACATAAATGATATCTTCAATTAATATTTTCTGCTAATTCTTTAATTAATAAACACTCAAAATTAAACAACTAGCCTTTAGGGTCACAAACTCGAAATTGAACCCAACTATAGCCAAAACGCTCATATCGCCAAGCACGATACATAAATGATATCTTCATTACCAAATAAAGACTATCTCACAAACCAACCCAAACACAGGTCTCTACAGTTGTGCCTAACTGCCTATTTGCTTTACGATCCGGCGATCCGTGACCGTGACATCCGTCCAACAACTAGTATGTTTTTCTCATCCTAGTCCCATATAGTATATACTGGAATATACTACCGCCACTGTGAAAACGAATGCATACAGGAATATAGTTTCTTTTTATAAGTGTTCTTGTTGTATTTGTGTTAATGTGTTTTTTTTGTTTTATTATGGGGCACTGCTGTAATGTAAATATATTACTATTATATTTTAGTATTTGTGTTTTTTTATTTTATGTATTTGATAAGTTTATGAAATAAAAAATTATTTGGGTTGAAACTTGAAATTGAATTATGAATTGTTAATATGTAATTGTGTAATTGTTTAATTTATTTTTTTCTTTGTTATGTTATTGTAGGGTAAATAATCATGCCTCAAAGAAAGTATACTTCTGGATTTGAAAAAAAACCGAGGATCGAACAACTTATTCAATCTCAATCAGGGACTCTTGATAAGTTTATCACTAGTAGTAAACAAGTAGAAACTTCAAGTTTGGTTGAAGATAATTTGGTTGAAGGTAATTTAATTGAAGAACATCCTAATGAGAATGAGAATGAAACTGAGAATGAGCAACATCCAAATGAGAATGAGACTGAGACTGAGAATGACTAATATCCAAATTTGAATGAAGAAACTGAGCCTTCAAATACTTATGATCCTAGTGATTGGGGAGAAATTATTCAAAATATGAGAGACTTATTAGTTGAAAAGGGCCCAATTAGAAATTTTAATGTCAACTTTCCACTAGATGATCATAATAGACATTTCTCATCCTCTTATTACAGTCGACGTCTTTCAAATAAAGATAAACAAGATAGAAAATGGTTAGTATATTCAAATATTTAGGATAGAGTGTATTATTTTTGTTGCAAGTTATTCAAGAAAGATAGAAACATGTCTCACTTGGTCACTGATGGATTCAAAGATTGGAAAAATCTTAGTGAAAGACCTAAGAGTCATGAATCTAGTGATGAACATATTAGTTGCATGAGAAAATGGATTGAACTTAGGATAAGATTGGGAGAAAATAAAACAATTGACAGATGTGCTCAAGATGTAATCAACAAAGAAAAAGAACATTGGAAACAAGTATTATTAAGGATTCTTGCTGTTGTGAAGATTCTTAGTGAAACTAATATGGCATTCTATGGGGATAATGAAAAGATTTATCAAAAGTATAATGGAGCTTTTTTAAAAATTATTGAAATGATTGCTGAATTTGATCCAGTAATCCATGAGCAACTTCAACGTATCCAAACAGGTAAGATTCATGCTCACTATATTAGTCATAAGATATTGTTGGAACCCATTTTGTCCGAGTTGGACATACATATTTATTTCTCGCTTTAAAAATTTTTTCTATTTGTTAATCACTTTATACAGCTAAATAAAGAGACGTGACTGTCGATTTGAAGGGTATGTTTTAATAAAAAGACTTTGAAATGCCAAAGAGTCAGTCTAAGGTGATAGGAAATCAAATTTGAGGATTATTGTCTTCGACCATGCTCAAATTCGAGGTCAAACGAGGAAATTATGGTCAAAACTGTGTTTGGACCGCTAACGGTAGTCAACTGACGGCCAGCATTTAAAATCCCATCCCGACTCAGGCCACGAACCTCATGTTTTTAATCATCTCATCATTTTATGAATTTTGACGTATATATTGCATATATTCGCTCACAGAGCTTATTTTCAAAAAATAAAAAAATGCTTTTTTCAGTAATAAAGTAGTTTAGGGATGCGCAGTACAGTCTTGGCACAAAAATAAACTCATTTTCAAGAAAATGGATACTGGGTCACTCATAGTGATGCCCCGAGTCAACGAATAATTTGTTCTCATTTAATTGGAAACCTGGTTGTTTTGCCGATCTTAAAAACCAAAACATTAGTTAAAGATTACAAAATGGAGCAATAATAACATCTTTTTTTTGTTTGTTTCTCTTTTCTTTTCCCACCTCCCTTAGCCACATGTCATCCCTTGATTTGTTCAAGCCAAATAAACAAAACAAAAACAAAAGAATAATAATACAATAAAATAAAACAAATCCAAAAAAACAATGACCACACTTTCACCTTATCTCTTCCCACCTAAGCCGCATCATTTTCCCTATGTTCTTTCCTCTCCTCTTCGTTGTCTTCCTCCACGCCATGCCATGGCCACCAGACCACCAAAGCTCCACGATGATGCCACAACCCACACTAGAGGACCATCCAGCTCATCCCTCCTCTCTCTCTTCTCCCCATGACCAAACCATGGTCAAGTCCGGTACCCCTCTCTCTCTCGGCCTCTCCTCTCTTTTTTCTTAATTGCAAATACAAAAAAGTATTACTCTAGTACTCACTCACTATGAAGAACTATTTAGTGCAATCTGCTCCTGCGTATTCAATTGTTTGCACTACTAGACCTTCAACCACTCCTTTGCCAAACTCACAATCTTTTCATGAATGTATAAGGAACGAAGTCAGATTAATTCACTATTATCTTGCTTACAATCTTCATCTCACTCTATATATTCAATACGAACTACTCTACGTCGTCTTTTTATATTTCACAAGATACCTTTCTTGTGTTCTCTAATATTCTGACGCTTTTTTGAAGTATAAAATCTACTTTGCTTTTATAGGACGACCATAGTAAGAAACCCTTCTGCTATGGTTAAGCATGTTTTACCTTTCGATCTTCATCATTGAAACTGGTTAAGCCAGCCTTAGATGACGTCCACGTATTTTCCAGTATTTATCTGAGTGATAACTTACTTAAACAGCGTCCTTTAGCACGTTTTGCTCCTTTGACTAGCCACAGCCTCGAAGATGTATGCCTCGTAGCTTCGTTGTTACCTTTCTAGGTACACATGCTACTACCTTTGAGTCTTCACCTTCGAATCTTCGCGTTTGAATCTTTGAGCCTTGGATCTTCGAATTGATCTTCCAATTGTTCTGCTTTTCAACTTCAAATCTAGGTTAGAACATGTCACACCCCGGATTTCCAACCCAAGTAAACTGGTTCGTGACTCCCCTTTTACCCACGCGGTGAATAAGGGGGTAGGATACAAGGTTCCACACAGGATGTCACAACCTTCACATCAGATAATCACCAAGGCAATTTAATTAGCTTTATTAGATTGAAACAAAATTAACGTTCACAAACCAAACATGCCTTTATTACAATTAAATTTCCCCCTACAATATCTCCCCACTTGGGTTACAAAGGTCCCACAAAAATAACAACACAAAATAATATTAAACAAAGCAATAAAGCAGAACTGTCTTTGACCTTGGTGTTGCCACCTAACACCTGTAGGTTCCTAAAAAGTAAACAAAACACAACGGGAGGGGTGAGCAACCACAGCTCAGTAGGGATCATGTCTCCCCAACCCATCCCATACTCCTAACATTTACATATTGACATGCACGAGTGCAGTGTCGTGGCAATACTATACAGACAGGACATAATCAACATTTATACACAAACAAGCCACATTAACAGGTACAACCATTGCCACAACCACACAAGCTCCATAACCAGGCACGGGCTTCCACAGCTATCGGGCTCCATAACCAGCCACGGGCTTCCACAGCCATCTGGCTCCATAACCTGCCTCGAAGGCTCCAGCCACACAAGCTCCAATCTCAGCCACATAGGCATACAATCAAACACATAGCATACATCTCATCCACATAGGCATACAATCAAACACATAGCATGCATCTCAGCTACACAGGCATACAATCAAACACATAGCATATATCTCATCCACACAGGCATACAATCAAACACATAGCATGCATCTCAGCCACACAGGCATACAATGAAACACATAGCATGCATCTGGATCAACAATCATTATATCTAGTATATTCCCCCCCCCCCCGAAACCCCAAGGTTTCCCACGTGATCCTATAGCAGAACAAAGCCTAACAAACCATAGACATCCTAGCGGCCTCTAAGGCCCACTGCCCGGCAACGAACCCCGAGAGTTCCCATACCCTGGACTCAACGTCAGAATCAAACGAAACATGTCATTGAAGGCCAACATCCATATATGAGATTACACCTATATGGATTTAAATATATATATATATATCCAAAAGGCCACAAATCGCCTACCACAAGGCCAAAACCCTGGCATAGATTCAAGGAAAAACAGAACCCTTACCTCTGGAAATTCCTCTTTGCTCCCACACTAGATGCCGTCCACCCACGGGAGTCACCCCAATAGTGTAATGACCCGTGTCTTGGGTAGAACAAGCTGGAACGAAGATGAACAATACCCTGGGCGAACGCTTGGGTCGAAAGGTGGAAAACCCGAAGATTTGGGTCGTAGGGTCGAAGACCGAGGGTTGAAGTTCGAAGGTTTGAGGGTCGTAGGTTTGGTCTTTGAGATAGATCTTCGAGGCCGCGTTTCCAACGAGTCTTCGAGGGAGTGTTTCTACGAGTCTTCGTGGCTTGGTTGTTAGAGAGTGTAATGAGCTCAAGTGGGAGCGTGTAGAGGCTGCGTGTGACAATGACCACGTTCAGATTGTGGGTATTTTGTCCTGTGTGGAAGCGGAGTGGTTAGTTCATGTTTTATTTATCAAAACTATGTCGTTTTGATGGTGTGTTTCATTTATCAAAACTATGTCGTTTTGATGGTGTGTTTCATTTATCAAAACTACGCCATTTTCATGGTGGGATTTTATTTATCAAACCTACATCGTTTTGATAAGTGAGGTCTATATAAGGAGGAGCTCTCTTTGTTTTAGGTTTAGGGTTTTTGTTGTCAGCCGCTATAGCCGTTGCAGAGAGAGAGAGAGAGAGAGGGAGATTGAGAGAGAGAGCTCCAGTTCATGGCTGCCGTTGTCATTCCTGTGGTTGGACGGTGTTAGGCATGGAGGCAAGAGCATGGAGGATCTTTGAGGTAGGGGTTTTGTTCTTCCTTGAACTTATCCTAGGGCTTTGGCCTTGTGATAGGCAATGTAGCTGTTTGGTTATATATATATAAATACGTAAATTCATATAGGTGTGATCTCCTATATGAATGTTAGCCTTCAATGGCGTGTTTTGCTTGGATGTATATATACACGCATGTTAAGTGTTTGATATTATGCCTGTGTGGCCATGCATGTTAAGTGTTTGATATTATGCCTATGAGGCCACACATGTTATGTGTTTGATAATATGTCTGAATGACCACCCATATTATGTGTTTGAGATTATACCTGTGTGGCTGGGTTTGTGAGCCTGTGAATGTATGCATGCTAAGTGTTTGAAGTTATACCTATGTGACCATGCATATTAAGTGTTTGATGTTATGCCTGTGTGACCATGCATATTAAGTGTTTGATGTTATGCCTGTGTGGCCATGTGTGCTGCGTGTTTGCTTGTACACCCGGTGGCTGTGGAAGCCCGGGCCTATTTTATTGAACCCAGTGGCTGTGGAAGCCCGGGATTGTTTATGTTAGCCTGTGAGGCTGTGGGAACTATTTACCTGAGAGGCGGTTAAACTATTTGCCTGAGAGGCAGTTAAATCATTGGCCTGAAGAGGCGGTTAAATCACTTGCGGTTAAATCATTGGCCTGAAGAGGCGGTTAAATCACTTGCTTGAGGTGGTTAAAGTGTTAGCCTATGGGGCAATGGAGCCTGTGTGGCTGGGGCTGAGGTTGCGCCCGTTTGTGTGGTGTGTTTCCTTGCTATTTGTTTCTGCCACGTCACTGCACTGGTACACGCTCTCATATAGGTGATAGGTGCATGGGATGGCTTGGGGGAGACTTGATCCCTACTGAGTTGTGGTTGCTCACCCCTCCTACTGTGATGTGTTTTCTTTCAGGAACCTACAGGCGTTAGGTGGAATCCCAAGGTGGAAGACCGTATTTGCTTTACCGTTTCTTTTCGATTATGTTAATTTATGGTAATTGATGTAACCCTAGTGGGGAGATATTGTAATGAGGAGTTTAATGTAATAAAAGCATGTTTGGACACGTTTGTAATGGTTTGAACTTAATAAATATATGATTTTGTCTCTTTGAATATTTGTTGTGAAGTGTATAGTGTCCTGTGTGGGCATGTTATATCTTGCCCCCTTTATCCAAACTCGGGTAAAGGGAGGGTCACGTTCCAGTCTCCTCGGGTTGGAAATCGGGGGCGTGACAATATGGTATCAGGGCATGGTTTAGTTGGCCTAGGGTAGTGGGCGGACTTGGTTATCTTGAGTCCTTTGGAGGAGCCTAGAGGGACGTGCCTGATCAACATGGTCCCCTTGGAGCCTCTAAGGTGTACTTGGGGTAGTCCAGTCTTGTGGTAGGATTTGCATACATTGGCATTAGGGCACTAGTTGCATTTGTTGTTTATGTATGAATGTATGGATAACTGTGGGAATGTTTTAAACAAAAGAAAAAAAATTTTAAATTGTGCAACTCTGATATATTGTGACAACTTAAGCATGACTACAAAGAAAAGAATGTGTGGTATTGAATTTGTGTACTAGTGGACTTGTGCAATGTGAACGAACTACATAGAAATAATACTGTTGATATTCTAAAAATGACTAGGTGAGATATGTGAATGCTTAAGTGTGTGCCTTTGTATGGTATTGTGTGGAATAAGCAATGTGGTGTTCAAAACAATGAGATATTCACTTGAGTATAAATGATATGTGCAATGTGAAGGTGTGAACTTGTATAGTCTGTGAAATGTGAATCTGCGAATCTGTGTGGTGATAATGTGTGTTTTCCGATTAGTTATAGCTCCAAACGCCTAGTCGGTAATGGTATTGAGAGCGTTGAGTGTTAACCTAGAGCGCTACCTCCTCGTGTACCCAGCCTCTGAAAAAAATTATGACCCGTACGACAGAAGAGCCCGCCACCCAGGCTGGGCAAGTGGCAGAGCTACAGGCTATAAGTAATGATCTTCACATGGAAGAGATTGGCATTTTAACCCTGATTATTTCATAATTGAGGGATGAGATTCGATAACTAATTAAGAGCGAGGCACGACGAGGGTGGCCAACCCACATCATTTGGAGGCACGCCGAGGGTGGCAATCTTGCATTTGAGGACTTATGCTGAGGTTGTTGAGACAGCTCGTATAGCTGAGAGGGAGCTGGATGATGGGAGGTAGGCCCATCAGGGTCGCTAGTTACAGGGTGGGCCGGATCGAGATTCCAGGTCCAAGAGGCCCAAGACTGAGGAGAGGGATAGTAGTTCCTTCCATAGCCGGGGTCAACCATCTGTGAACCCAGGGAGGTTCACCTTTGGCGGCAGTAGGCAGGGAGGTCCAGCAGGAGGTCTCCCCAGCGATTGTCATTACTGTGGGGAGCAAGGCCACTTCAAGAGGGATTGTCCTAAGAAGGACTGGCGATGTAACAGCTGTGGACGAGAGGGCCATTTGAGCCGAGTTTGCAGGAGTGGCAACAGGGGAGCAGGAGGCTTGACACCCAGCACAAGGAGTGATGCCAGTTTCTGTGCACCAGCAAAGAGACCAACTCGTCAGTGGCAGGCTAGTCAGGCAGGATCGAACTAGACCCGACCTGAGGGGAGGCCGGAGCGGCAGCAGACTGAAGCTGGAGGCAGCCATGGCGGGAAGCGTCCAATGAGTGAGCCGACTAGTGGCACAGGCCAAGGGAGGGTGTTTGCGCTGGATGCGACATACTAGGAGGAGGCTGAGTTACCACCTCCACAGGTGGAGGGTGGAGCGGGACCTTCGGTGGTTAGAGGTACCCTTTTGATCTCTCGTACGCTTGTTTCTGCTCTTTTTGATATGGGTGCATCCTGTTCGTTTGTTGTTGAACTTCTTGTTGATGGACTAGGATTAGTATGTGTTGAGGCAGCGAGACCCCTAGTTGTTGAGTCTCCGGTGGGAGGTATGATTGAGGTGTGACGTATTTGCCGTGACTGCGTGTTAACCGTAGGAGACGTGGAGCTTAGTTTTAATTTGTATGTGATGCATTAAGGGCGTTTGATCTAATCTTGGGTATGGATTGGCTTATGGCTTTCCAGGCCAAGACAGATTGTTATCGGCGTCGGGTAACATTCGTGTCACCTGCGGGGGTTTCTTGCACCCTGCAGGGGGAGTGGGATCATGAGGCGAGTCGGGCTGGACCGGTGTTGGACCAGTGGGGTGCCATTACCCACAGGTTGGCAGCCCTAACCTTTGTTGAGGAAGGAAAAGTGGGAAAGAGGGTGTGGCCAGCGGTTGTTGACCAATTTTAGGATGTCTTTCATGAGGAGTTGAGCACTCTACCACCTAAAAGGAGTGTGAAGTTCACCATTGAGTTGGTACCGGGGACTGGTCCGATTTCCCAAGTGGCTTATTGTATGGGACCAACTGAGTTGAGGGAGCTCCAGAAGCAGATAGAGGAGTTGGCGGGCCAGGGGTATATCAGGCCGAGTACCTCACCTTGGGGTGCTCTAGTGCTCTTTGCAAAGAAGGCGGACGGTATGCTTAATCACTAATGACCCGTGTTCATGCACTTGATAAACTAATGCACCAGCGGTGTTCACTAATGCACCAGCGGTGTTCACTAATGCACCAGCGGTGTTCATGCACTTGATAAACTAGGTTTTTGCTCCATACTTGGATTCTTTTGTTGTGGTGTTTATAGATGATATCTTGGTGTATTCCAAGACTGAGAAGGAACATGTGGAACATTTGGCAATAGTGTTGCAAACTTTGAGGGACCACCGGTTGTTTGCTAAGTTCAGTAAATGTGAGTTTTGGATCTAGGAGGTTCATTTTCTTGGCCATGTGGTGTCAGCTGAGGGTGTGAGGGTGGACCCAGCCAAGATTGAGGCTGTGTCATCGTGGGAGAGGCTAACCAATGTCTTCGAGATTCATAGTTTCCGTGGCTTGGTGGTGTACTACCGTTGTTTTGTGGAGGGATTCTCCCGTTTGGCAGCTCCTATGACGGCGTTGACTCGGAAGGGAGTGAAGTTTGAGTGGACTGACGCGTGTCAGCAGGCGTTTGAGGCTCTCAAAACCCGTTTGACCACTGCACCGGTGTTAAGGTTACCTAGGGAAGATGTCCCATATGAGGTATATTGTGATGCGTCCAGGGTTGGTTTGGGGTGTGTGCTTATGCAGGAGCACAGTGTTATAGCTTATGGGTCGAGGCAATTGAAACCTCATGAGCAGAATTACCCTACTCATGACCTTGAGTTGGCGGCCATCATTTTTGCTTTAAAGAGTTGGCAGCATTATCTCTTGGGGGAAAAGTTTGTGGTGTTCTCAGATCATAAGAGCCTTCAGTATATTTTTACTCAGAAAGACTTGAATCTGAGGCAGAGGAGATGGGTGGAGTATTTGTAGACCTTTGACTTTACTCTTGCCTATACCCCGGGCAAGGGCAATGTCGTGGCTGATGCTTTGAGCAGAAAAGGGAAGGCTGAGGTGGTAGTAAGAGAGTGGAAGCTGATGAAGCAGTTGGCGATGTTGCAGCTGCAGCCTATTGTTCATGATGGGAGGACAGTGCTGAGTCCTATTGTTGTTATGCCTGAGTTGTACCAGCGAGTCCGGGAGGGACAGTTGGGTGATATTGAGTGTGAGGTTCTCTGTGCCCGTATTGGGGCATGTGAGCTATCTGAGGACTAGACCGAAGGTCCTGGGCATGAGTTGTCTTTTCAGGGGCGGCTTGTGGTGGCTTCTTCTCTCGAGAGATGAGGTGATGAGGGAGTTTCATTAGTCTAGAGTTGTTGTGCATCCTGGGGGGTACGAAGATGTACCATGCACTTCGGGGGCATTTTTGGTGGCCTGGGATGAAGCGTGATGTGGCAGCATTTGTTGCAAGGTGCCTTACTTGTCAACAAGTGAAAGCGGAGCATCCGCGACCGGCAGGTATGTTACAACCGTTGTCAATAGCCGAGTGGAAGTGGGACCAAATAGCGATGGACTTTGTGACCGGTCTTCCACCTACCATTGGGAGGAAAGACATGCTTTAGGTAATTGTGGATCGACTAACCAAGTCGGCCCATTTTCTTGCCGTTTGAGAGCGGGATTACATCGGGGTCTTGAGTCGCTGTATGTGAACGAGATTGTGAGACCGCATGGGGTGCCATTGTCGATTGTGTCGACCGAGATTCGCGGTTCACTTCCCGTTTTTGGGCAGGCTTGCAGGAGGCTATGGGTACAAAGCTTAATTTGAGTACAGCCTTTCACCCTGAGACCGACGGTCGATCGAGCGGACGAATCGGACACCTGGAGGACATGTTGAGGGCTCGTGTGCTAGATTTTGGGAGTTCGTGGGCAACACACCTTCCTTTGGTGGAGTTTGCCTACAACAACGATTATCAGGCATCCATTGTGATGGCTCCTTTTGAGGCATTGTATGGAAGGCCGTGTCGATCACCTTTATGTTGGACCGAGGTAGGAGAGGCGGCTCTCTTGGGACCACAATTGGTTCAAGAGGCTACCGAGAAGGTCAAGTTGATTCGTCGGTGCTTGTTATCGGCCCATAGTCGCCAAAAGTCTTACGCAGATTAGCGGCGGTGACCTTTGGAGTTTTTTCGTGGGAGATCATGTGTTTCTTCGTGTTTCTCCACGTCATGGACATCGACAGTTTGGGAGAGGTTCCAAGCTATCTCCGCGGTTTATCGGTCCTTTTGAGATAATGGCTCGTGTGGGGCCGGTGGCCTACCGGTTAGCATTGCCACCACGGTTGAGTCAGGTGCACAATGTGTTCCCCTGTGTCCCGGTTGAGGAAGTTTCATCCTGGCCCCACTCATGTGATCGATTGGGGGATATTGGATATTGAGGATGACATGTCCATTGTTGAGGCCCCTATCCGTATCCTAGATCGGTGGGAGAAGCTTTTGCGTGGTCGTGTTATCCCTTTGGTTCGCGTCTTTGTGGCAGCGTGGCATTGAGGAGGAGACATGGGAACGTGAGTCCATGATGCGTGAGCAGCACCCATAGTTGTTCAAGGATGAACAATCTTAAGGGTGGGAGGCGGCTATAGTGATGTGCTTTCTTGCATTGGTTGTTTATGATTTGGTGTATTCGTATTGTTTGTATTGATTGTTTATGATTTGGTGTATTTATATTGTTTAAATTGGTTGTTTATTGTCATCACCCGTTTTTGACCGGGCTCGTGCTGCTTTTGTGAAAGGACTCCATGCTAGTTCATTCCATTGATCCTAGAGTCATCCCTGCACAAGGCTCACACAAACCATTAAAGAAAAGAAAAACACAGAGTCGCCACCAAACAAATTAAAGGTGTGATTGGGCACCTAGAAAAAGAAAGGTCTACGGTTCCAGAGAATTAGGTTCGGGAGTCGGCTACGTGTGGGGAAGGAAGAAAAATTCTTGCACCCCCACAACGCCCACAATTGGTACCTAGTCTTGATCTATGGGTGTTTGCTTGCTCTATTATTTATTCTAAAAAAAGAGTTTTTGTATTTTTAATTTTAAGAAAAAGAAAGATTTTAGGATCTAGGCCTTAAAACAACAAAGAAAAAGATTTTAATAAAGTAAATAAAAAGGGACATTCTAATTTTAGAAAAAGAATGTGGGATCTAGGCCCATGTGACAAGATTGTATTTTTATAAGAAAACAAAAGTAATTTTCCTTTTTTTAGAAAATAAAACAAAAGCAATTTGAATTCAAATAAGAAAATATCGCCACAATTGATATTGGCCCAGGCAGACTAGGATGTGAGCATCTAGGGCTCAACCCTCATGACCGCCCAGGCCTTATTTAAATTTTCTAGAAAAGATTTAAGTTTTGTTTTTTTACATTTTATTATTTTTTTGAAAATAATAAAGGAAGAAAAAAAAGAGATGCAAGATGTTTGTTTTTTATATTTTCGTTTTTCTACTTTAGAGAGATGAGGAAAAAAGGAAAAAAGAGCAGTTTTTGGGTTTTATGTTTGAAAACAGCGCAGAAAAAAAAATAAAATAAAATAAAATAAATAGAAGTAGAGAACCTGGAGGAAAGAAAATGATGCAGGTGGGAGCCCCTTTTTCCTTCGAGTAATGCCTTCAAAGCGTTTCCTGAAAGCACAAAGGTTAGAAAAAGAATTTTTCCAGTGTCAGCTCCTCCCCGTAAAGACGAACAGTGATTCTGGGTGCTTTTTCCCTTAGAAAATGAGTATATCTCTCTTTGTGATTCCCAGGATACTCTCTCTCTCCCTCTGGTTATTATCTCTCGGAAATTTTGTCAGAAAGCTCTCTCTCAGAATAACCTCCTCTGATACTTGATAATCGATGCCTTTTCTCTTTACCTCTTGGGGCAGTCTATTTATAGGAATCCCAGGGGAGACAGCCCTTGCCTCGGCATTTATTGGATGCCTTACAGTCCCCATGAGTCAACTACAACGTTCCAATGAATTAATGACTTCGGAAATGGGATTCTCGGTTCCCAGCGATTTACAATAATTCACAGTTCCCGTGCTTTGAAAAAGGAGTCCCAGTGCCTGAAAATAAATAAATCGTTTGAGATTATTTAATCCTCTGTTGTACCTGGACGCTTTGGTGGGTAAGGGCGGAATGCATTTCCGGATGTATTGGAGCCGTTGGGAATTAATGGTTATGCAATCCCCCGGGGTACTCGTGATGTCCCGAGGAAAATGACATTTAATTACGAGAGGTCTTCCGTCCCTATGCTCAAAAATGGAGTTCCGAGACATTTGAATGTAATATTTGGAGACTCCTCAATTCCCACGCTTAAAAAGAGGGTTCCGAGACACTGCTGGCATTTAATGCACTTAAAAAGAATTTTCGGAGTCCCGATGCTTTGGAGTCACTCCCAGGACTGAGAGGAGCTATTTTGGAGTTTTTCAAAATTATTGACCAGGTTTGACCTCCAGGATCTAGGCTTATTCCGGATCGGTGGCCTTATTCCGCATCAATAGGTCCTCATTCCGTATTAACAAGTCCTTATTCCGCACTAATGAGCTTATTCCGCATCAATACGTTTAGCTCGGATCGCAAGTCCTTACTCCGCATCGGTTGACCAAGTTTGACCTCCTGGATCCGGATCGGAAGTCCTTATCCGCATCGGTTGACCAAGTTTGACTCCGGATCGCTTACCGGATCGGTGGCCTTAGTCCGCATCGGTTGACCAAGTTTGACCACCGGATTTGGGCTTAGTCCGTATCGAGAAGTCCTTACTCCGCATCGATTGACCAAGTTTGACCACCGGATTTGGGCTTAGTCCGGATCTGTAAGTCCTTACTCGCATCGGTTGACCAAGTTTGACCACCTGGGCTTAGTCCGGATCGGTAAGTCCTTACTCCGCATCAGTTGACCAAGTTTGACCACCGGATCTGGGCTTAGTCCGGATCGGTAAGTCCTTATTCCGCATCGTTGACCAAGTTTGACCACCCGGATCTGGGCTTAGTCCGGATTTGACCAAGTTTGACCACCGGATTTGGGTTTCCCCAAAAATTTCCGTGTGTGGGCTCGGTCGCCAGATGGCGCCTCTACTTGGGCTTCCTTAGGCCTCTCTTGTTATCACTTGCTGTGTTAGGAGAATGCCTTTGTATATATACTGGCGAAGGAGAAGCAAAATTGGCAATGTGGGACAAACATGCATATGAAGAACCAAAATTCGTGGAAAATTGGCAGATTTCTGGAGCAACTTCAAAAATTCATAACTTTCTCTACAGAGCTCAGATTAAGGCCAAATTGGTCTTGTTTTGCTCGAAATTCGGTAATCTATCTTCTGAAAGTGGAATCACTCCAAAAGGATCATCCATTTAGGAGAAAAGTGGGAAATACCGCACAGAGGTACATGATAAAGTGAGCATTCTGCCCGTCCGATTCAAAAATTCATAGTTAATTGCATAGAACTCGGATTACCTTCAAACCAGATGGAGATGATAGATAAAGATGTTATATAACTAATGCAATTGACTTTGTTCATATCCAATGAGTATTGAGAAAGTTATTGGCAAAATAGTGCGCTGCGCACTAGCTGTCTCCCCCAAATTTGCACAAGGTTTGGTTGCCAACTTTGAAAAATCATAACTAATTGAATATAACCCGGAATATTCTCAAACCAATTGGAAATGATAGATAAAGGTGTTATCTAATCAATTCAATTGACTTTGTTGGATTACGACAAGTATCGGGGAAGTTATTAGTAAAATAGCGGGCTGCCCACCGGTTGTCCAATTCAACTTGGTATTTTTATCATAATCATTTCATTTCTCCTCGGAATCAAGTGTGGTCAAGTGCATTATTCTCCGAATGTTATCCTCTATCACTTAGTGGTCCTTTTCCAAGTACGGTTGCGATCTAACCTGGTCAAAATGGGGTACAACATTTATGATTTGGTGTATTTGTATTGTCTTTTAGACATGTATTTATATTTGAGATATGTTTTTGAGATTGAGACTTGTGTTTGTGATATGCGGGTATATGGCATATGCATTGTGATGCTTGTCGTTATGTATATGCATTGTGATACATGTGGTTATGATTGTGGTGGTGCTTTGTGAGCTTGCGGACGTATGTCCTGTTATACTGTGTTTGTTATTCCTCGCAGTCCTAGTGGCATGTAGTTTCTTTTCGAGGACGAAAAGTCTTAAGGGGGAGAGGATGTAATGACCCGTGTCTTGGGTAGAACAAGCTGGAACGAAGATGAACAATACCCTGAGCGAACGCTTGGGTCGAAAGGTGGAAGACCCAAAGATTTGGGTCGTAGGGTCGAAGACCGAGGGTTGAAGTTCGAAGGTTTGATGGTCGAAGGTTTGATCTTCGAGACAGATCTTCGAGGCCGCATTTCCATCGAGTCTTCGAGGGAGTGTTTCTACGAGTCTTCGTGGCTTGGTTGTTAGAGAGTGTAATGAGCTCAAGTGGGAGCGTGTAAAGGTTGCGTGTGACAATGACCACGTTTGGATTGTGGATATTTTGTCCTGTGTGGAAGCAGAGTGGTTAGTTCATGTTTTATTTATCAAAACTACGTCGTTTTGATGGTGTGTTTCATTTATCAAAACTACGTTGTTTTGATGGTGTGTTTCATTTATCAAAACTACGTCGTTTTGATGGTAGGATTTCATTTATCAAAACTACGTCGTTTTGATGGTGAGATTTCATTTATCAAAACTACGCCGTTTTGATAAGTGAGGTTTATATAAGGAGGAGCTCTCTTTGTTTTAGGTTTAGGGTTTTTGTTGTCAGCCGTCGCAGAGAGAGAGAGAGATTGAGAGAGAGAGCTCCAGTTCGTGGCTACCGTTGTCATTCCTGTGGTTAGACGGCATTAGGCGTGGAGGCAAGAGTGTGGAGGATCTTTGAGGTAGGGGTTCTATTCTTCCTTGAACCTATCTCAAGGCTTTGGCCTTGTGATAGGCAATGTAGCTGTTTGGTTTTATATATATAAATATGTAAATTCATATAGGTGTGATCTCTTATATGAATGTTGGCCTTCAATGGCGTGTTTTGCTTGGATGTATATATACACGCATGTTAAGTGTTTGATATTATGTCTGTGAGGCCATGCATGTTAAGTGTTTGATATTATGCCTGTGAGGCTACACATGTTATGTGTTTGATAATATGTCTGAATGACCACCCATATTATGTGTTTGAGATTATACCTGTGTGGCTGGGTTTGTGAGCCTGTGAATGTATGCATGCTAAGTGTTTGAAGTTATGCTTGTGTGACCATGCATATTAAGTGTTTGATGTTATGCCTATATGGCCATGTGTGCTGCGCGTTTCCTTGTACACCCGGTGGCTGTGGAAGCCCGGGACTGTTTATGTTAGCCTGTGAGGCTGTGGGAACTATTTGCCTGAGAGGCGGTTAAATCATTGGCCTGAAGAGGCAGTTAAATCATTGGCCTGAAGAGACGGTTAAATCACTTGCTTGAGGTGGTTAAGGTGTTAGCCTATGGGGCTGTGGAGCCTGTGTGGCTGGGGCTGAGGTTGCGCCCGTTTGTGTGGTGTGTTTCCTTGCTATTTGTTTCTGCCACGTCACTAAACTGGTACACGCTCTCATATAGGTGATAGGTGCATGGGATGGCTTGGGGGAGACTTGATCCCTACTGAGCTATGGTTGCTCACCCCTCCTACTGTGATGTGTTTTCTTTCAGGAACCTATAGGCGTTAGGTGGAATCCCAAGGTAGAAGACTGTATTTGCTTTACCGTTTCTTTTCGATTATGTTAATTTATGGTAATTGATGTAACCCCAGTGGGGAGATATTGTAATGAGGAGTTTAATGTAATAAAAGCATGTTTGGACACGTTTGTAATGGTTTGAACTTAATAAATATATGATTTTGTCTCTTTGAATATTTGTTGTGAAGTGTATAATGTCCTGTGTGGGCATGTTGTATCTTGCCCCCTTTATCCAAACTCGGGTAAAGGGAGGGTCACGTTCCAGTCTCCTCGGGTTGGAAATCCGGGGCGTGACAAATAGCTACGACTAGGAGCTCTCCTGCCCCCCCCTCCCTCTCTCTCTCTCTCTCTCTCTCTCTCTCTCTCTCTCTCTCTCTCTCTCTCTCTCTCTCTCTCTCTCTCTGCGACGGCTACGGTGGCTAACAACTGAAACCCTAAAACTTAAAACAAAGAGGGCTCCTCTTCCTTATATAGACACCTCAACATCAAAACGATGTAGTTTTGATTAAGTGAACTCGAGCATCAAAATGACATAGTTTTGATTAAACAGGCTACAACCTTCCCGCATCCACACATGACATAATACCCATAATTCAAACATCTCTCTTTGGGAAAAGATTATTAGAATAACAAAACCAAGGTGATGGTGGAAAAACATGGCTGCACATGACAAAGGTCATTGTCACGTGCAAGCTCCAAATGCCCTAAGATTTTGCCACAAGACTTAGAATAACTCTGGAAGGCTCCCATGCAAAAACACCACTGCCGTGACAGGCCATTGTCACGTGACGGTTTTGCCTTTTGGGTGGCAATTTGCACGTTCTGCAAATTGGGCTCATCTCTTACCTCAAGCTTGCCCATCATCATACAAAGTATTCAAGCCAATGTGTGTGGGAATAAAACTCCCTAAAACCCAACAATTGCCACCCAAAAGGCAAAACTGTGACTAACTCCACTTCCCAAAACACGGGTCGTTACAACCTCTCCTCCTTAAGACTTTTCATCCTTGAAAAGAAACAACATGCAAGGAATAACCAACACATGCTACCCATTTGCGAACGGCAAGCCACAACACCCCAAATGGCTCATACACCGCACACAATATATAACACGACATACGTCCACAAACTCAACAAAGCACCATCACAATTCATAACCACATGCATCACAATGCATATAACACATACCCACATGGCACAAATACACATCTCAAAACACATCACAAATATAAATACATGTCTAAAGGACAACACAAATACACCAAATTATAAACAACTAATACAAGAAAGCACATCACTATCCCTTGGCCAACAGCCATCTCCCATCCTTAAGATTGTTCATCCTTAAACAACTCTGGGTGTTGCTCACGCATCATGGACTCATGTTCCCATGTCTTGTCACGCCCCGGTTTTCCAACCCGAGGAGACCGGAGCGTGACCCTCCCTTTTACCCGGGTTTGGATAAAGGGGTAGGATACAACATACACTTCACATTTTATTTTCGAGAGACCAAAATCACATAATTATTAAATTCAAACCACATGCCTTTATTATGTTTCAAACTTCATTACAAAAATCTCCCAGTGGGGTTACAAGGCCTCAACGAAATTACATAACACAAATTACATAACATAAAACAAAGCCACAAAACGGAACTCCTCCACCTAGGTGTTCTCACCTAACGCCTGTAGGTTCCTGCAAGAAAACACACCACAGTAGGAGGAGTGAGCAACCACAGCTCAGTAGGGATCATGTCTTGTCACGCCCCGGATTTCCAACCCGAGGAAACCGGTACGTGACTCCCCTTTTTACCCACATGGAGGGCAAAGGGGTTAGGATACAAACCAAGGACTGAACATTTTAAACATTCACAACACATTCAAGAAAAATAAAGTCCATCAAGCGAGTCCACAAACCAAATCAGTCTTTAATACAAAGTCTTCTTTTCCATCCATCCCCATTGGGGTTACATCGGTTCCCATAATAAAATAACATAAACAATAAAATAAATAAGGTCTTCCACCTTGGGGTCCCATCTAACGCCTGTAGGTTCCTGTAAAGAAAACAACATGGTAGGAGGGGTGAGCAACCACAGCTCAGTAGGGATCATGTCTCCCCAACCCATCCCATGCACCTAATATCTACATGCCTTGTGTACAAGTGCTGTGTCGTGATACAATTATTCCACCAGATATAGTTACAGGCTATAACAGCAAACACAATCATACATGGGCTAGTACATAAACACTCCCGGGCTTCCACGGCCACCGGGTTTCAAGAACAGTCCCAGGCTTCCACGACCACCGAGTTCCACAATGTCCGGGCTTCCACACCCACCGGGTTCCACAAAACGGTCCCGGGCTTCCACGACCACCGGGTTCCACAAAACAGTCCCGGGCTTCCACAGCCACCGGGTTCCACAAAACAGTCCCGGGCTTCCACAGCCACCGGGTTCCACAGCCACCGGGTGTACAAGCAAACACGCAGCACACATGGCCATACAGGCATAACATCAAACACTTAGTATGCTTAGTCACACAGGAATAACATCGAACACTTAGCATGCATATATCCACAAGCTCATACACCCGACCACACAGACATAATCTAACACACCTGGACGTGCGTGGCCTCACAGGCATTACCTCAAACACATAACATGCACGGCCTCACAGGCATTACCTCAAACACATAACATGCACGGCCTCACAGGCATTATGTCAAACACTTGGCAGGCATA
Organism: Taxillus chinensis; assembly: GCA_023512835.1. NCBI lineage: Eukaryota > Viridiplantae > Streptophyta > Magnoliopsida > Santalales > Loranthaceae > Taxillus > Taxillus chinensis. The sequence goes on from CM042087.1 coordinate 21,780,762, forward strand.
TATACATATATCCAAACAACGCCATTGAAGGCCAACATTCATATAGGAGATCACACCAATATGAATTTACATATAAATAGTATGATAACAAGGACAATATCCAACGGGTAATTCACCACAGGGCCTAACCCCGGATCAGGTATAAGAAAACAGAACCCCTACCTTAAAGAAGATCCTCCTTGCTCCCGCGTTAGATGCCGTCCTCCCCACGCAAGATGCTCCGTGGCAACAAACCAGCTTCTCCCCCCTTTCCCTCTCTCTAGCTCTCTCTCTCTCCACGACGGCCGCAATAGCTGAAAAACCCCTAACCCTAGAACAAGGAGTCTCCTCATCCTTATATAGGCCTCCCACTATCAAAACGACGTAGTTTTGATTAAGTGAAACCCAGGATCAAAACGACGTAGTTTTGATCACACAAGTTAGCACCTTTCCGCACCCATATAGGCCAAAATACTCGAATTTCAACATGGTCCTTTGGAGAAAGTTCCTTAGAATGTCAAAACCAAGGGAACCATGCAAAAATATGCTCGCACGCCAATTTGCACGTGAATTCCCCAATTCACGTGCAACTCCATATGCACTCCAAATGCTCTCAAACTTCACCCCTAGCCTCCTTGCATCATTTAGAAGACAACCACACTTGCACGTGAATTGGACCCATATCACGTGCACCTCACATACATGTCCATTTGGCCTGAAACTTCTGTGGTAGATAGAGGACAACATTCTAAGCATCTTTCCTTTTGCACGTGAATTCATTGGAGTCCATTTACCTGGGTCAAAATCTAGAAAAACTCTACTCAGGAGGCAAAACCGACTAACTCAAGGTACGGGTCCTTACATCCTCTCCCCTTAAGACTTTTCATCCTCGAAAAGAAATGACATAAGAGGAAAACAAACACAAGCTACCCATTTGCCACACGGCGAGCCACAACACCCAAATGGGTCATACACCACACTCAGCACAACAGCACATAACAGTACCACCATAATCCATAACCACAATAATGCACATAACACATGTCCACATGGCACGAATACACATCTCAAGGCACATCACAAATAAGAACACATGTCTTTAAAAGACAATACAAATACATCAACTAATACAAGAAAACACATCACAAGAAAACATCACTATCTATCCCTTGGCCAACGACCACCTCCCACGCTTAAGATTGTTCGTCCTCGAACAAGTCCGGGTCTCGCTCACGCATCACGGACTCACGTTCCCATGTCTCCTCCTCAATGCCACGGTGCTGCCACAGCACGCGAACCAAAGGAATAGCACGACCACGCAAAAGCTTCTCTCGCCGATCTAGGATACGGATAGGGGCCTCAATGACGGACATGTCATACGCAATGTCCAACGTCCCCCAATCAATCACACGAGTGGGGTCAGGGTGATACTTCCGCAATCGGGACACGTGAAACACGTTGTGCACTCGACTCGGCCCGCGGTGGTAACGCTAACCGGTAGGCCACAGGCCCTACACGATCCGAGAATCTCAAAAGGACCAATAAACCGCGGAGATAGCTTGGAACCTCGCCCAAACCGTCGATGTCCACGACGTGGAGAGACACGAAGGAACACATGATCACCAACGAGAAAACTCCAAAGGTCGCCGCCGCTGATCCGCATAAGATTTCGCCGACTCGAGCCGACAACAAACGCCGACGAATCAACTTGACCTTCTTAGTAGCCTCTTGAACCAACTGTGGCCCCAAGAGAGCTGTCTCCCCCACCTCGGTCCAACACAAAGGTGACCGACACGGCCGTCCGTACAACGCCTCAAAAGGAGCCATCCCAATGGATGCCCGATAAGCTGTTGTTGTAGGCAAACTCCACCAAAGGAAGGTGAGTTGCCCACGAACCCCCAAAATCTAGCACACAAGCCCTCAACATGTCCTCCATGGTCTAATTCGTCCGCTCGGTCGACCGTCGGTCTCAGGGTGAAAGGCTGTACTCAGTGAAGCTTGGTCCCCATAGCCTCCCGCAAACCGGCCCAAAAACGGGAAGTGAACCGCGAATCCCGGTCAGAGACAACCGATGATGGTACGCCATGTAGTCTCACAATCTCGTTCATGTACAGCTGACTCAAGGTCCCAATAGAGTCCCGCTCGCGAACAGCCAGGAAATGAGCCGACTTTGTGAGTCGATCCACAATCACCCAAATCATATCCTTCCTCCCAGTGGTGGGTGGAAGACCGATCCACAAAATCCATCGCGATATGGTCCCACTTCCACTCTGCTATGGGCAAGGGTCGTAACATGCCCGCCGGCCGCCGATGCTCGGCCTTCACCTGCCGACACGTGAGGCACCGCGAAACAAAGGCAGCTACATCGCGTTTCATCCCAGGCCACCAAAAATGTCCGCGAAGCGCATGGTACATCTTCGTACCCCCCTGGATGCACAACAACTCTAGATTGGTGAAACGCCCTCATCACCTCATCCCTGAGGGAAGAAGCCACTACCAACCGCCCCTGAAATGACAACTCATGCTCAGGACCCTCTCGTCCAGTCCCCCGGATAGCTCCCCGGCCTCAATACGGGCACGGAGAACCTCGCACTCAATGTCACCCAGCTGTTCCTCCCGGACGCGCTGGTACAACTCAGGCACTACCACCAAAGGACTCGGGATGTCCCACCATCACGAACAACAGTCCGTAGCCGCAACGTCGCCAACTGCTCCATCGGCTTCCACTCTCTCACGGCCACCTCGGCTTTCCCTTTTCTCGCTCAATGCATCGCCCACAACATTACCCTTGCCCGGGGTATAGGCAAGAGTAAAATCAAAGGTCCGCAAATACTCCACCCATCTCCTTTGCCTCAAATTCAAGTCCTTCGAGTAAAGATGATCGAAGGCTCTTGTGATCCGAGAACACCACAAACTTTTCCCCCCAAGAGGTAGTGCTGCCAACTCTTCAGGGCGAAGATGACAGCGACTAACTCAAGGTCATGAGTAGGATAATTCTGCTCATGAGGCTTCACCGCCTCGACCCATAAGCTACCACACCTGTGCTCCTGCATAAGCACACACCCCAAACCAACCCTGGACGCATCACGGTATACCTCATATGGAATATCCTCCCTAGGCAACCTCAACACAGGTGCAGTGGTCAAACAGGTTTTGAGAGTCTCAAACGCCCGGCGACACTTGTCGGTCCAATCAAACTTCACGCCCTTCCGAGTCAATGCTTGTCATAGGAGCCGCCAAACGGGAGAACCCCTCTACAAAACGACGATAGTACCCCGCCAAGCCAAGAAAACTACGGATCTCAAAAACGTTGGTTGGCCTCACCCACGATGCCACGGCCTCAATCTTGGCCGGGTCCACCCTAACTCCCTCAGTGACACCACATGGCCAAGAAAGTGAACCTCCTGCAGCCAAAACTCACACTTGCTAAACTTAGCAAACATGTGCTGGTCCCTCAAGGTTTGCAACACTTGTTGCCAAGTGCTCCACATGCTCCCTCTCGGTCTTGGAATACACCAAGATATCGTCGATAAACACCACCACGAACGAGTCTAAGTATGGGGCAAAGACTTGGTTCATCAAATGCATGAACATCGCTGGCGCATTAGTGAGCCCGAAAGGCATCACTACCCACTCATAATGCCCATACCGCACCGAAAAGCCGTCTTAGGGATGTCCTCCTCCCTAACCCTGAGCTGGTGATACCCCGACCGTAAATCTATTTTGGAAAACCACTGGGCCCCACTCAATTGGTCAAACAGGTCATCTATCCGAGGCAACGGGTACTTATTCTTCACTCGTCACCGAATTCGGCTTCCTGTAGTCGATGCAGAGACGTAGTGTACCATCGGCCTTCTTCGCAAAGAGCATCGGAGCACCCCAAGGTGAGGTACTCGGTCCGATATACCCCTGACCCACCAACTCCTCGATTTGCCTCTGAAGCTCCCTCAACTCACTGGCCCCATACGATACGCTACTTGGGAAATCGGACCCGTCCCCGGCACCAACTCAATGGTGAACTCCACACTCCTCTTAGGTGGCAAACTCCTCAACTGCTCAGGAAAAACATCCTGAAATTGGTCCACAACAGCGGGCCACACCCTCTTTTCCACCTTACCCTCCTAAGCAAAGGTCGGGCTGCTTACCTGTGGGTAATGGCACCCCACCGGTCCAACACTGGCCCGGCCCGACTCGCCTCACAATCCCACTCCCCCTGCAGGGTGCAAGAGGTCCCTGCAGGTGTCACGAAGGTCACACGCCGCCGATAACAATCTATCTTAGCCTGGAAAGCCATAAGCCAATCCATACCCAAGATCAGGTCAAACGTCCTCAAAGGCATTACATGCAAGTCAAAACTCAGCTCCACCTCGCCTATGGTTAACACACAGTTACGACACACTCTCCGTACCTCAATCATGCCTCCCACCTGGAGACTCCACAACTAGGGGCCTTGCGGCTTCCACACAAGCTAACCCCAATCCGTCTATTACAAGCTCAGAACAAACGAACATGATGCACCCGTATCGAAAAGAACAGAAGCTAAGGTACGGGAGATCAAGAGGGTACCTCTAACTACCGATGGTCCTGCTCCACCCTCAGCTGGTGGGGGTGGTAGCTCAGCCTCCTCCGGGTACGTCGCCTCCAGCGCAAACACCCTCCCTTGGCCCGTGCCACTGGTCGGCTCACTCACTGGGCGCTTCCCGCCAAGGCTGCCTCCAGCTTCAGTCTGCTGCCGCTCCGGCCTCCCCGGAGGTCGGGTCTGATTCGATCTGCGCCCGACTAGCCGGCCACCGACGAGCTGGTCTCTCTCTGCTGGTGCACGAAAACCGGCATCACTCCTTGTCCTGGATGTCATGCCTCCAACTCCCCTGTTGCCACTCCGGCAAACCCAGCTCGAGATGGCCCTCTCGTCCACATCTATGGCATTTCTAGTCCCTCTTTGGACACTCCTTTCTCAAGTGGCCTTGCTCCCCACAAGAAGAATAACCGCCGGGGAGACCCCCTGCTGGACCGCCCGTCGCCACCGCCAAAGCTAGACCTCCCTGGGTTCACCAATGTCTGTCCCCCGCTGCGGAAGGAACCGCTATCCCTCTCCTCCGTCTTGAGCCTCTTGGACCCTGCATCTCGATCAGGCCCACTCTGCAACTGGCGACCCCGATGGGCCTGCCTCCCACCATCCAGCTCTCTCTCGCCTATACGGGCCGTCTCCACGGCCTCACGCATAGGTCCTCAAGCGTAGAATCGCCACCCTCTCCCTAAGGGCTGGCCTAAGACCCAGAGTGAACTTGTGGGCCTTCAGGTCCTCCTTTGCCATTGTCTCGGGGGCAAACCTACTCGAGCTCCGGAACTCCCGCTCATACTCGGGCACCGTCTTTGATCCTTGCTTCAGGCTGCCAAATTCCTCCCTCTTCTGCCATCTCACCGATTCCTGGGAAGAACTCATCATGGAAGAGTTGCAAGAATTCCTCCCAAAACATGAGTTGCACCGCACGGCTCCCCGCAACACTTGTCCACCGCTCCAAAGCATCCCCCTCCAGTGCCGAATTGCCGGCCGCACCTTATCCTCCTCCCTGGGGCGGAGAAAGGAGAACACATGCTCAATCTGTCTCAACCACCGCTCGCCTACCACAGGATCTTCTCCCCCTTTAAATCGCGGAGGTTGTTCCTTTCGGAACCGTGTCACCACGTCATCCTCTCGCACGGGTCGGTACACCACCCGGCGAACTCTCACGCTCACGAGGCGGCTCTCATACCGGTGGTGGTGGTGGTGGCACCACCTGGCCGTGTTGCCATCTCACGGCGCACCTCCTCCCAAACGTCCCGCCGGAGTCCCTCCCGTAGCTCTCGTACCTCCATCCGGATGCCTTCTTGTAGCTGTGCCGGTAACAACGCATGTCCCCCAACGGATGGCCCCGCACCTGGACCCTCATGGGCAGATGACTCATCGCCCATCGCCCGGACGCACGTGTCACTCTCCTCGGTGGCATTCTTACTACATGAAGTAAGATGCACAAACGTCGAACGCGTTTGACTACTAACAAGTTGACTACCTCTACCTCATTGTCAAGTCAAGCCGTACATGGCATTACACACATTTTAACCATTGCATCAATCAATATTGCACACAGCACAGTCCACATTGTAGTCATACCCAAGGCATTCCAAGAATATTCAGAGTTGCACAGTTCACACATAATCATGTTATGCACATCCTTCACACATGACAACAAATGCAACTAGTGCCCTAATGCCAATGCATGCAAATCCTACCACAAGACTGGACTACCCTAAGTACACCTTGGAGGCTCAAAGAGGACCATGTTGATCAGGCATGTCCCTCCAGGCTCCTCCAAAGGACTCAAGATAACCAAGTCCGCCCACTAACCTAGGCCAACTAGACCATGCTCTGATACCATATTGTCACGCCCCGGATTTCCAACCCGAGGAAACCGGTACGTGACTCCCCTTTTTACCCACACGGAGGGCAAAGGGGTTAGGATACAAACCAAGGACTGAACATTTTAAACATTCACAACACATTCAAGAAAAATAAAGTCCATCAAGCAGTCCACAAACCAAATCAGTCTTTAATACAAAGTCTTCTTTTCCATCCATCCCCATTGGGGTTACATCAGTTCCCATAATAAAATAACATAAACAATAAAATAAATAAGGTCTTCCACCTTGGGGTCCCACCTAACGCCCGTAGGTTCCTGTAAAGAAAACAACATGGTAGGAGGGGTGAGCAACCACACCCAGTAGGGATCATGTCTCCCCAACCCATCCCATGCACCTAATATCTACATGCCTTGTGTACAAGTCGTTGTGTCGTGATACAATTATTCCACCAGATATAGTTACAGGCTATAACAAGCAAACACAATCATACATGGGCTAGTACATAAACACTCCCGGGCTTCCACGCCCACCGGGTTTCAAGAACAGTCCCAGGCTTCCACATCCACCGAGTTCCACAACAGTCCCGGGCTTCCACGGCCACCGGGTTCCACAAAACAGTCCGGGCTTCCACGGCCACCGGGTTCCACAAAACGTCCGGGCTTCCACGGCCACCGGGTTCCACAAAACAGTCCCCGGGCTTCCATGACCACCGGGTTCCACGACCACCGGGTGTACAAGCAAACACGCAGACACATGGCCATACAGGCATAACATCAAACACTTAGTATGCTTAGTCACACAGGAATAACATCGAACACTTAGCATGCATATATCCACAAGCTCATACACCCGACCACACGGACATAATCTAACACACCTGGACGTGCGTGGCCTCACAGGCATTACCTCAAACACATAACATGCACGGCCTCACAGGCATTACCTCAAACACATAACATGCACGGCCTCACAGGCATTATGTCAAACACTTGGCAGGCATATATACATATATCCAAACAACGCCATTGAAGGCCAACATTCATATAGGAGATCACACCAATATGAATTTACATATAAATAGTATGATAACAAGGACAATATCCAACGGGTAATTCACCACAGGGCCTAACCCCGGATCGGGTATAAGAAAACAGAACCCCTACCTTAAAGAAGATCCTCCTTGCTCCCGCGTTAGATGTCGTCCTCCCCACGCAAGATGCTCCCAAAGAACCAGGCAGCTTCTCCCCCTTTCCCTCTCTCTAGCTCTCTCTCTCTCCACAACGGCCGCAATGGCCGAAAAACCCCTAACCCTAGAACAAGGAGTCTCCTCATCCTTATATAGGCCTCCCACTATCAAAACGACGTAGTTTTGATTAAGTGAAACCCAGGATCAAAACGACGTAGTTTTGATCACACAAGTTAGCACCTTTCCGCACCCATATAGGCCAAAATACTCGGAATTTCAACATGGTCCTTTGGAGAAAGTTCCTTAGAATGTCAAAACCAAGGGAACCATGCAAAAATATGCTCGCACGCCAATTTGCACGTGAATTCCCCAATTCACGTGCAACTCCATATGCACTCCAAATGCTCTCAAACTTCACCCCTAGCCTCCTTGCATCATTTAGAAGACAACCACACTTGCACGTGAATTGGACCCATATCACGTGCACCTCACATACATGTCCATTTGGCCTTGAAACTTCGTGGTAGATAGAGGACAACATTCTAAGCATCTTTCCTTTTGCACGTGAATTCATTGGAGTCCATTTACTGGGTCAAAATCTAGAAAAACTCTACTCAGGAGGCAAAACTGACTAACTCAAGGTACGGGTCCTTACAAGGCCTCAACGAAATCTCCCCGCTGGGGTTACAAGGCCTCAACGAAATTACATAACACAAATTACATAATATAAAACAAAGCCACAAAACGGAACTCCTCCACCTAGGTGTTCCCACCTAACGCCTGTAGGTTCCCGCAAGAAAACACACCACGGTAGGAGGGGTGAGCAACCACGGCTCAGTAGGGATCATGTCTCCCCAACCTATCCCATGCTCCTAGGATCTACATGACATGTGTACGAGTGCGGTGTCGTGATACATTCCAACGAGATATAATAACAAACCACCAGCAAATACAATCATTTCTACATTCACACAAGGCTAACACTTTAACCACAAGTGATTTAACCGCCTCTTCAGGCCAATGATTCAAGTGATTTAACCGCCTCTTCAGGCCAATGATTTTACCGCCTCTCAGGCAAATAGTTTAACCGCCTCTCAGGCATAGTTTCCATGACCTCACAGGCTAATACAAAACAGCCCGGGCTTCCACGGCCACCGGGTGTACAAGCAAACACGCAGCACATAAGGCCATACAGGCATAACATCAAACACTTAATATGCTTAGTCACACGGGAATAACGTCAAACACTTAGCATGCATATATTCACAGCTCACAAACCCAGCCACACGAGATATTATTTCAAACACATAATATGCATACACACACAGGCATATTCACACAGGCATTTTATCGAACACTTAACATGCACTAACCACCCAACCTCGAAATCACACCAAAACGCCACTGAAGGCCAACATTCATATAGGAGGTCACACCTATATGAATTTACATATAAATAATATAACAATAACAATAGAAACTCGAGAAGCCCTCTACACAGGGCCTAACCCCGGAACAGACTAGGTGAGACAGAACCCCTACCTTGAAAACGTCCTCCAGCTCTTGCTTCCACGCTAGACGTTGTCTTCCCCACGCACGACGCTCCAGTAGCAAGCCAGCAGCTCTCCTTCCTTCCCTCTCTCTCTCTCTCTCTCTCTCTCTCTCTGCGACGGCTGAAAAGAACCCTAACCCTAGAATAAGGAGTCTCCTCATCCTTATATAGACCTCCCATTATCAAAACGACGTAGTTTTGATTAAGTGAAACCCAGGATCAAAACGACGTAGTTTTGATTACACAAGCTACAACCTTTCCGCATCCATACACACCAAAATACTCACTATTCCAACCTGATCCTTTGGGAAGAGATGATTAGAATAACAAAACTAAGGTAACCATGCAAAAATATGCCTGCACGCCAATTTGCACGTGAATTCCCCAATTCACGTGCAACTCCAAATGCGCTCAAACTTCACCCCTAGCCTCCTTGCATCATGTAGAAGACAACCACACTTGCACGTGAAATGGACCCATTTCACGTGCACCTCACATACACGTCCGTTTGGCCTGAAACTTCTGTGGTAGATAGAGGACATTATTCTAAGCATCTTTCCTTTTGCACGTGAATTCATTGGAGTCCATTCACTAGGTCAAAATCTAGAAAATAGAAAAACTCTACTCGGAAGGCAAAAGTGACTAACTCAAGGTATGGGTCCTTACATCCTCTCCCCCCTTAAGACTTTTCGTCCTCGAAAAGAAATGACATACGAGGAAAACAACCACAAGCTACCCATTTGCCACCCGGCAAGCCACCACACCCAAATGGGTCATATACCGCACACAACACATAACGGCACATAACAAAGTACCACCATAATTCATAACCACATGCATCACAATAATGCATATAACACATATCCGCATGTCACAAATACACGTCATAAAACACATCACAATGACGAACACATGTCTAAAAGACAAAACAAATACACCAACTCATACACACTAATACAAGAAAACACATCACTATCCCTTGGCCAACAGCCACTCCCACTCTTAAGGTTGTTCATCCTCGAACAACGCTGGGTGTTGCTCACGCATCATGGGCTCACATTCCATGTCTCCTCTGCAGGACATGTCGGCTTCTAAAAGACAACACACCTTCCAAAACGCACATGCTGATGCACATCGCCCACAACCATTCACCTACCCTCAACTGAAGATATCACACCATAACACACATGAAGGCACATACCCACAGACCCAATACAACACAGCATGATAGGGAAACACATATTCTAATCTCACAAACAACCCTTGTTCTCCTCACCTGACACATGTCACAAGTATTCACATGTCATGACATGATCGGACATATACGCCCATCACCAACACGTTTAACAAATCACATGGGTCATAGGGCAACTCACATCATAAACACCACCACAAGGAACAACTCACAAACAAAGCACTACTACACGTTTAACGTTCCACCGCCTGATCACCAACATCATACAAACTCATCCGCAGGGAGTGTCCTCACAACCTTCCCACCTTTGGACTTTTCATCCCCAAAAAGAGAAATCAAGTAGTAACATCATGAGAAGATCAAAGCAACACATAACACCCATGAGCACAACAAGAACTAGGGCTTGGCCAATTAGCGTGCTGACAACAACTCATGTGAGCAAATCTGACAACAGTGACGTCGAGAAACCTCCCACAGAGTCGCTAAGACCCCAACAACCGAACAAGGCCAACACCATAAGCCTATGCATGAAGTATCCATTCGCTAGAATTCATATGATTGAACGAGAAGTCACTACATCGACATAGCAGGGTACTCGGTGTTAGACGCCTACTCGTGTCACAATAGGACCAACACTCCACAATGTGAAATACCTAACAATGACACCACTGAGATTTGATGTCAACGGACACCAACAATTTACAACGTAGCCACACTCCATATGTGGACCTTACCCTGGCAGCAAACACAAAGAGGTCACAAGGAAACACAAACAAACAAGAGAAAAGCATTATGCAAACCACAATCACAGTCCCACACAGGGATATCACCACAAGAAGACTTGCATCACACGGTGAAAACCACCTCACTCAAGCAAGGAACATTGAAACCCAACCAACGCCATTGGTGACACGAACGAAGTACAAGCCCGGACACAACAACACGAGAATGGAGTGTGCTCTTAACCACTCGGTCACGATCAACCTGGCGCCCAACGGAGTCCAAGGATGCACTAAAAACAGAAATGCAGCACCACACACATAACCATGGTAAGACCAGAACCCACTATCGGGCTATCACTAGTCACCGACTTTGAGAATCGACCTCCTTGATTACGGTCAAATAGGGATCCACCAAGGTCCCACACAGCCTTCACAACTGAGGCTTACCATACAGCCCAAGAGATAATGCCTTACCACGTCAGCAGACGCGCCACGCGATAGGAATCCCTTGACGCCGAGTAGCTATGAACAACATAGTTCTCCCCACACTAAAAACTCTCCTATCTGCAACTTGACCACAATGGAATCCTCTATGTCACCACTCACAGGTCACAAGAAAATCCCTTGCCTCCAAGACACACCCCACCTCGTGGCCCACCAACTCCGCTATATCAACTATTACGTTTTATCTCAACACACTAGCAAAGCACTCAAATGGACCAAGAAATACGCAGGCTCTAGCCGCAGCTTAATAGGGTCATTGCAATTCCTTCGGGTAGGCACAGGAAACAAGACATGCAAACTCCTAATTCGGGACATTCACGCAGCTCCCCAAACACACCAACACTTTGATGGCGTGGACCACCACACTTACCGCATAGAAACGCACACGAAAGACTTTCAAGAAGAATATATGTAGCATGAAGACCCCATAATAGCCGCAGGACACAAATCTCCCCCAAAGGAGTAGCACTAATACCCCTTACAAGCAAAACTCACATCTGACTCCATTCTGTGAATCACAACTCATCAATACTTTCACACTTTAACTTAGCATGCCATCACACGTGACAAGGAATAACATCAACATTACACATAACACCCCTCTTCATCCCACACCGCACATAATATGCGCATGCATCACCTCCTACTCCTCTGCATATGAATGCCACGAGACCCACACATAAGAACTTTGCTACTCCTTTAGCACATATGTAACACACACAACAAAACAAAGCAACCACAACACACGAAATAAACTACTTTGTAGAACACATGTAAGAGAGGACATACTAGCCCCCACCTCCTCGCCTCTTTTAAGCCTATTACTCACAGGACATGGATTAGCGGAATGGTCCTACCACCAGGAGTACATCCTCAACCCCTCGGAAGATGTCTTCAAATTATGAGGAAAAACCCAAACAAGGCCTGCCCAAATCTCACTTGCTTACCTCTTTTTACCAAATTGATGCACCGGGCATAACCCTCAAAACCCACTCATAGCCGCTAGTTCAATTCTAGAACACCGCACATTTCATACATGCACAAACTGGTTTCACAACATATCTGTTTTACCTTACTCGGTGTTTTCGACACACCATAAGCACGACACATGGCTACTGCTTGACCATCTGAGAACCCATAACACATATATATTCACTAACAAAAACTAGCAACGACCACCCTAGTCAACAAGTCAATACCTCATGGACCCAAGGAGCGGCTATACTTGCTGTGTTTTCCTCCTTCAACCACAACACTTGGAAAGGTAACCATAGGAATATCCCTTTCATGTAGTATTCCAACACATATCTCTATCCGCATAAAAACACATTCCTATTACTCAAGGTTGCCAAGGAGGGGTCACACAACAACCCACAAGCCATCACCTCACACCTCAAGCTCTACTAGCTAGCCAATCTAAATTTCCTCCCACTAGCAAAAAGGTTGCCTACAAGATTTGGTTCCTTTTGATTATCCACATGTGCCAAAATTGAATATCGCTCACTTATAAAATCAACACCCATATTTTTATTAGTTACTCATTATTCTTCCAGCGTTATAAATATATATCTCCTAATAGGTCACCACCCACATCCATTCGAAATGCTAACTCAAACGGGACACGATAGGGTCCACCCAGCCTCACATAAACCAGTACGAGACTCAACCGACAACCCACCAAAGGGGCACGATACCACCAGTGAATTTCTATCTTGCTCTTCCACTGGCCTCACTAGGTAGTCCTCCTGCCTCCAAATCGGGACGGCGTTGAGCTTTACCCCTAGCTCGCTGAGCCAGTCCCCTAGCATCACTCCCGGTCCTACTAAAACAGACTGTACGAAGACGTCCTACTTTTCCACAGAGGTAACACCGGTACTGCTTCTTGGCACACTCTCTGTTCCAGTGCCCCGGTTGTCCACAACAAGCGCAATCTTTTGAGAAACAGGACTCAAACGGGAGTGTTGAGGGCTGACAGCTCTCGGTGTACCTCGCTCCTGATCAGTTGTCGAATCGTATCCCTCACCTCTGGAATAATCGAGCTCAAGACGCCAACCTCTGTCGTGATTAGTCTATCACCTTCAACCTGCAGCTCTCTCACTTGCCCAACCTGGGTCGCGGCCTCCTCTGTTACCTCAATAGTCGCACGGCTTATAGTTTCCAGAAACATTGGTTAAGCGAAAAGGTAGCGCTCCAGATTAACACTAAACGATCTCAACAATCGCGAGACCACTACCGACTAAGCAGCTTAAGCTATAACACGCATTATTACCACACAAGTCCATAGGTTCACATTTCACAGACTATACAAAGTTACACTCCATCGCATTGCTCATAACCTCGTTTATTGCACACCATACCAGACAAATCACATGCTCAATCATTCACAGAACACCAACATTATTACATATTTAATTTAATGTATTTATTTATTTACTTATTTATTTATTTACTTATTTATTTATTATTTTTATTTTATTTTATTTTGTTAACAGTTCACAAGCCACAAGTTTCCAAGCACACAATTTCAATTCCACAATTTCTTTTCCTTGCTTTCATGTTCAAATTACCACAAAAGATCAGAGTTGCACAGATTAACACTTTATCACGTTATTCATGCATTCCGACCACATATACAACTTAATCACAGTTCCCACATGATCACACATGAGCAACATATGCAACTAGTGCCCTAATGCCAATGCATGCAAATCCTACCACAAGACTGGACTACCCCAAGTACACCTTAGAGGCTCCAAGAGGACCATGTTGATCAGGCACGTCCCTCCAGGCTCCTCCAAAGGACTCAAGATAACCAAGTCCGCCCACTACCCTAGGCCAACTAGACCATGCTCCGATACCATCCTTGTCACGCCCCGGTTTTCCAACCCGAGGAGACCGGAGCGTGACCCTCCCTTTACCCGGGTTTGGATAAAGGGGTAGGATACAACATACACTTCACATTTTATTTTCAGGAGACCAAAATCACATAATTATTAAATTCAAACCACATGCCTTTATTATGTTTCAAACTTCATTACAAAAATCTCCCCATTGGGGTTACAAGGCCTCAACGAAATTACATAACACAAATTACATAACATAAAACAAAGCCACAAAATAGAACTCCTCCACCTAGGTGTTCCCACCTACGCCCGTAGGTTCCTGCAAGAAAACACACCACGGTAGGAGGGGTGAGCAACCACGACTCAGTAGGGATCATGTCTCCCCAACCCATCCCATGCTCCTAGGATCTACATGACATGTGTACGAGTGCGGTGTCGTGATACATTCCAACAGATATAATAACAAACCACCAGCAAATACAATCATTTCTACATTCACACAGGCTAACACTTTAACCACAAGTGATTTAACCGCCTCTTCAGGCCAATGATTCAAGTGATTTAACCGCCTCTTCAGGCCAATGATTCAAGTGATTTAACCGCCTCTTCAGGCCAATGATTTAACCGCCTCTCAGGCAAATAGTTTAATCGCCTCTCAGGCATAGTTTCCATGACCTCACAGGCTAACACAAAACAGTCCCAGGCTTCCACACTACCGGGTGTACAAGCAAACACGCAGCACATAAGGCCATACAGGCATAACATCAAACACTTAATATGCTTAGTCACACGGGAATAACGTCGAACACTTAGCATGCATATATTCACAGGCTCACAAACCCAGCCACACAGATATTATTTCAAACACATAATATGCATACACACACAGGCATATTCACACAGGCATTTTATCGAACACTTAACATGCACTAACCACCCAACCTCATAAATCACACCAAAACGCCACTGAAGGCCAACATTCATATAGGAGGTCACACCTATATGAATTTACATATAAATAATATAACAATAACAATAGAAACTCGAGAAGCCCTCTACACAGGGCCTAACCCCGGAACAGACCAGGTGAGACAGAACCCCTACCTTGAAAACGTCCTCCAGCTCTTGCTTCCACGCTAGACGTTGTCTTCCCCACGCACGACGCTCCGGTAGCAAGCCAGCAGCTCTCCTTCCTTCCCTCTCTCTCTCTCTCTCTCTCTCTCTCTCTCTCTCCGACGGCTGAAAAGAACCCTAACCCTAGAACAAGGAGTCTCCTCATCCTTATATAGACCTCCCATTATCAAAACGACGTAGTTTTGATTAAGTGAAACCCAGGATCAAAACGACGTAGTTTTGATTACACAAGCTACAAACCTTTCCGCATCCATACACACCAAAATACTCACTATTCCAACCTGGTCCTTTGGGAAAAGATGATTAGAATAACAAAACTAAGGTAACCATGCAAAAATATGCCTGCACGCCAATTTGCACGTGAATTCCCCAATTCACGTGCAACTCCAAATGCACTCCAAATGCGCTCAAACTTCACCCCTAGCCTCCTTGCATCATGTAGAAGACAACCACACTTGCATGTGAAATGGACCCATTTCACGTGCACCTCACATACACGTCCGTTTGGCCTGAAACTTCGTGGTAGATAGAGGACATCATTCTAAGCATCTTTCCTTTTGCACGTGAATTCATTGGAGTCCATTCACTAGGTCAAAATCTAGAAAATAGAAAAACTCTACTCAGAAGGCAAAAGTAACTAACTCAAGGTACGGGTCCTTACATGTCTCCTCTTCAATGCCACGGTGCTGCCACAGCACGCGAACCAAAGGAATAACACGACCACGCAAAAGCTTCTCCCGTCGATCCAAGATATACGGATAGGGGCTTCAACAATGGACATGTTATCCTCAATATCCAATGTTCCCCAATCAATCACATGAGTTGGGTCAGGATGATACTTCCTCAACTAGGGACACATGGAACACATTGTGCACCCGACTCAATCGCGGTGGCAATGCTAACCGATAGGCCACTGGCCCCACACAATCCATAACCTCAAAAGGACCGATAAACCGCGGAGATAGCTTGGAACCTCTCCCAAATAGGCGATGTCCATAACATGGAGAAACACGGAGAAACACATGATCTCCCACAGAAAACTCCAAAGATCACCGGCACTGATCTGCATAAGATTTCTGTCAACTCTGCGCGAACAAAAAGTGCTGACAAATCAACTTGACCTTCTCAGTAGGGTTTGTGCAGTAAGTCTGCGCCATCTCGTGTAGTTGGAGCGCAATTAATGTCGCATTAATTGCTACCAACTACCTTCCACAAATGAACAGCCACGATCAACTGCGTAAGTATGGGCATGCAACTACACAGCCTGGGCAACAAATCTGCAAATCAGAGTAGATCAACCCGTCCCCTGACATCCCGCATATTCAGTGGCGAGAAGCCAGACTGTCGGGACAGACAACCAGGTGCATAGCACTTTAAACTTAAAATATACTTTTCTGAAAGGATGGAATACATAGAGCACAAGAAAAGGGATTCTGACATACATTAAGATAATAATATTTTGCAGAATTCAATAGAGAGTTCCAATGCTAGAGAAAGAGAATTGGTGAGAAAACCTCTAAGTGCCGTGCGCCGCATTGAACCAAGATCAAAATCAAACCTTGTGATCCATCATATACTCTTGATCATCCAAGATCCAGCACGATTATCGAGTATAACCTCAGTGTTGGTTTCCACATTCCAAACTATCATGGACGATTCCTTACACAACTGAGATCTATGAACTAGGAGCATTTACTACATCTCAGATTTGTCCGATAGTTCATAACTCACATTATCACTCAAATTACTACCGTTATCTTCTCCATAAATACTTCCATCATAGTTATCCCCGGAAGTAACCCATACCAACAAACATCCTAGCTTCCACGCATGAAGAGAGTCTATTCACCCCCCCCCCCTCTAGACTCACTTTGGGACCTACAATTGGTATCAGAGCCATTCTACAATTCTGTAAAGATCCCTAAATGGCCGATATGGATTCCAGCAGTGCAGCTCTAGCTCCCGAGCAAGCTCCAGTTCTTATTGAGGAACTTGAAGCCAGTCGTGTTCCAGAAGAAGAAGCGACTTGAGACCAGGAGCAGGAAGAACCGAGCACCAGTAGCAACAAGAAAGAACAAGAAGACTTCTACGACGTCCTGCCTGGCTCATCCTCCCAAGTGCCTATGTGCACACCCGCACGCTTCTCCAAATGGAAAGCGAGAATGAGAGCACACCTAGACATGCTTGACACCTATCTCTGGGAAACAATAAAGAATGGGCCTTTCACCCCAAAGAGTATGGAAAGCGGCTGGTTGATGACGAAGGACCCAGATAGTTGGTCTAAGGTGGAGCAGAGGAAAATAAAGCTTGGCTTCAAGGCAAAAGCCATACTTTTCTCTACGCTGATGAAGATATGTTCACGATGTGCAGGACTTAGAGACATGAAAGGAGGTATGGGACAAGCTATGTCTCATCTATGAAGGAGATGAAGAAATATAGGACAACAAGATCTTCATGCTCAAGCGGGAGTATAAAGCCTTCAGATGTGAACCAAAGGAGTCACTAGACAATATCTACAAACGGTTCATAGGACTGATTCAACAGATGAAGACTTATCATGTTGAGATCTCTCAAAAGGACAAAATGATAAATTTCTAAGATCTTTACCTTTGAGGCGCCGATCAAGACATCGGCCATCCGTCGATTGAAGGAATGGAAGACTTGTGCCTTAGAAGCACTATATGGGGATCTCAAGACTTTTGAAATGCAAAAAGAAGAACTTGAGGCATTTGAAAACCCCTTCAAGAAAAAGGAGAAGTCTGTTGCCTTTAAGGCAGCCCCTCGAATCAAGGGAACCATCTTCCGAAAAAGAAGAAGAAGACTTTGAAGAGCTTGACTCGAGATAGCGCCTCGGATCAAGAGGTGGCGTTTCGATCAAGAAACCGCTGAAGAGAAGGGGGAACTACGAAGGAAAGTGAGGCAGTCATCCTCATCTTTCTCTAAGGGAAAAGATAAGGAGAAGTTGCAATGTTACCATTGCAACCGGCCCGGCCACTTTGCTGCCGACTGTTACAAGTTGAAGTGGGAGAAAAAGGAGGTAGCTGAGCAGAAAAAGAAGACCAAGGCTCCTTAAGCAGAAAGGATGACAAGAGGAAGAAGGCTCTTGTCACTAACAAGTTTAATAGTGAAACTAAGGAGGAGGAAGAATCATCTCGATGAGGAGAAGAAGGAAAAAGGTCTCATCTGCGTCATGGTTGACCATTCACCTCCCATCAAGGTAAGAACTTATGAATAACTCTACATTGAATATGAAGATACCTATAGAGCTCTTAAAGAAATAGAGGAACAATTTCTTCCAATGAAAGCTGACAAAGAAAGATATTATTCTAAACTGGAAAGGCTTTCATGTGAATATAAAGATGTTGGATCAAACCCAGAATTTGGAAAATGCTGATAAAGCCTTATGTAATTTGATCTGAGATCTTTTGTGTTTATTTGATCATTGCAGAAGATATGTCACTAATCCAGAAATGCACTCGTGAGAGCAAAGCTAAGGACAGGATACATAATCCTGATCCAGACAAGAGTGAGTGTCGTCAAACACTTGGTAAATAACCAAGTAACAAATACATACGGAATAAGGAACATTCGTACGGACTAAGAACTTAAAGGATAAGTGCGGAGTAAGGAAACCAGATGCGGAGTAAGGAATCCGGATTTATTACTCGCCTGGAGTAAGGAACTTACATACGGAGTAAGGAACTTACATACGGAGTAAGGAAATTACATACGGGGTAAGGAACTTACATGCGGAGTAAGAAAGCGCGACACGGAATAAGTTATCAGACTTTTCAAGACTCGCCCGGAGTAAGGAACTTACATGCGGAGTAAGGAACTTACATACGGAGTAAGGAACATACATACGGAGTAAGGAAATTACATACGGAGTAAGGAACTTACATGCGGAGTAAGGAAGCGCTGACACGGACTAAGGATTCCGGTACTAAATAGATACGGAGTAAGCAACCACTGACACGGAGTAAGGTTCCGAGCTTCATTAGCTACGGAGTAAGGAAAATTACACCGGACCAAGAAGACACTGCTTCAACTAAACCGCATTTAAAGTTATCAGCTCGTGGTGTCCCGATGTAAGACAAATTTATTGAGAACCTGAAGGATCTTACACGTGGATCATCCGGATATGTGGACACAACCTTAATTGTATCTGGGAACTCACAAAGACACTTATACTCTTCAAATCCAAGATCTTGAGCTCCACAATTCGCAGCAGTCAAGGCAGAGAGATTACCGAGGGATAGTTAGTGCTGAACGCATTCCGGAACTACAAGTTCCAAGGTTGTCTCTTAGGAATGTTTTGTATAAATATTCATACTTGTACGTTATCAAATAGCCAATGCCCAGACTTATCCTCTCGCAAACCAAGTGTCTTGTCGACTTTGTTCTACTGGCGGTGTGCTCCTTGATTGTGGAAAGGAGGTACCGATGGCTATTACTTGTCCACCCAAACCTATAACACTCGAAGTTAGAGATATGGGTCCTGTTGCATCTCGGGACAATGACGCGGCAGTTGATCGGACGAACCGAAAGCTGAACCTTTAATCAACTTGTCATCTACATCCCAATGCAAGGGTAAGGGTGTAGTATTAATAGAGACAAACTCAAGCGGACTTATTGCTACGTTTGAGACGGCTCATCTAGCAAGGATGTTTCCTTCTAGTCCAAGTTTGTCCCCTGGAAGTAGAGTTAAAAGTGGTCTAGGATATGTGAGAGAACCTAGGAAGCCTCTTATCACTCAAACCAAACCCTTGAGACAGAGTGTCCAACTCAAACCTGTCATTTGCCCCATCTGCTGTGAAGTTGGACACCTCTCCTATCAGTGCAGATTCTACCCTGAGTATCTGAAGAATGAGATTGCCACAAAAATCAGGGTAAGCCTCAAGCAGTTAAACATCACTGAAAATCTGTAACCTCATGACTCTGATAGGAAGAAGAAAGTATCCAAGGACACACAGGTCATCTCACCAAATAACACAACTACTAAACCTGTGAAGAAAACTCTTAACTCTGTGTCTAGCAAAGCTGCCAAAAGTAACCATAAGAAAGGAGAATCTACAAAAAGCCCGAAGACAATCTTGCTAACAAATATAATGATGGATCACCTAAATTAGCATGGAAAATCAAATCATCTTTGACTTATTGGAAACCAAAATTGTCAACTGCAACTTTCACTTACCCAATGCCCAAGCATAATTGGGCCCCCAAGACTTAGTTGACTATTGTGCAGGAATAGGTACATGAAGCTGAAAGCAGCCACCGGGAACAAAAGATCAATTCCAGCTAGTGGTACCTTAACAGTGCTTGTTCTGTACACATGACAGATGATGCCTATCTGTTAAGTGAAGTAAGGGAGGTTGTAGCTTCATCTGTCACATTCGGGGATAACAAAAAGGGTAAGATTGTTGGTAAGGGTACTCTCTCTAATGGTTCTGTTTCAATTCAAAATGTATCTATTGTTCAAGGTCTTAAACATAACTTGTTGAGCATAAGTCAATTGTGTGACAAAGGTTATGAAGTTTTGTTAAGTAAGCACACTTGCGCAGTTATTGATCCTGTCTCCAAATAGGTAAATCTAAATGGACACAGACAAGACAATGTCTACAAATTGGTCTTTGGTAATGCTCAATCAAATGAACCAATTTGTTTTCTATCCAAAGCTTCTCTTGACATGTAATGACCCGTGTGTAACCCGTGTGTAAGGAGTTAACCACAAACACCTTGGATGTTGGTACACAAGTTTAAGGTAAGAGATGAGCCCAAGAGGGGACTTTTGAGAGGTGCATGTGTCAAGCGATAGCGTACATTTATGCCCTAGGAAGATGTTATGCGTTCTGAGGCGGTTTTAAGGCTGTTTTGGCTGATCTTGGAGCTCACTTTTGACCTAGTAGATGGCCTCAAACAATTGGCGTGCAAGAACAAAAAGTTTCTTAGAATGACGTCCTCTATCTACCACAGAAATTTCAGAGCATTTGGAGCTGAACGTGAATTCACCCATTTCACGTGCAAGCATATTTTTGCTCCTCAGGCCTCTACAAGATGCAAGGAGACTTGTGGTGAAGTTTGAGTGCATTTGGAGCTGCACGCCAATTGGGGAATTGGCGTGCAAATTGGCGTGCAAGCATATTTTTGCATGGTTCCCTTGGTTTTGACATTCTAAGGAACTTTCTCCAAAGGACCATGTTGAAATTCTAAGTATTTTGGCCTATATGGGTGCGGAAAGGTGGTGACTTGTGTGATCAAAACTACGTCGTTTTGATCCTGGGATTCACTTAATCAAAACTACGTCGTTTTGATGTTGTGTTGTCTATATAAGGAGGAGAAGCCCCCTCTGTTTTAGGTTTAGGGTTTGTTGCTTCACCAGCCGTCGCGAGAGAGAGAGAGAGAGGGAAGGAGAGCTCCTGGTTGCTTTGCCAGGGCGTCTTGCGTGGGTGGTCGGTGCTCCGTGGGTGGACGGCGTTCGGCTTGGGATCGGACCGTTGCTTTGCGTTGTTGCGTTTTCCTTGAGGTAGGGATTCCGTTCTTCCTACATCCTCCTCTCGTCCTAGGGTCCTAGGGCAGAATATTATATTATTTATATGTAAATTCATATAGGTGTGACCTCCTATATGAATGTTGGCCTTCAATGGCGATTTTGGTGTTTCTGGTGTTTGTGTGATGCATGAAAAGTGTTTGATAAAATGCCCGTACGACATGCCCGCTACATGTTTGATGAAATACCTGTGTGAACTTAGTTGTGTGTATATGCCCATTAAGTGTTTGGTAATATGTCCGTGTGACTGGACTTGTGGTTTAGTGTATGTATGTATCTTTGGATGTTTGCTCTATGGCCTGAATGGTTGGGTTTGTACGCGTGTGAACGGGTGCTCACCAGGTGTTTGGTTGTATGCTTGTGTGACCATGTGTGTTGTGTGCTTGATTGTGGCACTTGGCCTGAAGAGGCGGTTAAATCACTTGGCCTGAAGAGGCGGTTAAATCACTTGGCCTGAAGAGGCGGTTAAATCACTTGTGGTTAGAGTGTTGGCCTGTGTGGCAGTGGAGGATTGTAAATTGTTGATGTGGTTGTTATTATGTTTGTTGAAACTATTGTAACACAACACCGCACTTGTACACATGGCATGTAGATGCTAGGAACATGGGATGGGTTGGGGAGACATGATCCCTACCGAGCCGTGGTTGCTCACCCCCTCCTACTGTGTTTGTTTGTTTTCCAGGAACTTACAGGCGTTAGGTGGATACACCAAGGTGGAGGACCTTATTTACTTTCTTGTTTATGTTGTTTTCTTTTATGGGAACGATGTAACCCCGGTGGGGATGGGATTGGAAATAATTCTTTTGAAATAAACTGGTTTGGATTATTTGTATGAACATTACTTTCTTGAATGTGTTGTGGATGTTTGAAATGTAAAATTCTTGGTTTGTATCCTAACCCCTCTCGCCCTCCGTGTGGGTAAGGGGAGTCACGTGCCGGTTTCCTCGGGTTGGAAATCCGGGGCGTGACAATATGGTATCGAGCATGGTCTAGTTGGCCTAGGGTAGTGGGCGGACTTGGTTATCTTGAGTCCTTTGGAGGAGCCTGGAGGGACATGCCTGATCAACATGGTCCTCTTTGAGCCTCCAAGGTGTACTTGGGGTAGTCCAGTCTTGTGGTAGGATTTGCATGCATTGGCATTAGGGCACTAGTTGCATTTGTTGACATGTGTAAAGGATGTGCATAACATGATTATGTGTGAACCGTGACACTCGCATATTCTTGGAATGCCTTGGGTATGACTACAATGTGGATTGTCTTGTGTGCAATATTGTTAATGCAATGGTTAAAATATGTGTAATGCCATGTACGGCTTGACTTGATAATGGGGTAGAGGTAGTCAACTTGTTAATAGTCAAACGCGTTCGACGTTTGTGCATCTTACTTCATGTAGTAAGAATGCCACCGAGGAGAGTGACACGTGCGTCCGGGGCAATGGGCGATGAGTCATCTGCCCATGAGGGTCCGGGTGCGGGACCATCCGTTGGAGGGCATGCGTTGTTACCGGCACAGCTACAAGAAGGCATCCGGCTGGAGGTACGAGAGCTACGGGAGGGACTCCGGCAGGACGTTCGGGAGGAGGTGCGCCGTGAGATGGCAAGACACAGCGGTGGTGCCACCACCACCACCCCCAGCACGAGAGCCGCCTCGTGAGCGTGGGAGTTCGCCGGGTGGTGTACCGACCCGTACGAGAGGATGACGTGGTGACACGGTTCCGAAAGGAACAACCTCCGCGATTTAAGGGGGGAGAAGATCCTGTGGTAGGCGAGCGATGGTTGAGGCAGATTGAGCATGTGTTCTCCTTTCTCCTGCCCCGGGAGGAGGATAAGGTGCGGACCGGCAATTCGGCACTGGAGGGGGACGCTTTGGAGTGGTGGACGAGTGTTGCGGGGAGCCGTGCAGTGCAACTCATGATTTGGGAGGAGTTCTTGCAACTCTTCCAAGATGAGTTCTTCCCGGAATCAGTGAGATGGCAGAAGAGGGAAGAATTTGGCAGCCTTGACCAGGGATCCAAGACGGTACCTGAGTATGAGCGGGAGTTCCTGGAGATTGAGTAGGTTTGCTCCTGAGACTGTGGTAAGGGAGGACCTGAAGGCCCACAAGTTCACCTTGGGTCTCAGGCCAGCCCTTAGGGAGAGGGTGGCGATTCTACGCTTGAGGACCTATGCTGAGGCTGTGGAGACGGCCCGTATAGCTGAGAGAGAACTGGATGATGGGAGGCAGGCCCATCAGGGGCGTCAGTTGCAGAGTGGACCTGATCGAGATGCAGGGCCCAAGAGGCTCAAGACGGAGGAGAGGGATAGCAGTTCTTTTCGCAGTCGGGGTCAGACATCTGTGAACCCTGGGAGGTTCACCTTTGGCGGCGGAAGACAGGGTGGTCCAGCTGGGAGTCTACCGAGCAGATGCCCTGCTTGTGGAGAGCAGGGTCACTTCAAAGGGGAGTGCCCCAAGAAGGACTGGCGATGCAACAACTGTGGACGAGAGGGTCACTTGCGCCGGGTTTGCAGGAGTGGCAACAGGGGAGCGGGGAGCATGGCACCCAGCGTGAGGAGTGATGCTAGCTTCCGTGCACCAGCTGAGAGACCAGCTCGTCAGTGGCAGGCCAGCCAGGCAGGATCCAGTCAGACCCGACCCCAGGGGAGGCCGGAGCGGCAGCAGACTGAGGCTGGAGGCAACCTTAGTGGGAAGCGTCCAGTGAGTGAGCCAACCAGTGGCACAGGCCAAGGAAGGGTGTTTGCGCTAGAGGCGACATACCAGGAGGAGGCTGAGTTACCACCCCCACCAGCTGAGGGTGGAGCAGGACCATCGGTGGTTAGAGGTACCCTCTTGATCTCCCGTACATTAGCTTCTGTTCTTTTCGATACGGGTGCATCATGTTCGTTTGTTCTTCGAGCTTGTAATAGACGGCTTGGGGTTAGCTTGTGTGGAGGCCGCGAGGCCCCTAGTTGTGGAGTCTCCGGTGGGAGGCATGATTGAGGTACGGCGAGTGTGTCGTGGCTGTGTGTTAACCATAGGCGAGGTGGAGCTGAGTTTTGACTTGCATGTGATGCCTTTGAGGACGTTCGACCTGATCTTGGGTATGGATTGGCTTATGGCTTTCCAGGCCAAGATAGATTGTTATCGGCGGCGTGTGACCTTCGTGACACCTGCGGGGACCTCTTGCACCCCGGCAGGGGGAGTGGGGACTGTGAGGCGAGTCGGGCCGGGCCAGTGTTGGGCCAGTGGGGTGCCATTACCCACAGGTTAGCAGCCCTGACCTTTGCTGAGGGGGGTAAGGTGGAAAGGAGGGTGTGGCCCGCTGTTGTGGACCAATTTCAGGATGTTTTCCCTGAAGAGTTGAGGAGTTTGCCACCTAAGAGGAGTGTGGAGTTCACCATTGAGTTGGTGCCGGGGACGGGTCCGATTTCCCAAGTAGCATATCGTATGGGGCCAGCCGAGCTGAGGGAGCTTCAGAGACAAATCGAGGAGTTGGTGGGCCAGGGGTATATTAGACCGAGTACCTCACCTTGGGGTGCTCCGGTGCTCTTTGCTAAGAAGGGCGATGGCACGCTTCGTCTCTCGCATCGACTACAGGAAGTCGAATTCAGTGATCGTGAAGAACAAGTACCCGTTGCCTCGGATAGATGACCTGTTTGACCGGTTGAGTGGGGCCCGGTGGTTTTCCAAGATAGACTTACGGTCGGGGTATCACCGGCTCGGGGTTAGGGAGGAGGACATCCCTAAGACGGCTTTTCGGTGCAGGTATGGGCATTATGAGTGGGTAGTGATGCCTTTCGGGCTCACTAATGCGCCAGCAGGTGTTCATGCATTTGATGAACCAAGTCTTTGCCCCATACTTAGACTCGTTCGTGGTGGTGTTTATCGACGATATCTTGGTGTATTCCAAGACCGAGAGGGAGCACGTGGAGCACTTGGCAACAGTGTTGCAAACCTTGAGGGACCAGCATTGTTTGCTAAGTTTAGCAAGTGTGAGTTTTGGCTGCAGGAGGTTCACTTTCTTGGCCATGTGGTGTCAGTGAGGGAGTTAGGGTGGACCCGGCCAAGATTGAGGCCGTGGCATCGTGGGCGAGGCCAACCAACGTTTTTGAGATCCGTAGTTTCCTTGGCTTGGCGGGGTACTATCGTCGTTTTGTAGAGGGGTTCTCCCGTTTGGCGGCTCCTATGACGGCATTGACTCGAAAGGGCGTGAAGTTTGATTGGACCGACAAGTGCCGGCGGGCGTTTGAGACTCTCAAAACCCGTTTGACCACCGCACCTGTGTTGAGGTTGCCTAGGGAGGATATTCCATATGAGGTGTATTGTGATGCGTCCAGGGTTGGTTTGGGGTGTGTGCTTATGCAGGAGCACAGTGTGGTAGCTTATGGGTCGAGGCAGTGAAGCCTCATGAGCAGAATTATCCTACTCATGACCTTGAGTTAGCGGTTGTCATCTTCGCCCTGAAGAGTTGGCAGCACTACCTCTTGGGGGAAAAGTTTGTGGTGTTCTCGGATCACAAGAGCCTTCAGGACATCTTTACTCGAAGGACTTGAATTTGAGGCAAAGGAGATGGGTGGAGTATTTGCAGACCTTTGATTTTACTCTTGCCTATACCCTGGGCAAGGGTAATGTTGTGGCCGATGCATTGAGCGAGAAAAGGGAAAGCTGAGGTGGCCGTGAGAGAGTGGAAGGCGATGGAGCAGTTGGCAATGTTGCAGCTGCGGCACTGTTGTTCGTGATGGTGGGACAGTCCCGAGTCCTTTGGTGGTGGTGCTTGAGTTGTACCGGCGCGTCCGGGAGGAACAGTGGGTGACATTGAGTGTGAGGTTCTCCGTGCCCGTATTGAGGCCGGGGAGCTATCTGGAGACCGGACAGAGGGTCCCGAGCATGAGTTGTCATTTCAGGGGCGGTTGGTCGTGGCTTCTTCCCTCGGGGATGAGGTGATGAGGGAGTTTCACCGGTCTAGAGTTCTTGTGCATCCAGGGGGTACGAAGATGTATCATGCGCTTCGAGCACATTTTTGGTGGCCTGGGATGAAACGTGATGTGGCTGCCTTTGTTTCGCGGTGCCTCACGTGTCAACAGGTGAAGGCCGAGCATCGGCGGCCGGCGGGCATGTTGCAGCCCTTGCCCATAGCGGAGTGGAAGTGGGACCATATAGCGATGGATTTTGTGACCGGTCTTCCACCCACCACTGGGAGGAAGGATATGATTTGGGTGATTGTGGATCGACTCACAAAGTCGGCCCATTTCCTTCTTGTTCGTGAGCGGGACTCTATTGGGACCTTGAGTCAGTTGTACATGAACGAGATTGTGAGACCGCATGGCGTACCATCATCGGTTGTCTCGGACCGGGATTCGAGGTTCACTTCCCGTTTTTGGGCAGGTTTGCAGGAGGCTATGGGGACCAAGCTTCACTTGAGTACAGCCTTTCACCCTGAGACCGACGGCCGGACAGAGAGGACGAATCCGACTTTGGAGGACATGTTGAGGGCTTGTGTGCTAGATTTTGGGGGTTCGTGGGCAACTCACCTTCCTTTGGTGGAGTTTGCCTACAACAACAGTTATCAGGCATCCATTGGGATGGCTCCTTTTGAGGCGTTGTATGGACGGCCGTGTCGATCCCCTTTGTGTTGGACCGAGGTGGGGGAGACGGCTCTCTTGGGACCGCGGTTGGTTCAAGAGGCTACGGAGAAGGTCAAGTTGATTCGTCGGCGTTTGTTGTCGGCTCGAGTCGGCAGAAATCTTATGCGGATCAGCGACGGCGACCTTTGGAGTTTTCTGTTGGTGATCATGTGTTCCTTCGTGTCTCTCCACGTCGTGGACATCGACGGTTTGGGCGGGGTTCCAAGCTATCTCCGCGGTTTATTGGTCCTTTTGAGATTCTGGATCGTGTAGGGCCTGTAGCCTACCGGTTAGCGTTACCACCGAGGCTGAGTAGAGTGCACAACGTGTTTCACGTGTCCCAGTTGCGGAAGTATCACCCTGACCCCACTCATGTGATTGATTGGGGGACGTTGGACATCGAGGATGACATGTCCGTCATTGAGGCCCCTATTCGTATCCTCGATCGGCGAGAGAAGCTTTTGCGTGGTCGTGCTATTCCTTTGGTTCGCGTGCTGTGGCAGCACCGTGGCATTGAGGAGGAGACATGGGAACGTGAGTCCGTGATGCGTGAGCAGTACCCAGAGTTGTTCGAGGACGAACAATCTTAAGGGTGGAGGGGTGGCTGTTGGCTGGTGTATTTGTATTTCCTTTCGACTTTTGACTTTAATTTATATTGAATGTGTTAATGAAATGTGCTTGTGATGGATATTTGTGACATGTGGATGTGTTTCCGTAGATTGTGATGCATGTGGTTATGGACTGTGGTGGCACTATGTTATGTGCTATTGTGTACAATGTGCGGTGTATGACCCATTTGGGTGTTGTAGCTCGCCGTGTGGCAAATGGGTAGCTTGTGTTTGTTTTCCTCATATGTCATTTCTTTTCGAGGACGAAAAGTCTTAAGGGGGAGAGGATGTAATGACCCGTGTGTAACCCGTGTGTAAGAAGTTAACCACAAACACCTTGGATGTTGGTACACAAGTTTGAGGTAAGAGATGAGCCCAAGAGGGGACTTTTGAGAGGTGCATGTGTCAAGCGATAGCGTACATTTATGCCCTAGGAAGATCTTATGCGTTTACCGGGCGGTTTTAAAGTTGTTTTGGCTGATCTTGGAGCTCACTTTTGACCTAGTAGATGGCCTCAAACAATTGGCGTGCAAGAACAAAAGTTTCTTAGAATGACGTCCTCTATCTACCACAGAAATTTCAGAGCATTTGGAGCTGAACGTGAATTCACCCATTTCACGTGCAAGCATATTTTTGCTCCTCAGGCCTCTACAAGATGCAAGGAGACTTGTGGTGAAGTTTGAGTGCATTTGGAGCTGCACGCCAATTGGGGAATTGGCGTGCAAATTGGCGTGCGGCATATTTTTGCATGGTTCCCTTGGTTTTGACATTCTAAGGAACTTTCTCCAAAGGACCATGTTGAAATTCTAAGTATTTTGGCCTATATGGGTGCGGAAAGGTGGTGACTTGTGTGATCAAAACTACGTCGTTTTGATCCTGGGATTCACTTAATCAAAACTACGTCGTTTTGATGTTGTGTTGTCTATATAAGGAGGAGAAGCCCCTCTGTTTTAGGTTTAGGGTTTGTTGCTTCACCAGCCGTCGCAGAGAGAGAGAGAGAGGGAAGGAGAGCTCCTGGTTGCTGCCGGGCGTCTTGCGTGGGTGGTCGGTGCTCCGTGGGTGGACGGCGTTCGGCTTGGGATCAGACCGTTCTTTGCGTTGTTGCGTTTTCCTTGAGGTAGGGATTCTGTTCTTCCTACATCCTCCCTCCGTCCTAGGGTCCTAGGGCGAATATTATATTATTTATATGTAAATTCATATAGGTGTGACCTCCTATATGAATGTTGGCCTTCAATGGCGATTTTGGTGTTTCGGTGTTTGTGTGATGCATGAAAAGTGTTTGATAAAATGCCCGTACGACATGCCTGCTACATGTTTGATGAAATACCTGTGTGAACTTAGTTGTGTGTATATGCCCATTAAGTGTTTGGTAATATGTCCGTGTGACTGGACTTGTGGTTTAGTGTATGTATGTATGCTGGATGTTTGCTCTATGGCCTGAATGGTTGGGTTTGTACGCGTGTGAACGGGTGCTCACCAGGTGTTTGGTTGTATGCTTGTGTGACCATGTGTGTTGTGTGCTTGACTGTGGCACTTGGCCTGAAGAGGCGGTTAAATCACTTGGCCTGAAGAGGCGGTTAAATCACTTGGCCTGAAGAGGCGGTTAAATCACTTGTGGTTAGAGTGTTGGCCTGTGTGGCAGTGGAGGATTGTAAATTGTTGATGTGGTTGTTATTATGTTTGTTGAAACTATTGTAACACAACACCGCACTTGTACACATGGCATGTAGATGCTAGGAACATGGGATGGGTTGGGGAGACATGATCCCTACCGAGCCGTGGTTGCTCACCCCCTCCTCCTGTGTTTGTTTGTTTTCCAGGAACTTACAGGCGTTAGGTGGATACACCAAGGTGGAGGACCTTATTTACTTTCTTGTTTATGTTGTTTTCTTTTATGGGAACCGATGTAACCCCAGGTGGGGATGGGATTGGAAATAATTCTTTTGAAATAAACTGGTTTGGATTATTTGTATGAACATTACTTTCTTGAATGTGTTGTGGATGTTTGAAATGTAAAATTCTTGGTTTGTATCCTAACCCCTCTGCCCTCCGTGTGGGTAAGGGGAGTCACGTGCCGGTTTCCTCGGGTTGGAAATCCGGGGCGTGACATGACATTAGTTGGTTATGCCACAAGAGATTTGTTCATTTAAACTTTAAGACTATGTCTAAATTGGAATCTCTTGATTTGGTTGAGGGCTTACCTAAGCATGTTTATGAGAAACAACACCCTTGTAGGGATTTTCAGCTGGGTAAGCAAATGAAACATTCTTTCAAAAGTGTAGATAAAACCTCAATCACACAACCACTTGAACTTCTGCACATGGACCTATGTGGACCAATAAATGTGCCTTCATTATCTGGTGCACGATACTTCCTTGCAGTAGTAGATGACTATACCAGATATACATGGGTTATGTTTCTACGGAACAAATCTGAAACATTTGAAAATCTTGTTGAACTCTTCAATTGGATAACTAATGTTAAGAGTCTCTCTATTAAATGCACTAGAAGCGATCATGGCAAGAAATTTGAATTTTTTGATATGTTAGAGTTTTATACTGAACATGATATCCAGCATAATTTCTCATCACCTAGAACTCCACAACAAAATGGAGTCATTGAAAGAAAAAATAGGACTCTAATTGAAGCAGCTAGAACCATGTTGATAGGAGCTCAGTTCCCAAAATCCTTATGGGCTGAAGCTATTGCCACTACTTGTTATGTACAAAATAGAACTCTAATTAACAAACGAGCCATGAAAACACCCTATGAGTTATAGAAGGGAAGGAGACCAAACATTGGTCACCTAAGGATCTTCGGGTGCACTTGCTATATTCCGAACAATGGCAAGGACTACTTGAACAAGTTTGATGCCAAGTCAGATGATGATATCTTGTTGGATATTCCATGAATAGCAAAGCTTATCGTGTGTTTAATAGAAGGACTAAAACTGTTGAAGAGTCTGTTCATGTTTCTTTTGATGAAACTAACCATGGTATGTAGAAGGGAGACCAAAAGATAAATGAAGTGCAGGATACTATCATAGTAGAAGACCAAGACACAGATAACCCTACAACAACTGAACCAGTGGAAGATGTACTTAAACCTAAAGATCAAAGAGCTGAATCGGTTGATGCAAAATCAAGTCAAAAATCGGCAGAAGATCATGATCTTCATACTCAACCTGTTCAGTCTCTGCCACTTCCTCCAGCCCAAGAACCTGACATAGAGTAGTTGGG
Source organism: Taxillus chinensis (assembly GCA_023512835.1). Classification (NCBI taxonomy): domain Eukaryota; kingdom Viridiplantae; phylum Streptophyta; class Magnoliopsida; order Santalales; family Loranthaceae; genus Taxillus; species Taxillus chinensis. The sequence continues at coordinate 21,812,270 of CM042087.1, forward strand.
CATTCACCATGAAGAAAGAGAAGAGCTTCCAAAGGCAAGGAGAAGGTTAAAGGACCACCCTTCTGAACTGATTATAGGAGATCCTACTGCAAGAGTAAAAACAAGGGCTGCCACACTTCATGAGAATCTATACATGTGTTTCCTATCACAAGTGGAGCCAAAATTAATTGATGATGCAGTTCAGGATCACTATTGGATTGATGCTATGCAAGAAGAGCTCAATCAGTTCAAAAGACAGAAAGTATGGGAGTTGGTCAATAGGCCTAGATCACAAGTCATTGGCATGAAATGGATCTTCAGAAATAAACTTGATGTTGATGGCATTGTGATCAGAAACAAGGCCAGGCTAGTTATAAAAGGGTATAGACAAGAAGAAAGAATTGTTTATGATGAAACCTTTGCACCAGTTGCTAGACTCGAGGCCATCCGCATGATGTTAGCATATGCAGCATTCAAGGACATCAAGGTTTATCAAATGGATGTCAAGAGTGCATTTCTTAATGGAGATCTCCAAGAGGAAGTCTATGTTGAACAACCTCCTGGATTTCTAGAGCCAAACCAAGAACACAAGGTATACAAACTAAAGAAGGCCCTATATAGACTAAAACAAGTTTCCAGAGCTTGGTATGAAACATTGTTAGAATTTTTTATCAAACACAAATTCAGAAAAGGCAAGATTGACCCCACCCTGTTTCTCAAGGAAGGAAAAGGATCACCCTTGATTGTCCAGATTTATGTTGATAACATCATCTTCGGATCAAGGGATAAAAGCAGTGTGAAGAATTCTCTCATCTGATGAAAAGTGAATATGAGATGAGCATGATAGGAAAACTTTCTTTCTTTCTTGGGTTGGAAGTCAAGCAGTTGAAGAATGGAATCTTTATCAGTCAAACCAAATACACTAAGGAGATTCTAAAGAAATTTAAGATGACTGATGTGACTCACATGAAAACTCTCATTCCTACAAATGCCAAATTGGATATGGATGAAGTAGGCAAAGAAGTGGATATCACATAATACAGAAGCATGATCAGATCCTTGCTGTATCTCACAACAAGCAGACCTGATATAATGTTCGCAACATGCATCTGTGCAAGATACCAAGCAAATCCCAAGGAGTCTCACCTATCTCATGTCAAGAGGATTATGCGGTATCTCAAGGGAACTGAGAATTTGGGACTTTGGTACCCAAAGGAGTCTGATTTCAAACTGAGAGAATTTTCAGATGCAGACTTTGCTGGGTGCAGGATTGATAGGAAGAGTACAAGTGGAACATGCTAACTACTTGGCAACAAACTTGTATCCTGGTTCAGCAAGAAATAGAATTCAGTTTCAACCCCAACGGCTAAAACTGAATATATTGCTGCAGGAAGTTGTTGTGCTCAGTTGCTTTGGATGACCAGTCAACTCTCAGACTATGGATTTAACCTGAAGGCTGTGCCACTATACTGTGACAACACAAGCGCCATTGCAATTTCTAACAATCCTTTCATGCATCCCAAAACCAAGCACATCGAGGTCAGTCATCACTTCATATATGACCATGTGTTGAAGAAAGACATTTCCCTTGAATATATATCCACCGATGACCAGCTTGCCGACATATTCACCAAAGCACCGCATGAAGCCAGGTTCAATGAACTTCGACAAAACTCGGCATGCTAGATTTAACTCCATAATTCTTATTGCATGTCCTGTGTTTTATTTCAAAATAAGTACTTGTGCATGAACATAAGTATGAAACTGTTAATGACTGGTTATCTCTCAACGAAAAATTAGTAGTACCTAAGTGTGATTCATACATTTCTACTACAGGTAATTGAGAAATCACATGGGTGAAACTTGCTACCTCTGAACCTGGTATAAGTCTTTTGTGCAACCTGTCATGATTCTGCAAGTCTTGAGTGAAATGAGTGCAATTCCCTTCATAATTATTGAATGATATTTCCGTTATATGTTGTTCTTCTTCTGAGTGAATATCACCTATGTGGCATTGCATTCATTAACTAGCAGGAACTGTAGTACCTCATGGTACTGTTGGCTTGCACGGAAAGGATCCTCAATGATTTAATGCTCTAAGGATGACTGAGACTGTAGTACTTCAGAATCATAAAAAGCCTATTATTCAAAAAGAGCCAATACCTTTCACTAGAAAAAGGCAAGGTGAAAAAGGCTAAAAGAGAAAAGAAAATTGCATATCTTAGGGAGAGTCCTCACTATTTCCCTCGTATGTGTTCCTTTTCAGAGTAATAGTTGGAGTTATGTAATTGAGTGTGTCTTGTAATAAAAAAGAGGCTGTGTTGAGCTCTGCCCACATGCAAAAGTTCATGAATAAGCATTCACAAATGGTGCTATACAATAGAAAAGGACAGCTCACACAGAAATTATGAATGATCAAACTCCAAACTCTATGTAGGGGCTGAGTTGTAAATTGGACGATACTAGAGTGTGTTCTAATTCTCAATAGGGCCATCCTGTCTCTCATCATCTATGCTGAACTGAAAATCATTATTGGATCAGGGTTTGTGGTAAGATTCGGTTGACCATGAGTATACCAAACAGTGTAATCCTAGTTCCTGAATCATACTCACATGATCCGAGAGTGAGAGGGTGAGGCCTTCACTCAGTGAGTTTTGCTTATATGTGAGCCGACTGTCGAATTCATGACTGGGTTGTTGAAATGAACTGACTACAGTTTACTAGATGCTATGTTAACATTGTAATCAATTTCCTGCAGAAAGAATTAGATGATGAAGCACTTAGTCATTTCTAAGGTTAATGGAAAGGTAAATGGTCATAAAATAGTAGTCATACATGTAAACCAGGTATTACGGTTGAAATAATTCAAACTCTGAACATGTACTCATAACACCATTTACAACACTGTTCATCATGCATGATTTTATATGAGATATCATATACGTCACATTCGTGTTGTTTAGTGTTGAAAAAGTCCAAAGAAATCCATCACTATCGCTGAATCCGTAGTCGATCACGAAGCACACAATATCGAAGAACTGATGCCTCAAAGACTACTTCTTCGTAGCCTTGAAGCTCGGAGACTTTTTACGTAACTTCGTAGGGTCGTAATCCTGAGGGTCGAAGTTTAATGGATTAGGCTTCCTCGTTGCTTAAGCATCGAAGACATGTCAACATGCTACTGTGCACTTAAAATTCAAAATACACCGACACAAGGGGTGACATGCACTCATTGCTTGAGTACTCCAACGGGTGGATCCGGAAGATAAAGAGACGGGTCAGAGAAAGGGACGTGGACCCTGAAGACGAACTGATAGAATATGTGACTTCTACGGTACACTTCCCACCACATATATAAGTCACTGATAAAGACTGAGCCCAAAGGTATGTTCTTCGTTTTCACAATTGAACCCTAACCCTAATTGCTCCCTCGCTTTCTTCAATCCTCGTTCTCTCTCTCTCTCTCTCTCTCTCTCTCTCTCTCTCTCTCTCTCTCTCTCCTATGACCACCTTCAAACCTTACAATCCCTCTCTATGAGTCTCTCTTTCTCTCTCTCTACAACCTTTATGGCAGGACCTAGCTCATCGATGGCAGAAGGACTAGGCGAAATCGTTTCGGGCTTCATTGTCGACTGGGAAGCCATAGGCGACGCGAAGGTCAGCTGGTTGGGCGAGTTCAGAAGTCGCCTCAATGAATCTAGGATTGCATCCGTATGTTCGGGGATGCAAGATGTTCTAGTGGAAGACGTCTCGGAATTTCATGAGACCTTGGCGATCTCTGGAAACAACGTGGTGGGAACAAGACAAGGAGTGGAGATTCGTGTCTCGGTCGAAACGCTTCGCAATGCACTTCCACTCCCTAAAGGTAACTTTGAACCTTTACCCAGTCTCTCCAAGAGAAGAGTGTAAGTCTTTTCTAGGGTATTCCAACCCTGGAAAGCAAGGACAGGGAGCCCTGAAAATTGGATTCTCCGGCCCAGGCACTGGCGACTCTCATAGTCACCTGGACGGTGCCTAATGTGCAAGAAGGCGCTCATGACTCGCAAGCCATGAGCAGATGAAGATCATGTGTAATGTACTACAAGGAAGAAAAATAGACTCGGGAGCTCAACTACATAATATGATCAAGAGCAAGAAGGGACACTTTGGATTGCTTCTTACTAAAGTCCTAAGGTTCCTTCACCCTAACGTGTTCGGCCACCAACCCGCGGTACCACTATCGACCAAGTTTATCTTCAAGAGCATGTACGAGGATGGGAGGCTAGAGATTAAGCCTATGAAAAGGCCCAGGTCGAGTATAAGATGTCTCGCTAAGGACACTACCAAGCCTGTTAGAGCCCCGGCTCCTAGACCACGTAAATCGGCACATGTTCCCCGGACTTCTCGAGCTTCCCTCGTGTCTGCCGCAACGGCTCATATAACCGAAGTGGTGGAGAATATTGTAAAGACCTGTCTCCCCACTGATCCTACACCTGAGGAAGCTTAACTTGTTGATATGCCTAGTGACACCGCAGAGGTAAGAGAGCCTACAGGTGAAGGGCGGTCACCTGGCACAGGAAACCCTAGAGGTTAGGGGTACAACACCCGTACTATTAAGCTCTCTCTGGGAGTCTGAGCTAGAAGACTTTTATGTTGAGTATGCCAAAGCTCATATGACCCCCGCTGAATTGAGGAAGGCTTGGATAGCCTTCAGAAAGTAGATGGTGGACAGAGACCATCTGATTAGCTGGTTGGTGGAACAGGGTCTTGTGAGGAGAGACCCTCTGGAAGCAATTTTGATGGTTGCCCCATCTCCTATCATGGGCAAGGCACCTAACACATCAACTCCCCATGATGCGGAGATGGGCTGTGAATGCCGAGGAAGAAGAGGAGGCACCTCATCGTTGAAGTAGAAAGTGACTCGATGCAGGAGGAAGTACCACATGCTTTTGAGCATGTAGAGGTACCTGAGATGGCCACTCCACTTGAATCGAAGACTCTTCAAGTGGTCACTCAGAGGAGTGAGGACTTAACCTTCCACATCCCATCAGCCATTCCATTGGCTTCTACTTCTCACTCATGCTCTCTAACTGCTGAGGAAGTGGATGACATTGCGGACAAGGTATTGGAAAAGTTGACCACTTTTGGATTGTTCAATTTGACACCTACCATTCAAGCTGTCGAGGGGCGATTCTCTGCAGTGGAGAAGGGAATGGAGAAACTCCGGATCGAGGTTGAACTCTCTCGACTTTGAATTAGAAAAGGTCAAGAGTGAGCTAGAATCCCTCATTAGAATAAGCACTGATGGATTTAAACGCCTTGAGGACCACAGTGAAGACATAAAGGAGGCATACAAAAATCAACATGAAGGATTTCTTAAAACTATGGGTCCTATTTTTGAAGCTTGCAGTCGGCTAGATTGTGGAGAGATCACTCTCACCATGAAGCCACCTCAAAAGACATCTGAGGGCCGACCTGAGCCAGTTCCCATTGACGAACCTGCTCCCAGTCTTACTAAAACTCATGCTCCTCCTCCATAACCATGACAGGAAGCTACCTATGCCCGTGGGCGAAAGCGTGCACACAGAGCCACTATACTCACAGACTTTGATGATGATGATGCACCCATTGGGACACGCATGAAGAAGCATCCTACTACTCCAGGCCAAACCTCATCCTCCACTCAGGTTGGTCCCTCAACGACCCATCCAACTCCAGCTGAGACCTCCATGCCAGCTTCACTTACTAAGCCAGCCACTACCTCCACCATTGAACTGATGGTCCCACCGCGCACTGTCACTACCGAAGCCAATCCAGCTGAACTTGCCGCTTTCAATTACTATGTTGTTGGGGACACCACCATGCAGACTTGTGGCTACGAAGCATTCTTCACTGGGCCCGAATTATGTCGTTTACTACACGACAGTGAAGAAATGGATAATGTTGAGATGACACAGTTCATCTTTGCCCAAAAGTCCTATTCGGCGAAGCTCCCTCTCACTGTTCACCAAGATACCCATGTGGAGCTCTGTCTGCCTATTATGTAGGCTTATCTCATTGATGATGCCTCAATGATTGAGACTATTCAGGGTCGCAAATATGAGAACTCCTTTCATCCATGGAAAGAAGTCGACCATATGCTCGTTCTTTTCTTATTTTCATCCCCACACTGGTTTCTTCTCGACATCAACTTCAAACACCAACGGATCGTCATCTTTGACTCCAAGCCTTCTACTCTACTACTCCATAAGCAGGAATAACTCCGTGAGTTCAATCGCACCCTCACGCGTGTCATGCAGGGATATCCGCATGGGTGTGGTGGCTATCCTCTTTCAAAATCGATGGAGATTACTCAAGTCAAGCAAGGTGTTCCTGCTCAGGATGATGCTCACAGCTGTGGTTTCTACGTATGCCACTATATTAACATCTTGACCACCACTGGCTTTCCTGCCCTCATGCCCGAATTCGATCGTGTGAGCAATCGAGTCGCCTCGTTATATCTAACCACTACTCAACTCCTGCACGAGCAAGCCTTGTTTTTCTATTTTTACAAAGTGTAAATATTCGACTTTAAACCGTAATCTTGTCTTGTACCTGTTTAATTGTACACTGTCCTTCTTTCCCATTTTTGTGTACTTATTCTCTCTCGGTTATTTTTGCTTATATCTTTGCTCTCGCTTTCCTTGTCCTATCTTGTCTTGTGTTGCTCCCATGTGTTTTGGTGCTTGTTCCTCACCCCAGAAAGGGGGAGTATCTCTCGGGGGGGAGCAAGGTCGTAGGGGGAGTTATCTTCGACAGAAGGCAGGTAACAAAGAGATTCATGCCTACAGGGGAAAGGAATGTGCAATTTTTCTTAGTTTGGATCTCCTCCAAATTTTTCATGAGCAACGATACATTTTGTTAACTTAAAACTGCCCAAAAAGAAGAATTGTAGTCTCAGACTTCATGTTTTTCACCCGTTGTCAACTTACATTAAATAGGGGGAGATTGTTGGATATATAAGATTTGATGAAGCTGCCAAGATACAGTCTAAGTCTTGAGACTCGTTGATCCGAAGGTCGTAGGGTTGAAGAGTCGAAGTTAGTACAAGTAAAACTGTCATAGTATATATGGGCGAGAGCCTCATAGACTCGTAGGGTCTGGAGACTCGAAGCACATTTGTGGCAGAACACATTGCGAGATCCAGGGTCAAAGGTCGTAGAGTCGTAGTGCAGAAAAGAGAGTGTTACTGCAAGCAACAACAAATTCAGAGACTCGTAGAGTCGAAGAATTCTAAAGAAAAGTAACTAATGTTAAATGACTCGAAGACTCGAAGCTCGTAGAACTGTAGAGTCCTAAGAGCGCTTATGTCACTTAACAGAACTTAAAGTACCGCTAGTCTCATAGACTCAAGGGTCGTAGAGTCGCAGCCTTAAAATACTGTTAAGAAAATAGGACTCGCAGACTCATAGGTCAAAGGTCGAAGAATCGAAGCCAAAAAGACTGACCAACTAAAATGAAACTGTAACTCGAGAGTCATAGAGTCGTAGACTCAAGGGATACAGGTAATTTAAAGAACTTGTTAGACACATCATAGACTCGGAGATCATGAAGGCTGAGAGTTATAGCTGAAGGGTTGTAGTCGTAGAGTCGAAGACTCGTAGAATACGGAAACTCTGTGCATGAGCAACTGCGAAAGACTAAGGAAGAAATGTAAAGTCTAAGACTCGTAGAGTCGAAGATTTTCAAGGTCGTAGACTCGTAGAGTCGAAGAGCCTCTTAGTCAAGTAAAATAAACTGAGAGATCCGAAGGTCGTAGACCCGCAGAGTTAGGGTCATAGACTCACAGTTGTAACAATGAGTAGATTAGGCGCACTACGAAGAAGTCACTCTAAGAGCCATTAGGATAGTCGCGGACTGCAGAGTCATAGACTTACGATTAATAAAGTGACACAAAAGACTCAATCTAACTCGAACTCTAGCCTCGAAGACTCGAAGATATGTGAGTTGTAGACTTGCAAATATTAACACTGTAAAGCTTGAAGCAAACTTCTGCAACTTGACAGGCTCTAACCGAAACCATCGAGTCACCAAACATACGAGGCACCCACCTTCAAGGCATACTTACAACCCTAAGCATATTCACTTAGCGATATCTTCAGCTAGGGTTTGTATAGTAGGCCTGTGCCATCTTGAGTAGTTGGAGCGCAATTAATGTCACATTAATTGCTACCAACTACCTTCCACAAATGAACAACCAAGATCAACTGCGTAAGTATGGGCATGCAACTGCGCAGCATGGGCAACAGATCTGCAAATCAAAGCAGATCAACCTATCCCCTAACATCCCGCATATTCAGTAGCGGGAAGTCAGACTGTCGGGACGGACAACCAGGCACATAGCACTTTAAACTTAAAATATACTTTTTAGAAAGGATGGAATACAATGAACACAAGAAAAGGGATTCCGACATACATTAAGATAATAATATTTTGCAGAATTCAATAGAGGGTTCCAACGCTAGAGAAAGAGAATTGGTGAGAAAACTTCTAAGTGTTGTGCGCCTCATTGAACCAAGATCAAAATCAAACCTTGTGATTCATCATATACTCTTGATCATCCAAGATCCAGCATGATTATCAAGTCTAACCTCAGTGTTGGTTTCCATAATCCAAACTATCATGGACCATTCCTTACACAACTGAGATCTATGAACTAGGAGCATTTACTACATCTCAGATTTTTCCGATAGTTCATAACTCACATTATCACTCAAATTACTACTGTCATCTTCTCTATAAATACTTCCATCATAGTTATCCCCAGAAGTAACACATACCAGCAAACAGCCTAGCTTCTACGCACGAAGAGAGTCTATTCCTCCCCCCCCCTCTAGACTCACTTTGAGACCTACAATTGGTATCGAGCCATTCTACAATTCTATAGAGATCCCTAAATGGCCGATATGGATTTCAACAAGTGCAGCCCCAGCTCCCGAGCAAGCTCCAGTTCTTATTGAGGAACTTGAAGCCAGTCGTGTTCCAAAAGAAGGAGCGACTGGAGACCAAGAGCAAGAAGAACCGAGCACTAGCAAGCAACAAGAAAGAACAAGAAGACTTCTACGAAGTCCTGCCTGGCTCATCCTCCCAAGTGCCTATGTGTACACCCGCGCTTCTCCAAATGGAAAGCAAGAATGAGAGCACACCTAGACATGCTTGGCACATATCTCTAGGAAATAATAAAGAATGGGCCTTTCACCCCAAAGAGTATGCAAAGAGGCCGGTTGATGACAAAGGACCCCAGACGGTTGGTCTAAGGTGGAGCAGAGGAAAGTCAAGCTTGGCTTCAAGCTTTACTACCGTCATCTTCTCCATAAATACTTCCATCATAGTTATTCCCAAAAGTAACACATACCAACAAATAGTCTAGCTTCCATGCATGAAGAGAGTCTATTCACCCCTCGTAACGCCCCCAAATTTGAACCTCCAAACAGGGTGCGTTAGCGGAAATTAAATATACAAATTTTATATCAATTTCAAACTATTACTTATTTAATCAAACAAACCATTCATTATTACAAATTTCAATCCAAGATCTTTAAGGTTTAGGGGTTTAGAGACTAAGTATCCATAACCCATTATTACATAACAAAGCACACGAGCAAACAACTTAATAAATCTTTAAAATTTCACACAACTTTATTTCAAAGCACTTCTCGACTCTTTATCCTAGTTTCTCCATCCCTTAATCACCTGGGGTTGGAAAAGAAATCATAAAAAAAGGGTGAGCTCAAATAGCCCAGTAAGGGTAAACATAAGTGGGTAAGGAAAACCATGAAGATATCGAACATGGGAAATACCATATAATATTTGCACATCATACATGATCAACATTTCACAAGGAAATCATAACATGGAAGATTATGTTTAGACATCGTATCATAACATCATGACCTAGGTTAACCACCCAGATACCGTATCATAACATAACATATTATCAGCTGGATTGACACTCTCCAATGATGTTCTTTACCCAATGCATTGGAGGTCTTTCTGGAACCACCCATCTTAAACTTACTTTGTCCAAACATAAGAGATTATAACAACTTTAGCATACATAACATGAGGCATATCATAGAATTCCAATAAAACATTCAAGGTTAACAAGGATAACCACGAATATCAAAATGGTTATCTACCCCAATCAATAGCATAGATTATCAAGAGAGAGATTAAAAAGAGACTAATGTTCTCAACAATAAAATGGAAATAGAAGAATAAGAAACTTAAAACTCTTACAATAATAATTCCAAATAAAACAAGATAAAGAGGAAGAGAAAAGTCCCTTACAATAATAATGAAATATAGATTATAATGAAAAGAAAAAAGGGGATGAGAAGAAAACCCTTACAATAATAATGAAATATAGACTATAATGAAAAAGAAAAAGGGGATGAGAAGAAAACCCTTACGAAATATAGACTATAATGAAAAAGAAAAAGGGGATAAGAAAAACCCTTACGATCGCTTGTCGTTCTCCGCGTTCTAAACCTTTCGTAGAACTTCGACGCTTGGTAAGTACCAAAAGCAAAAGAGGATTTGAGTAGAGTATTTGGGGTGTTAAGAGGGCTTAAGGGAGTGTTTTGAGAGGGAATTTCGTGGTGTGGCTTGAGGGATTTGTGCATTAAGAGGAGAGGTAAGACACTCCTTATATAGGCAAGGATGGTAGGTGTAATAGTGTGAAAAATAGTGTACAAATTTGACTTTGGCATTAAATTAAATTATTTAAAATATATATAATACTTTATTTTCTTCATATTATCTCTTATTAAAAACATGGTTATCTCCTCCTACCATTAAAAAAATGTTTTAAGACTTTTAAACCTAGAAGGTTCCTTTGGCATCAAAAGTCCACATTGGTGTACTCCCTACTAATTCAATTATAACGTTTTTAATTTTATAGTTTTTTGACAAATGGCCAATTGTATTGCATTACTAACTCAAATATCTACAAATGGGTATCAATTTTATAATTTTAAATATGTATAACAAAAGTTATTGAATTTTAAAGTCATACTAAAATGTTTACCCGTTCATACTGAACCTATGTGTAGTATTTTAAATTCTGGAATTGATTGGCTTCATATTAAATTCTGAAATTTCTACACGTTTTAACTAAGTCATAAATGAACACATGGGATTTGGTTTCATGTCAATTGGATCTGTATAACTCAAGTTATGAATTTTTGAATGGGACCTCCAGAATCTGCCTCATTCAAATTTTTGGGCCTTACCTATGTTTTATACTTTTGGTAAAGTTACGGCTTGTAATACTTACTTACCCATAGTAATTTGGTTTAAGAAACTAAATGACATAATATATAGCATCTAAACGTTTTATGACATATAAGAAATTATTTTATTTTTTTATAACGTATTTAATATTTACGCGGATAAAATAACATAATTGCATAATCAATAAACAATAAAGTAAGATAACATTATAGCATAAAATATTATAATCCTAAACATAAACATTAATATCATATTCTATGGCCTTCGTAAAATTTCTTGAATTATATTAGCGTATGTGCGTAGGACGTGTTGTGCTTGGCGATGAGAGCCGCACAACCCTTCGGCTAACATTGTCGTGGTTGTCGCACGAATAACCTCAAACTTCTCCCTATGTCTCGTCGCATTATATTGCAGCCATTGGACATGAGCATTTAGCTCATCTATAGCAAAGCATAGCTTTGTAACTTCAAGTCGTATTGCTCGCCGATCTTCATCGCGGACACTATTCTCGGATGGCGTGACTTGAGAACTTGATGCCATAACTCTTATTATTATTCTTCTTACTTCTATACTCTCTTATAAATAAAATCTCATGCTCATACCTATTTATGGAAGTCCAAACGGATACTATTCATAACGGACGGATACTATTCATAACGGCTACTTATCACATGTTATTTGAATGACTATATTGGGTGCTTATTTTTATCGTGATAATATCTAAAATATCCTTTCTAACTATTGTTAACAATAACATTATTATTATTTTATTATTATTACTCTTTAAGTAAGAACTTAAATAGCTAAAAATTTTGCGGGTCTTACACCCCCCCCCCCCCCTCTAGACTCACTTTAGGACCTACGAATAATAAGTAACTTCAAAATCTTGAGTATTACATTTCATAGAACTTCAACGCTTGGTAAGTATAAAAAATAAGAGGGTTTGAGTAGAGTATTTGGGGTGTTAAGAGGGATTGAGGGAGTATTTGTAGAGAGATTTTCGTGACATGGCTTGAGGAAAGTTGTGCATTAAGAGGGGAGACAAGACACTCCTTATATAGGGCAAGAATGGTGGTAGGTGTGGTAGGTAAAACTTTTGTTCTTAATACCTTATTTTCTTCCCAAATTTTATCCTTTTCAAAACATTTGATTCTTATACCTTTATTATCTACCACGTGACCCCTTTGTTTCCCCCATTTTTGAATTTTTAGGATTTGTTTGACTTTGAAGGTTTTTTTATCACAAAAGTCATATGAGTGCATGACTTACTATTTTGACTATAACTTTCTAGATTCTTAATGAAATTCAATACGACCACTTGGGATGAATTTTAAACTTAATTATATACATTTTGAAACCAATTAGAAGTCCATTGGGTTTGTATATCAAAAGTTATTGGGTTTTGAAGTGAGACTGAAAAGGGCATGCTACTAGACCTTTGTGTACTGTTTAAATTGTTTCTCCTAATAGGCTGATCCAATGAGGCTGAAATTTTTATCAAAGGTATATAACTAAAGTTGGAACATATTAGAAAACTATCAAGTCGTTTGGAGCGACATAAACAAAGTTATAAATTCTTAAAAATGACTTTCGAACTACGCTAATCTATCCTTTCTAAGCATAACTATTGTTATGGAGTATTAATAAACATTTTTGTATTTTATAATTCTTAATAAATTTTGATGTGATAAATTCAAATTTGTATTCTAATTGATTTAGATTCAACATGTCAACCAAGAAATTATTTATTTAATATAATTAAACAAAACGATTGAAGTAACTATATAGTTAGGTAAAATAACATAACACCTCATTATAAAACTTAATAACACACTTATTTTCTTAAACTAAAGTATATATCAAATGTATTTATTTATGAAAAATAAATCTTATATTATGAAAATATGATATTTAATAACATTAATATAATTATCATATACGTTATCAAATAACGTTTTCTAAATATATATCAAAATAGTTTAATTATAAATATAAAATAACATAATAAATATTTATTCTTTTATTAAAATCTCGAGATTTACACATGGTATTTCTTCACTGAAGAATCAATTTGAGTAGTTTCAATTATATGAGCAAAAGTTTAGATTTTTCTTTGATTTGAAGAAGTTAAATTCTACTAGTAATGAATGCTTAAAGACCTATTGTGACAAACTTGATGAAATTCTTAAATATGAAGAACTTTTTAATATTGATGTAGAGATTTATTTTTAGAATTGAAAGTCTTGAAAGAACAATTTCCCAATGAAACAAAGAAACCGATTGATGTGTCAAATTATTTGAAAATAATGGATGATTATTTTCCTAATACATATATTGCATATAAGATATTATTAACAATATCGATGCAATTGTCTCTAGAGAAAGAAGTTTCTCAAAGTTGAAATTGATTAAATCTTACATTCGATCGACAATGTCACAAGAAAGATTGAATGGCCAAGCTTTGTTATCTATTGAAAGTGATTTGGCAAAGACTATTAATTATACGAGATATGATTAGTGATTTTGCAACGAAAATGCAAGGAGAACTGTTGGATCGAATCTAGAATTTGGATGATCTTGATAAAACCCTATGTAATTTGGTTTGAGATTTTTCAATGTAAATTCTAACATGTTGCACTAGACAAGCGATAATTTGGATCTTCACTCGTCAAGACAAAGTTAAGGACAAGATACATAATCCTGATCTAGACCAACTTGAGTGTTATCAATCGACTTGGTAAATAACTAAGTCATTATAAGATCTGAGTAAGAATTATTAACGCGGACTAAGCACTTAAAGATATGGACTAAGGAATCCGGGTCTTACACTCAAACGGATTAAGAATTCTAGTCTACAACTCGCATGGAGTAAGAGAGAAATATGTAGAATAAATAGCTAAGTTTTCCACTCACGTGGACTATGGACAAGAAGATATGGAGTAAAGAATCCGAATCTTTCATTCATGCGGAGTAAGGAAGGACTTGTGCAGAATAAGGATCTGAGTCCTTTGTTCGCACGGAGTAAAGAAAAGAGAAGTAGAGTAAGGAATCTGAATCTTTACTCAAGCGAATTAAGGATGTGCTGATACGGAATAAGCCATCTGAACCTTTACTCGTACAGAGTAAGGAAGCGCTGATACGGAGTAAGCCATCTGAACCTTTACTTGCACGAAGTAAGGAAGCGTTAACACGAAATAAGGATTTAAGTATCAAATTGACACGGAATAAGCAACCACCGACACGGAGTAAGGATCTGAGCTTCATTAACACGAAGTAAAGAATCTTACAACAGATTAAGACAACACTGCTCCAGTTAATCAGTTCCGCATTCAAAGTCATAAGCTCGTTATGTCCCGATGTAAGAAAGACCCATTGAATATCTAAATCATCTTACACATGGATCACATGGGAGGTATGGACAAAGCCTTGAATGCAATTGGGATCACGCGAAGAAATTTAATAGGTTTATAATCCCAACATTTTTGAGCTCCACATCCGGAGTAATTAAAGCAGAGGTATTTTTCGAGAAGATCTTTAATGCTACACGGTGCTCGGAAAATCCTGTTCCAAGAATGTTTCCTAGGGATGTCTATATATACTAAGTCTTGTATATTTTTCACGAATGTGCATACATGTGAAAAAACTCAGAGAATCTCACTTTGGCTAGTGTGTGTTATTATAAAATAAAGTGCTACTATAAACAAAAGAGAAATATTCTTTCAGTAGATCCAAAAGCTTGAACTCAGCTTTAATTTGCTACAATTTATTGTAATTATCTTGTGATAATAATACAAATTACTTCTACTATCTGGTTGTCTTCTGCATTGATCTTTTCTTTAACCAGGATTGTGTGTTGCGCTAAAAAAGAGTGAGAAGAGTTTTTTAAAAGCCTATTCACCCCTCTTCTATGCTTTTGGGACTGACAAGAACAAATAAACTCAAATGATTTTTAAGGCAATTTGGCAAATTAAATATTCAATATTGTAAATTTATATTTCTTTTATTTATTGTGATCAACATCTTTTTCTCTCCTTTGGAATTGCAAAAGAAGATGAAATTAACTTTTCAAAGGATTTATTTTACTTATTTATGAAAATAATAATTTTTATCAAGTATGTTATGTTATTTAGTTTATTTTTTATTATTATGTTTTCTTTTAATTTATAATTTCGATAATAATATATGTTTTTAAATTTTATGTTGTTCTTATAATTATAGTAAAATAATAATAATAATAAAAATTAATAATTTAATATATAAATACAAATATTATTATTATCTTAGAATATATAAGAGATAATTCTCAAACTTAATCATGGCCTTGAATTTTCAAGATCTGGGACTGGCCCTACTTAAGAGTCTTAACCACTTGTTCACACCAATTATACCTCATGAACCCAAAGGCCCCATATACATCTTTACAAAATCAACACACAAATGTACAAGCTAAGTATTAGAATAATGAAAACATATACAACTTCATGGTTTCGTAACACATGGAGAGCAACACAACCTAAGTAGACTCCCACAATGCCCTATGCACCTTGAGCCCTCAAGCTTGAACAATATATGAAAACTCATCTCTCGTGTCAACATAGCTCATTTCTTTATGATGTAAAGATTAAACCAAGTCCCTATACGATCCCTAAGGCCCCTTCAAAGCGTCACGACATTTCAAGAGCAAACAGAATCAAAAATAGGCAAATCAAAGGCCTAACTGAAAAACCTAACTCGAAACGTCAGAGTTCACTGGACAATCAACGTATCAAGTTATCAGAAGCCTTATCGAGTAATCACAACTCGAAAACCTAGCTTGAGAAGTCAAAATCCACTTATCAGAATCACAACTCAAAAACTCAGTCCGCTCAAAAAGCAACATAATGAGTTTATGAACTCTACAACCCAGCCCAACGTCACACTAAACTTGAAAACCTCAGTTTTCGAATCCCAGTCAATTTATCCAGTAAGGTCTATACGGTATTGGTTTTTATGTACGATGCAGAAATGAAAAAGAGGGTGCCGTTCAAGAGACACCGAATGTAACCAAGCCCGTGGTATCCGCAGAGTGACAAACGTGATGTTTGAGAGTTCGTTCGTTCGGTACTTGTCGCCCCAACGGACCAGGACATAGCTGTTGAAAGCGGAGGGAGGAGAGAGAGCGCGGCGAAAATGGTGGCGATCTCCTTGTACAGAGGCAATCTACACAGAGTCTCTGACCTTCCTCGCCGATGGCTCATGCCAGCTCCTCAAATCTCCCTTAAAGACTTCAAGAACCTCTTTCGCCGCCGCTCACTATTTCGCACGCGATCACGCGCAGCCCCCGCCGCTGCCACGACCCCGTATCCCAATTCGGATCCAAACACCGGAGTCCGTGCCGAATCCAGTAACGATGTTGTTCCACAATCCGAACCCTCTCCGACTAAGGTCTCGCGGGCGGCTAACGCTGCTTCTGGAGATCCCACAGGCAAGGTCAACGATTGCCCAGCGAAGCCACTGGGTGATGACGTATCTGTTCCGGGACCGAGCTTCAACTCTAATTCGGAGTTCCCACAGGCAAGGATTTTCATTTTGTTGTTGCTGATGTTGTTGTTCTATGTGCTCGTACCGTGAACTGATGACCTCTTTGCGTGTGTAATTTTTTTTGGGCACATCCATTACATTTCTTGCCATTTTTTCCTACTATCTTTGTTCTTTTTATACGATTCATAATTGAGTCCTGATGTTATAGTACTCCAAACAAGTAGTAGAACGATTGTCCCATACAAACATGGTCTATTCGCTCTTAATGACCAATCATCTGCGAATGCGATGCCCATTTGGTGTTTGTCTTCACATGGCACCCTAATACCCTCAGATATCGAAAAAGAAGAACACAATTTTTTTTTTTTTTTCTCCAAATTTCTTGTCAATAATCACTATATTTTTCCTATTTACACAAATTTCTTGAATGCCTTTTTTCGTCCCACAAAATATTTGTTGGGTTCTTTGATTTGGTACATGGAGATAACGGACCAGCATCCTTGTCAGCAACCCTCACCACATCTGGCGAACTGCTCTGTTGCAGTTGTTTTAAATTGTGTTTAGTTGGAAACTTTGGTCCAACAATGTTTTGTTTTGTATTGCATATGTAAATAGTTATTAGTTGAAATATACATAGTTGATAGTTCACGCTGACATAGACACTGTATAGTTTGTTTATTTTTATTACTGGTAATAACTACTATTACTTGTTGCCTTTGTTTCTGCCTACTAAAACTTAATGTTTCTATGCTAATGTCGTCATCTTATCAATATGTGTTCTTCATTTTTGGCCTGTTTAAGTTTGACAGTCATGTTTGAGTAGGATGATGTTTTGAATTGTTTGTTAAAACTTTGCCAAGTCGATACAACTGAGGCATAAATGGTTTACATAAATAGAATTTATTTGTAGTTTATCCTTATTATTTGCAATAAACACAAGATTCGTTGCCTTAGCTTTGGCCAGTTGATATGGACCTTTGTTTACAAATGATTAATTGGGAAAGCATAATTATTTTGTATTGATTGAGTTAATCTTACTATTTGAGAGGGTTTTTATGTCATATTTACCAGACAAAGGAGACACACTGCAAAGAAGCATTCAATGAGAAAGACAGGAGGAAGGAGGAAGTTGAGGTGAAGTTGCGAATATTGAACAAGAAGAAACATAATTTTGTTCAAGTTCTAAAGCAGGTAACCCATACAATTGGATGGTTTCCTAGTTGCCTTGACCTTTATCTCAGGACCTTTCGTTGGACCATAGGATTTTCTTTAAAATGATTGGTAAGGTATTGACAATAGTTTCTGACAGATATTGAATGCAGAAAAAGAATTGAAAAGACGAAGTAGCATGCCACCATTGGCAGGTCGTTCACCCATACCACTTCAAGTGGATGTGACAATCGACCCTGGGCCAATGAATCGGCATGTTTCTCCTAGGATGGGTCCTGTGGGAAACCTTGATGGAAATATGAAAGGGGGAGAAGCTAATGATTTATTGACCCCCCATATGTATTCTCGCCATTTAATTCGGATGAGCAACATTTCACCTTCCTTGGAATCTCCTTTTAAAAGACCTGTCTTCTGTCAACATAATGTGGTACTGTTTCTAAATTGTTACCTCAACACATTATGGCTTGTTTTTTTGATATTGTAGGTTTGTAAAATTTAGTTAGTAGACTGCACATAATTTGTAGTGAGGGTTCAAATTACTAGAGATCATGGCAATTATTTTTCGAATATCTGATAGCCTTGGTTATCCCTGCTTCACCACAATTTTTGCTTACAATTTTGTTAGTGTTTGCCTTGTAAATTGATAGATATTCCTAGTTAAATATCAAATTTGATCAATTGAGTTTTTTGTGAACCACAGGAATAGAGAAATTTATGTGTAGGGCATGACCATGAGTTTCCATTGCAATGTATGCTTCATTGGTGTGAAATATGGATTGTTCACTATGGTTATGTTTGTTTCTACTGAAAATTTAAAATTTGAAATCTGAATGGGACTGAATTTCTAAGATTAGGTTAGAGAAATATGAATGCTAAATTCATAAGCTTGTTTGGTTATAAGTATGTTAAAATATCTGAATGGATTCGTTTTACACTTTATCCTTATTTATAAAAATTTTAAAAATTATATTTTCCCTTTAATCAAATCAAAACATATACATTCCTTTCTCTCTCCATGCATGTATACTGTACTAGTCAATCTCTGCGCTCTCTCAACAGTCACTCTCCCCTTTCAAAATACATGTGCATCTTCCATCACCATTGAGCTTTACTATTTCCACATCCCAACTGTGCCTCCCTCATCTGCTGACCATTGGGACAAGCACCACCTTCTTATGTGTTGCCACCATCTCCAGCACGGCCTCCATGATCTGTTGCCACTATTGTCCTCCAAATTATACACTATCTCCTCCAACCACATGTGGAGGAAGGATCTAGAGGTTGAAAATCCTGGAAGGGGAGAAGGATTGGCCGAGGTGGGCGATAAACTTCTTGATTTGGTTGGTATAGACAAAGCATAGTTAATAAAAGGGCCCCTAGACGCAAAAATTGTACCTCAACTAGGAAAAATCCAACGCCAAAATCAGGCACGTGCCTATTCACAATTTTGGTGTGCTTCAGGGAAGGTGCAAAAGCCAGGAAGCATGTGCCCGCTTCAACTGAAGCATTAATTTTTTTAAACAAAATTTTATGGCACTAAACAGTTTCGTTTCTGTGTTTGAGGAGAGAATTAACCAAAACAAAAAACCCGAATTCTTCTTCTACCTCATGAATCACAATCCTCCATCATTGCTCTCGATTGAGCTACGGTGGCTGATGGAGGCCTCAATCTCTAGCATCACATTACTTTGTAGAGTTTGGAGACTTCAATTGACTCCATAGACTCCAACATCATTGCCTCCATAGGTTTTGGAGGCATCGCCTTCCATAACACCGTCAAACCCACATTGCGTCATTGTTGGTTGGGACTGCATCGAACCCTCATTGTCACCAGCTGACTGCATCAGAAGCCACTCACGTTGTCACCACCAGCCTGACTGCATCGAATTTGAATCCTCTTCCCCTTTGTTCTATCTGTCCCAGTGTGTATGTTTATATATTTTTTTAAGTTTATGTCTTAACTAGTAAGTAACCTCTTTTCTTTCTTGTTTTTATTTTTACTGCCTATTTTCCTCCCTTTTCTTTCTTTTCTTTTCAGCTGCCAATTTTTTTTTCTTTGAGCCTTTTTGTTTTCCAATTTGTTTGCATCATTGTTTTTGTTTTACAGCATAATGTCCCAAGTTGAAGGGAGTACTTTAGAGAGTAGAGATAAGGATGTAGGGTGGAAGTATAGACGGGTAACAAACCCAAATGATAAAAATACTGTAACTTGTAGTTTCTGTAACAAATCAACAAGAGGAAGCTTTTTTAGGCACAAGTAATATCTTGTTGGAGAAAATAGGAATGCATTTGAGTGTAAGGAATGCCTAGATCAATTCAAAAACGAACATAGGCCAATATATAGAGAAAAGAAAAAAGGAAAAGAATTAATGAAAAGCATGCTAGTAGAAAATCAAGAATATAGTCATCACAATGATCGTGATGTTACAGAAATTTCCAGCTACCTGAAACATGTATTCTCTCCTTCAAGCAGCTCCGAAGTAAAGCCTCCTCAAACAAAAGGCCCAATTGATGTGTTCTTCACTCCCTGCCAAAGTAGTTGTGAAAAACAGACAGAAAAAGGCAACCCAAAGGCTTGCAAAATAGAAATGTATAACACCAAAGGTTTGTGATGCTATAATAACATGGTTTTATGATGCTGGAATACCTTTCAATGTTTATAATTATGAAAGCTTTGAGGTGATGTGCGAAGCTATTGGACAATATGATCTAGGTTTTTAGCCATCAACCTTCCCATTCTAAAATAAAAAGTAAACAAGACTAATGTGTTGAGTAGTCATATGAAGGAGATTAGAGAAACTAGATGTTCAATCACGCATGATCATTGGAATGATAGAAAGGGAGAACATTGATCAATTTTTGGTTAATTGTTCTAGAGGAAGCATATTTTATTGAATTTGTGGATGCTTTGGATTGCATTAAAAGTGAGGAAAAGATATGTGAGTTAATTACCAAGGTGATTGAGAAAGTTGGGGCAAATAATGTGGTTCAAGTTGTCACTAATAGTGCTTTAGCCAATGTAAATGCATCCACATCTATTTTAGACATCTCGTGTTGTTTATTGTGTTGAGTTAATGTTGGATGACATTTTCAAGATATCTCAGTTGAAGGATTTATTCACTATGGTCGTAGCAATGACGAGTTTTATATATGCATGTTTAAGAGCATCGCTAATCCATTAATAAAAGTAAAAGCAAAAGTAAAATATATATTTGGCTAAAAGTTTTCTCTAATGCATTAGGTAAACCATTTGCGAAAGTAAAAATAAAAGCTAAATATGACTTTTTACTTTTGCTTTGACTAATGATGCCAACTTAGCAAACAAGGATCAATTCCAACCCAATCCCTCTCTCTCTCTTGTGTTGCCCTCCCCCCTTGTTTAGTCATCCCTCATCTTGCCCCCCCCCCCTCCCCCCCAAATGCGGCTCCTCTCTAGCAACGACTTCCCCTCCCCACCACTGCTCGTCATCGTCTCTTATGAGTTCCTGTCCATCGTCCTTTGACTACTCATTGCCGTTATTGCAATATGAACCATGACAAGGTATTTTTTTCTAATTACATTACTTTCATCTTTCTCTCTCTCTCTCTCTATATATATGCATATGCTTTTTGTTGTTTTTTGGTGGATTTTTCGATGATCTAGCTTCGAGCCTCTCCTATTTAGCTATCTTCACGCTATATTTCCAATATCGCGTTGTCTCTCCCGTCGATCCAAGTTATGTCGTCAGGAATTAGAGTTTCACCAGAAGCTCTGTTTCGTCAACGGGGTTATCAGATCTTATGAAGCCTCAATTCTTGGTTTTTGTAGTTTTTATGTGTTTGGGTTTTTGTTGATGGAAATTTTTATCTTCCTTTTTCGTTTGAGGCGGTGGTTGAGTCTCTTGTTCTTGTTTAATTTGGTGTTCTCTCATTTTTCCATGTATATGAGGCTAATGGAATGAAAATTGAGCTCCATTGAGCCTGTTTGTCTTCTCATATTTCATGGCCTAGGGTTTCTTTTATTGTATTGCCCAGCTAAAATGAGATTTGGAGAGATGGAGGATGGATCGGGAAAAATGAAATTTAAGCAAAAATATAGATGATTTAGCATTGGAGTATCATTAGCTAAAGATAGCTTTAGCTATTCATTTTAGCTTAGTAGGATTAGAGATGCTCAAGTGTGGTGAATATGCATACAAAATTTACTGATGAAGTTGAGTTGCTAAGCTAGCAAAGATTCCTTTTGCAAGTGCTTCCATTACTTTGGAAAGGATTCATGAATAACAAAATAATTTTAGAAAAATGCTTGTAACTGGTAAACAAGTAGTTAATGTGCAAAGAAGCCAAAGGCAAAAGAGTTATTACAATTGTGAAGAAAGCCTCATTTTAGAATAATATATTTTTTTGACAAGTAAGAAAATATATTAATATAAGAAGAACACACACAAGTCATATGCGCTAAAAGAGTATACAACAACAAACTCAAAAAGAGCACCCATGAACAAAATCAGAAATAGACAATAGAGATAACATGTCTGAAGCAAAAAACCATTCCCTCAAATCCCCCCAAAAAAAGAAAGGTGAGCTCGAGACGGAGAACGCTCATTGTCATCAAACATGTGGGCATTTTGCTCACACCCAGGATATACCAAAGAAGACAATAAGGGATATCTCTTCACACCACCGAACGACGCCCTACACTCTCGAGCCAACACTCAAACAACCTACGAAGGGACGACAATATGACCCAAAGAAGGCTAAATAATCCCATAATCATGTTTTCAGACTCCCGAACATACGAACAATGCGAGAAATAAATGATCCACGGACTTCGCCGAAGCCTTACATGTAAAATACTGACTAACGAGAACAAAATTCTGGCGGCATAGGTTATCAACAGTAAGGATCCGATCAAGCACTGTTGTCCAAGCAAAAAAGGCAACGCGAGATGGAATTCGCGCCTTCCACACATTACGCCATGGAAATGTCCCCGGCCGAGCAGGCATCAAAAGAGAAGATAGGCTCCGAACCTGAAAACCACGCTCCCTATCGGGTCGCCAACAAAGCGTATCGGCTGCCAACCACACTGGAGCAACTGAATATAATCGATTGAAAAAGGATGAGAAAGCCTTTAACTCCCAATCATGGGCATCCCGCGAAATAACATCTCCCACTGCCTAATAGTACCCCATAGACAATGAATGTCAGCCACAAAAGCATCACGAGAGCAAGCAATTTGATACAACTCCGAATAATTGCGCCTTAAGGGCGACGCACCACACCATACATCATCCCAAAAGCGAATAGAAGCACTGTCTCCCATCTCAAATCCCACAAACTGAGAGAAGAAGTCTCATCGCGCACAGATGAATTTTCATAAACTCAAACCATGCAGCACACGAGGCATCAAAGAGGCCCAACCCCCACTAGCAATGCCATATTTCTTTGCAATCACCACCCGCCACAAGGTCACCCTCTCCACCCCGAACTGCCATAACCACTTCCTCAACAGAGAGACATTAAACTGGCACAACTTCTGAATGCCCAAACCGCCTTGAGAGAGAGAGCGACACACACTGTCCTAGCACACCAATTGAGGTTTGGACTTTCCCACTGCCATACCCCAAAGAAACTTCCTTTGGATCCTCTCGAGTCAAGAAACAATAGCTATCAAAAGAGGAAACAAAGACATAGTAGGTTGGCAAGTTGAAAAGGGTGCTCCTAACAAAAGTGAGCCGGTCCCCCTTGGACCGGATTCTAAATGGTGACCGGATTCTAAATGGTGACAAAGGGGGGACCGGCTCTCCATCCGCTCAATGACCGGATTCTAAATGGTGACAACTTTAAAGGGAGCCCTCGAGAGGAAGACCCAAATACAACAACGGCAATTGCTCAGGACGGCACCCTAAAATGTCAACCAACTCCCCCCAAATGAGGCACATTTCCAATCGGAACCAAAGCAAATTTCTTGAGATTAATCCTTAACCTCGAAACGCCTCAAACCAGATGAGGGAACATAAATGTAAAAGCTACCACAGATCAGCCTCACAAAGCAATAGAGTATCATAAGCAAAAAGGAGGTGAGAAACGGAGAGTGAACCCCCACCTGGGCCGGCCCACCGAGAACCCAGAGAGAAGCCCCGCCAAAGATGCCCGGTCCACCAAGCGACTAAAGGCCTCCATCACAAGGACAAAGAGCATAAGAGACAATGGATCTCCTTGCCTGAGACCCTAGGAACTCAAAAAGAACCCTCAAGGGCTGCCATTCACCATAACCAAAAATCGGGTGTGAAAATACAAACGGAGATCCAAGATTGCCACTTGGCCGAAAAGCTACATTGTTGAAGAACATACAAAAGGAACCCCCAATGAACATGGTCACAACCCTTCTCTAGATCCATCTTACAAAGAACTCCCGGAAGACCATCCTTGATCCGACTATCAAGGCACTCGTTGGCAATGAGTATCGAGTCCAAAATTTGATGACCTGACACAAAAGCACTATGAGATGGTAAAATAAGCTTTCCCATAACGAGAGGCCACCTCAGCGCAGACAACCCCATCCCCTACGGGAGGGACACCCTCCCACACCCTGACAAGTTGTGCAACACCCCCCAGAAGAAGGTCCTTGACTTGCCCTCACCTGGTTCAATCGCCATGGCCGAGGAGGCCTCATGGACAGCAAGCCCCCACCACCAATAGCAGCCGGCAGAGGGGAAGATGTCCTTGAAGGAAGAGAGGAGCATGCCCCCCACCCCCGCCGCCGCTCAGATGCCCTCTTATGCATGTACTTAATGGTGGGTTATATTTATGAGGCCATGGATAAAACAAAAGAAGCTATTGAAGTTGTTTTTAATCATTAATCATGATTCATTCAAGTATTATGATATTTTTACAAGCATTGGCAAGAGGTGATCAATGTAGCCTCATCGCCTTTTGCATGCAGGAGTTATTCCTTGAATCAAGGTAGCCTCATCGCTTGCATGCAGGAGTTATCTTAGGAGTTAGCCTCAAAAGCGAGCGCCCCAACGCTTAAACGCATGAAGCACAGTGCTAGGGACCTCTAGGGGAGGCCAGGTGCAGCGCCTTCAGTGAAACACGTGCCTTGTCATGCTTTGTGCGTTTGTTAGTAAGGTGAGAAGTAATCGCTTCTTGTGCGTCTTTTAACCTTTAAAAAAATAATTAAAAAGAGTAATCATTTGCGATCTCACCATCGACGTTAGACCTTGTAGCCTCCTTTGATGACCTCCATTGACGCTAGATGATCAACGGACACAACAAGCGAGGCTGGACCTTGCTACCTCCATCGATACTAGATGATTGATGAGCAACGATAGACCTCGTGACCTCCATTGTTACTAGACAACGAGACGATGGACAAGCGACAACAAACAATGGGCAAGTGACGCCGGACGACAAGTGATGATGTGATGACACCAGGATGACGTCTATAGCCAAACGATCAATGTGAGTGTGACTAACAATTTGATGCCAGACGATTTAACACAAGACGAGCGACGCCATCTCGGATGCTAGACGATCTAATGCCACTTGCTATGTTGACGCATCTCTTCCCCGTCATTGCTCGGTGCACACGACTCTACATGAAAAAGATTATAAGAGGTGGTCCTGTAGTAAGTGTACACTATAGCATATATTAAATTTTGTTTCGACTCTTTTTCTCAACAACCCAATGGTCATATACTTGTTTCAAATGTTCATTGTCACGGGGTCGACCTTTATAGCGCCTTAACCCGTGCGGCACCTAGTTCCCACCCGTACGAAGGAACGCTAGGTCACCTAACTCGTCGCATTTGGATCGGAACCCATCGATCCGTTGTAAAGCAATTGTGTAGGGAAGCGCTTAACGGAAGATCGATTTAAACGAAGGCAACAAACGATTGTATTGATTGCTTGAAAGCTTTACAACATCACTCCCCTACATATAGATGTTAACACTTTTTCGGCTATGTCGCCAGGAGACATCATATATGACCGAAATCTAAAATCTCTACAACTTACTCTATAAGCTAAGTACAACACTTTACAAAGGGGAAATACCCCAAAATGGCCTAAGTATGCTAGGATAAGCCTCGGTCCGTGACATTCTCCCCCCACCCGATTTCGAGCGTCCTCGTTGCGTCTTCGGCTTCCTCGAACTTGTCGAGGCTTGGATGTAGCGTTCGGTTTCTTCCCGGTACTCTTCAATCTCTTTGGAGAATTGCCCCAGATCCTCTTCCTTCTCCCAGCTTGACTCTTCAACTGGCCTTGTTCTTCCATTGGACGTAGTACTCCACCCGGCTTGGATCTACGCCCCTTCTTGGCATGACTCTACGAGAGTGAATTTTCTCTATCTCTTTATCGTAGGTCTTGCCCGTTGATCTTGTTGGTGTCCGCACCGCCCGTTCTCCGCTCGTATCTTCCAAGTCTTCGTGGTAAGGCTTGAGCAAACTAACGTGGAACACCTGGATGCCTTTGTAAGCTAGTCGGGAGATCCGTTTGTATGAGACTTTCCCAACTCTCTTAAGTACTTTGAAAGGCCCCTCATATCGGCGCACCAAACCCTTATGCAATTGTCCGAGTGCTTTGGTTTGGCGCGGAAGGAGTTTGAGCATCACCATGTCTCCTTCCCGAAATTCCAAGGGCCTCCTTTGTTGATCCGCCCACTTCTTCATCTTCTTCGCCGCTTTGTGCAAGTATGCCCTGGCCAGATCCGTCTGTTCATGCCATCCTTTTGCAAACTTGAACGCCGCGGGGCTTTTTCCAGTGTACCCCCGAGTGATGGAGGTGGGCGTCAATGGTTCTTCGCCCGATTGCGAGTTCGAACGGACTCTCGTTCGTGGACTCGCTCTTCGCAAGTTATATGAGAATTGGGCTATGTCCAACAACTTGGCCCAATCTCTTTGGTTGGCACTCACGTAGTGCCTCGGATACTGACTCCAGTAAGCCATTGACACGTTCGGTTTGGCCGTCTGTTTGTGGGTGAAAACTTGTTGAAAAGTTTAAGTCTCGAACCCATTATCCGGAATAGCTCGGTCCAAAACCGCCCGATAAATCGAGAGTCCCGATCGCTCACGATTGTCTTTGGAATGCCCCGATCTTCACCACGTACTTGAAGAATAGTCGGGCCGTGTCGTCTGCCGTGCGATCCTTCGGAGCCGGAATGAAAACTCCATACTTAGAGAATCGGTCGACCACCACAATGATCGCACCGCATCCTTCGGATCTTGGGAGACAAACAATGAAGTCCATTGAAACACTTTCCCAAGGTCTTTCCGGAGTAGGCAAAGGTTCTAACAGTCCCGCCGATTGCCGATTCTCTATCTTGTCTTGTTGGCACACAAGACAAGTCCTCACGTACACTTGAACGTCCTCGTAAAGTTGAGGCCGATAGTAACTCCTTTCCACCAACGCCAAGGTACGATCGACTCGGGATGGCCGGCCCATCGCGAGTCGTGACATTCTTTGAGGATGTCTCTCCTCAAACTTCCCCATTTAGGAACGTACACCCGTTCCCCTCGAGTATGGAGCAAGTCATCCCTTAGCCAAAATCGCCGCGTCTTCCCAGCTTTGACGCATTCCACCAAGGACTTGGCTAATGGGTCGTGCTCCATTCCTTCTTTTAGTTTGTCCACTAGGGGGAATTGTGGTTGGCTAATGGCTGCAAGTTCTGCCTTCCGACTTAGTGCATCGGCCACCACATTATTTGTGCCCGGTTTGTACTCGAGCACAAAATCAAATTCCGCTAGGAGTCCTTGCCACCGTGCTTGCTTCGGAGTTAAGTTCCTTTGAGTTAGAAAATAACTCGTAGCAATATTGTCCGTCTTCACCACGAACTTGGACCCTAGCAAGTAATGCCTCCACACCCGAAGGCAATGCATAACGGCCGTCATCTCCTTTTCATGCACCGCGTACCTCCGTTCGGTGCCATTGAGTTCCGGCTTTCGTATGCTTCAGGATGCCCCCTCCGCATTAGAACTCCACCGATGGCAAAGTCCGAAGCATCCGTGTGAACTTCATAAGGCTTTGTATGGTCCTAAGAATGCCATCACCTGGTCCATTTGTCACGGCTTGCTTCAACTTCTCGAACGCCTCTCGGCAAGCATCATCCCACACCCAAGTCTTGTTCTTCTTCAACGGCTTCGTCAAGGGTGCGGCAATGTGGGAATAGCCGCGGATGAATCTTCTATAGTAGTTAACCAAGCCAAGGAAGGAACGCATTTCAGGGACTTTCTTGGGCGTCTCCCATTCCTTGATGGCTAACACTTTCTTGTTGTCCATCTTTAGTTTGCCGCCGCCAATGATGTGACCCAAGAAGGGCACCTCCTTCTTCGCAAAGTCACATTTCTCCTTCTTTACAAAAAGTTGGTTCTCTCTTAAGATTTGGAAAACCCGCCGTAAGTGTGCCTTGTGCTCCTCCAAGGTTTTGCTGTAGACGACAATGTCATCAAGGTACACCACGACGAATCTGTCCAAGTATGGTTGGAAGATCCGGTTCATCAACGTACAAAATGTGGCAGGGGCGTTTGTGAGGCCAAAGGGCATCACCAAGAACTCGTAAGAGCCATATCTTGTGACGCACGCCGTCTTTGCCTCATCACCTTCGGCTATCCGCACTTGCCAATATCCCGACCGCAAGTCTAGCTTTGAGAACCATCTCGCAGCGCCAAGTTGATCAAATAAGTCGGATATGAGTGGGATGGGGTAGCTGTTCTTCACCGTTATCTTGTTTAGCGCCCTATAGTCAATGCATAGCCGCATCGACCCATCGTGCTTCTTTTGGAACAACACCGGTGCTCCAAATGGCGCTTTGGATGGCCGAATGAATCCGGCATCCAACAAGTCCTTCAATTGTTTCCGAAGTTCCTCCAACTCCGGTGGTGCCATCCGATAGGGCACCGCAGCAGTAGGCCTTGCACCGGCCTCTAACTCGATCTTGTGATCCACCTCCCGCTTCGGCGGAAGTTGTTTGGGGAGTTCAGGTGGCATAACGTCCCCAAACTCTTTAAGGACCGTCTTCACTTCGGTTGGAGGCTCTTCCCCAACACTTGGGCCTTCTTCCTTCACCATGGCAATGAAGGTTGGCTCCTGTCGCCTAACTCCTTTAGACGGTTGGAGCGCCAGAAAGAGACTTCGCCTTGAGCTCTTCCTCCCGCATTACCTTCACCATGCACGTTTTCCCCTCGTCCATGATGCACATTGTGTTGGTGCTAGGAATTGGAATTGCCCGCACCTGGTCAACGAACTCCATCCCTAACACCATGGGATAGTCGTCCATCGACACCACGGAGAGATTCACCTTGCCTCTCCACTCGCCAATACTTAGCTCGATGCCTCGAGCCACACCATGGATTGGACCGGCGCCGGAGTTCACCGCCTTCGACCGGCCCCTTCTCTTCCTTGTAGACTATCCCCGTCTACGAGCTTCTTCGACCTTGATGAAGTTGTTGGTCGCACCCGTGTCCACCAAGGCCTTAGTTTCAAGGTTGTTGGCCTTAGCGAGCACGTACATACGGCCCTTCCGTCGTCCGGATGGTGGCACCTCCACCTTCGCCTTGATTGCATTGAGGAGTTGCAAGGAACCAAGTCGTGGATCCCTCGCATTCCTCTCTTCGTCTTCGTTGATCATCGCGAGAGCTTGGAGCGCTTCGGGCACTCGAATGCCTTGTGAGGGCCTTCACAAAGGAAACAGGGAGATCCTTGGCTTCTCCCCGTCCTTGGAACCATTCGCGAAGTGTTTTGGGCGAAAGTCCTTAGACGGTTGGAAGGGTCTCCTTTTCCTTCACTCCGGTTGTCTCCCCCACGTTTCTCCTTGTGGAACCTGTTCGCCTTGGAAGTCGATGAAGAACTGGTGGTTTTCTCCTGGCTTCTTGTATTCGATGAGTGATTCGGCCACCGCCATGGCCGACGCCAGGTCCGCACATTCCTCCGGCCGCAACTCCGCCTCGCCCATTGTTGCAATCCGTCCATGAAGGAAAATAATGAATCCTTCGCGGACATATCCGGGATCTCCAATATTAGCTCGGAAAATTCACGGACGTACTCCCGCACCGTGCCTTTGTGGGTAAGGCGCCGAAGTTTCGCCCGGGACTCGTCTTCTGCGTTCTGGGGGATAGAACTGGGCCTTGATCTCCCGTTTGAAATCGCCCAATTGTCGATAATACATAGGCCGCACTCCTTGTCGGCGTATCGTCGCCTCCACCACACCATAGCCGAATCGACTAAGTATAGCGGAGCGGTCTTCACCTTCTTTGCCTCGTCGATAATGTTCAAGGCATCGGAAATCTTGCTCCATGGTCCAGAGGAAGTTGTCTAACTCCCTCGCATTCCTTGACCCAAGATAGGTCTTAGGTTTTGGCACGTCGATTTTGGAGCCGGAATGGCCGCCAACGCCACCTTGGGTGACCGCCATCTTGCGAGAGAGACCAATCCGCCTTGATCTCTTTGATTTCCTCCGCATCGCCGGGATTTGGGACGTGAGAGTGTCCTTTAGGCCGTCGAACCGAGAGTTCATGTCATCCATGACGGAGTTGAGAAG
Organism: Taxillus chinensis; assembly: GCA_023512835.1. Classification (NCBI taxonomy): domain Eukaryota; kingdom Viridiplantae; phylum Streptophyta; class Magnoliopsida; order Santalales; family Loranthaceae; genus Taxillus; species Taxillus chinensis. The sequence goes on from CM042087.1 coordinate 21,842,709, forward strand.
CCCTTGCATCCTCCCATAGCTTTCCTCACCCTCTCGAGTCCGGCTTTTCGATGCTTTCGGTGTGCTCCTCGACCACCTCCATCCGTTCGGCTAACGCCAACTCCAATTTGGCTAGCCGACTTTCCAGCGGACATGTTTCCCTCGAAACGGACTTGTCTCTCCTCCGTTCCTTAGCGTGGTGCTCCTTGTCGCGGCCTTCGTGGTCGCCACCACTAATGACAATAGATCCTCCGTTTGTCATTTTGCACCGTCTCGAAGTTTTGATTGTTCCACCGAACTTTAGCACCAACCGGGCTCGATACCACTTGTCACGGGTCGGCCTTTATAGCGGCTTAACCCGTGCGGCACCTAGTTCCCACCCGTACGAAGGAACGCTAGGTCGCCCTAACTCGTCGCATTTGGATCGGAACCCATCGATCCGTTGTAAAGCAATTGTGTAGGGGAAGCGCTTACGGAAGATCGATTTAAACGAAGGCAACAAACGATTGTATTGATTGCTTGAAAGCTTTTACAACATCACTCCCCTACATATAGATGTTAACACTTTTCAGGCTATGTCGCCAGGAGACATCATATATGACCGAAATCTAAAATCTCTACAACTTACTCTATAAGCTAAGTACAACACTTTACAAAGGGGAAATACCCCAAAATGGCCTAAGTATGCTAGGATAAGCCTCGGTCCGTGACATCATGATATCGGAGGGTTTCGATCCGAGATCCCAGGGCCGTACGTATATCTCGTGAACTTTCTTTATCTCGTTGATCTTGTTCGAGATCTCGGTTGAGATATTCATGATGTGGCTCCTCTCGGATGAGATCTCGTATAAAATTGATGGGATGCCTCCAAGGTACGTCGTACGGTCCACACCTTGCTCTCTCTCTCTCTCTCTCTCTCTCTCTCTCTCTCTCTCTTTGTGCCGATACCTTTGTTGCTTTATCGATCGGCGATTTCTTCTCTTCTTTTTTTCTTCTCCTTTTTCTTTCTTTGCGTTGCGCTCACCACCGTCTGGCTCGGGTGAGGTGATTTAACTTGAACAAGCATGGGCGACGCATGGTGTGAAGGTCTAAGCTACTAGACTCTGATGTGGTGCTCTGGTCGTGATGGCTGGATGTGAAGAAAAAGACGATTGGGGGAGAGAGAAGAAAACAAAGGAGGGAGAGAAAAGGCGTGCGTGGATCGTGTGGTTCCCATTTTTTGCTGTATTTTATGTTGATGATCGGGGAGAGAAGAAATGAAATGAGATTTGTTTTTGTTTTATGTTTATTTATGTTTACTATTTTGTTTTTTTAAATTTAATTTTTGCTCCTAATTCGTTTATTTCGTTTGTTTTTTAGGCTGTGTTATTAAAAATGATTAATATTTATTATACCTGTTACTTGAAATATTTTTAAAATTTTACTTATGCTCGCTATTCTTTTTTTTTAAGCTATGCATGTAAAAATGGTAAAAATAAATAAATATTATACCTATATCAAATTGTTTTCTTTTTTTTTAAAATTATTTTTCCTATAAAAATTACAATAATTTAATAAAATTATTATAAACACGGAAACTAATTTAAACAATAATTATAGATTTTTTAAATAACTATTAGGATTTTATTTAAATTAAAATAACATTGAAAAGAAAAAAGTTTATCTAGAAAATACAATAAAGGTTAAACTTAAATTACAATTTAAGATAATAAATTATAAATCATGTAAAACATAATAATATATTTATTTTAATATTATAATAATACTCCATCTTTTTTTTGTTTTTTATGTTTTTAGTTATAGAATGCAATTCAATCATTTATATTACTTATTTAATGGTTCTAATGTGATTTGATTTTTTTTTTGGCTTTTTTATGATTTTTATTTTTTAAATTGAATATTATTTCATGTTTAAAGTTATATTTCGTTCGAGATGCAACGAGTCATCCTCAGTCGTAACATCCGCGATTGCGACTTTGAACCATGTAAATGTTAAGGGAGGAGGCTGAAAGTGGAGCTAGATGTGCATCTATCATTAAGCCATTCAATTAGTTCAAATATTAACAAAAAAAATTGTGGTAGATGAATAATATTAAATTTAGAAGATTATTTGTAGACATTTTATTTGATGGATTATAGTATATGAATAATAAATATTTTTTTATAAGATGCGCTTTACTTCACTAAGGCGAATGTTTTTTTTTTTTTTTTACTTTACATTTAAAGTGATAGGGTATCTTTTGCGCCTCAAGTGTACCTAGTGCTTTTGACAACCTTAGATAATTGTTGTGAATAATTTATGAATGACTTTTGTGTGCGTGCAAAAATTGTGACAACTAGCATAAAAACTCGTCACATCTTTTAATATGAATCACTACGCGAGGAAAATTGTTGAGACGATCTCTACAAAGTGATGCATTACTTCTTAGAGACACGACAATGGTAATAAATGGGCAAGAGTTGTTAAGTCATTGCTCATAAGCAACGTGCCACATCAATGCCCAGGTAAAGTGTCAAATGAGCTAAGATATAAGGGTTTAGTTAAAAACTATTATCTAAGTTTACATTTAGCATCTTGGAACATAGTGTCTTTCACAAATTTGGAGGTATACCAAAATTATGTACTTTCAAGAGACTAAATAGATAATGAGAAAGGTGGACATGAGTGGGGCTACAAATTATAGTATACATATAGAAATAGGAATAAGAATAAAGTAGGTATTATCCTTGATAGTAAAGTTATTGACCTTAGAAGAAAAGGTAATAGGATTATATTCATTAAATTCTTTTTAGTGATAAAATGGTTAATGTTATTAATGCTTATGTACTATAGATAGATTTGGATGATGCAAGTAAGCAATAATTTTGTGGAATCTAGATATAGTCATGCAAGGTACACCCGTTGAAAATAAGATTTTCATTAGAAGGGACTTGAATGGACTTATAGGGAATAGTTGAGTGGGTTTGAGAATGTCTAGAGAGAATTTAGCTTTGAGGGTAGAAATGATGGGGGAAATGTAATCTTAGATTTTGCTGAATCTTATGATTTTAGCTAATACTTGGTTTAATAAATTAGACTCTCATTTGATCACATATAGGAGTGAAGATAATGCTGGCTAAATAGATTTTTTTGACTAAAAGAGTAAGGAAAAGTTATATAGAATGTAAAGTAATATCAAGGGCATGTATAACTACACAATATAGACTTTTAGTGTTAGATATTCGTTTTAGAAAAGCGTATAGGGATGTGTCTTAAATAGTACGATGAAATAGTGAAAGTAATGAACAAATACCTTTTGTTAGTAGATTAATTTAGGAGACAAATTGGAAAGATAAGGTCGATTTTAGTGGGTGAAATAAAATGATTGATTATATTAAACAAGTAGATAAAGAGAAACTTGGTGATTCTAAAGGTAGGGTGCAGTCGGGTAGGCACACATTATGATGGAATGAAAAACAAAGAAAACTATTAAACAAAGAAATTGAAATAATATTCAATTTGAAAAATAAAATTATAGAAAAATCAAAAAAAATTAAATCATTACATTAGTACCAATAAACAATCAAAATAAATGATTTGAATTGCATGTTATGACTTTAAATATAAGAAAAGGCACTAGAACAATCATCGTAATATTAAAATAAATATCTTGCTAGGAATTTTTTGACATGTATTTAGTTCTCCCTCCTTGATGCTTCAGATAGAATGTATTGGTGTTCCAATTGGAATAAAGGCTACCAGATAATTTTTTTTTATTCTATCCTTACCGCTGCCCGGACAGGGAGTTTTCCTTGGAGGAATCTATGGAAGGCGTGGGTGTTATCTAGAGTTGTATTCTTTGCTTGGATAGTAGTGCATGTTAGGATTCTTACAACTTATAATTTGTGGCATTGGGGTTTTGTTATTGTTAATAGGTGTTACATGTGTAAGGATTCGATGGAGTTCACAGACCATCTTTTCCTTCACTGTCAGGATGCTCGAGAGCTCTAAGATATGGTCATGCCCATGGGTTTGTTTTGGCTTTCATTGGGTAATGCTTTCATTGTTTAGTGTGTTGTTTGTGTTGGTTAGAGGGAGTGTGGCAACATTTAGTGGTTTGACGAGCTATCCCTGATTGCCTTGTTTGGAGTATTTAGCGAGAGCAAAATGCGAGAGTATTTGATAATTGAGAGTAGCCTATTGTTGAGCTTTATTTTGATGTTTACTACGTGAGTGTTTCGTTTTTCTTTCATATGTAATGTTAATGGATGCCTATTTTGAGTTTGCTATTGTATATATGTTATTTGCGCACTCCTTGTGTGTTTTTTTTCTAATAAAATTTTTTATTTATCAAAAAATAAAAATAAAAATATACTATTATGCTTTGCGTGATTTATAATTTAACACATCAGATTGTCATTCAAGTTCAACTTTTATTGCATTTACTTGACAAAAGAGTAGGTAAACATGTACCTTTTTCTTTTTAATTATATGTAGAGTAATAGTGATGATTAAATTCTTCTCTTTCATACGGTTTGGAGAAATACTTAGATCCAAAGAAGAATACGAAAGAGAAACCTACACTTGTTTCATACTATTTTCCTCTCTTGTGTCACCCAGCCCTAAATCAATGAACTAAAAAGCCACTTGAGCCATACCACCAAAATAACTTAACCATTTCTACCCACTAAAGCGCAGTTGATGAGTCTATTTTTAATATTTTGAATGGTAAATTTTATTTGCTAATATCTGATATTTTTATCTATAATCTTGTATTTAATTATAAAATTATTATATTTTATTTATTAAAAATATATATTAATTAACATGTCATTACATGTTGAAATTTCAAATTTGAGGACAATTGTGTTTTGAATGTTAGCATCTGTGCAACATTGGCGACAACAAAAGTGACCTTGGTGATGAGATCAGCACCCATTGAACCCATCCCCTAGCGAGATCGAGATACCATGATGGACTGAGCTACGAACACCAATGGTTGCAATGTGCGTGATTGGTTGCGACACAATGATTGAACCCATCCCCTCCCTTCTAGCCTTCTTGGTTGGTGAGGGAATTGGGGCTTACTTGCGCACGAAGACAAAAAAAATCTGGGTATTAAAATTAAGAATTAATATTATTCAATAGGCTTAATTTTTAATTGCTTAATGCTTATGATTTAGGAGTTATTTGGTTAATTGGTATGAAAATTTAAAATTCATATTAGTAATAATATGTTTTGTTTGATTAAGCATTTAGTTAATTAAGTTTTGATCTAAATCATGTAATTCTTTTTATTATATTTTTCTTAAGTCGCTTTGCTTACTATGTGTGTTGTAAAATTTTGTTATATAATGGCATGCTCATGGGGAAGTTGTAAAATTCAAGCAAGGATAATTTGTGTTCTTTCTGAAGGTTTTGTTTTGGTCATGCTATACATATCATGTCATATTATTCGTTTGAAGGTTCTACACCACCCTCATGGCAATTTTGGGGTCACCAGCAGTCCTTCCCGTTTTGCTCCCATGTGCCACCAAGGGCAAAATCACGTTACAAATTTTCCCCCCAGTATCAGTGTCAGGCACAAATTTCATTGTCTCATCTCCTTCCCCTGCGGCATCAGGTGGCACATCTGCCTTTCCGGATGCTCGACTACCTAGTCCTTGGAACTAAATCAAGTATCATATTTTCATATATCCATAGTTTCTTAAATTCTGGAAAGCAATGGTTGCTCCGGACCAATTTATTGATCTCACTTTACTGGGAAAGAGGCATTTTGTTGGAAGTAATGCACAACTCTATGACCATGCTAATTGGAATGGAATTTTAGACATGTTTTATGTGGGAAGCTTATCAATTGTCGGGATGTATGAATGTGATGCATAGAAAGTTCAGATTGGACTGTTATGGTAATGAACATCTCCGATTCTTTCAAGTAATAGGCTGCAATTATAGCATACTGCTGAAAGCCAATAAATACTTGTGAATGGCATATCACAGAAAATCAGTAACAATTTATCTAGTACGGGGTCCTGGCAGATGTAAGTGTCAATTTGCTGTTATCGCTTCATTGGAAACCATTGTTCTCGCCGTTAGTGTGCAGCTACGGCCAGAACCGGACAGCTATTGGTGGTGTCATGCAGCCTTCGTAGGTAATTGCATGCCTGCGTGTATCGTGAAACACGATCTGATGCGCCTGGATGGGATGAACAACAATTTCTAGCATTAAATGGGCCTACGGTGCTCTTATATGGGATTATTTAAAAATAATCTTATGGGCCTACGGTGCTTTTAATTTTTAGCATTTAAAAATAAAATTAATTTTTTTAAAAAATAAATTTTATAAATTTAAAAATATTTATGAGTACTAAAAAAATCATACTCACCTTATTTTGAGCATGCAAACATATAGGTATCATTGCAACCCATTTCCACATGTACGTTGATTGGTCACGGGTCTTTCTTTTGAGCATTTACACTCCCCTTTTGGACAAACTGTATATGTACTCAAAATTGACTAGCATCACCGTATATGATGTTTTGTTTTTGTTTTTAAATATAGTTATAAAACTATTTTAAAGATGAAGGATCAATGTCTTAGGAATAAAAAAGGCAGATGGTGGCAGCGACTGATTGGGTGTTTTGAAGCGATAATCATTGTTTTATAAATATTTAATTATGCATATAAACCGTATAAATAAATAAAAGTTATCATCCCTCAAATTGGAGCGAATCAGTCACATAACCATAAAATTTATCCATGGTGGAGTTTACTACGATTAATAAGCCCTATCAGGGAAATCTCAACTAACGCTCCAATCCTCAACCTATAGTTAGAGGTGATTTATGTCTCGTCTGAGGTGAGGTAGAGTCAATTTATTACTATCTTTCATTTTTAAGAAGTTAAGTTTTAAAATCATACTTTATCCCGTGTGTATACAAGGCGAGATATTCCGTTCTCTTCTCTAGTAGAGCTCACAAATGAAGTTTTATCTATTCATACTTTACTATTATTTTTTATTGGATTTGTTTATATAAACTGTTTTAATTTGACTCAAAAAAATATTAAAAATAATTTAATTTTATAATAATAAATAAATTTTAAAATTTTAAAATTTATAAATAATTAAATAATAATATTTAAAATATTATAAAATTATAAATATAAATTATTAAAATCAGAAGGAACATAGGCAAGGCGAGATATTCTATTACTTATTATCATTTTCCATCCTCTCTTGGATGAGGCCAAATTTTAAAATTACACTTTATTTATGCTTGGGTGGGATAACTAGAGTATAGTAGCACTGGTAATGAATACTTATCCTTAAAGCTAGATACTCATAAACTAGGATCGAAACCGTGGTGGTGAGAAAAATCTCCGACGTAGGAGTGTACGAGTGAATTATTAGCTTTGTGTTGAATGTCAAACAATCAAATAGCAAGCCAAGAAGTAGCTGTTGAAATGAATGGAGTACCCCTCTTGGCAGGGACACAAAAGAATAACAGGGTTAAAAGGTTGATTTGAGGCCAAAGAAATTTAGGTGACCTTTGATAAGATATTGCTGAAACAAGATGGACTTTTAAACATCATCCAAAATAGCACGAGCGCTTGGGTGAGAGGCTCCGAGAGAGGGTGGGGGATGGGTGAAAAAAATGAACAGCGCCCTAATATGTATTCACCTGCTATTTGTTTGTTTTGTTTCAATGTTAAATATTCTCCATCTAAAATATTTACAATTTTTGTTTTTTATCTTTCCCATGCTTATTTGCATTCAGGAAAATTCTCTGAAGATTTTTCCCGGTGTTTAGAGTGAAGTAAAAATAACCATAATTTTCTTTTAGACATTTCATTGCGCACCTTGTGTCGTAACCTCTAACAATTAACTCCAGTTACTTCCAACAAGCAACAAAACTGAACATCACCAGCGACGCAGAGCCCAACCACTAAAAGCAATTATATAATGTGCAATGGTGATGGTTGGATCCTAGATGCACCATTGGCATTGGATTTGGGGGGACGCACCGTAAGGGGGAGGACAAACTTGGCCGGCAGTGGCACTGGATCCTGGAAGACACGATGTCAGGGTATTTAATATTTATTACGAAGATTAAATACAATATTGTATTAGGTTACAAGTGTGAAATTGATAATATGTAAAAATATAATAGTAAGTAATTAAACAAATATATTAAATATCATGAACATCAAAATTAGATATTAATATATTTTAAAACTCTCTAAATTAAAACCCTAATAATTAAAATTTCAATTGAATTTATTGATAGCATAATATTAAATAACCAACTATAAAAAACAATATAAAAGCAACAACTAGAATTGAAAAAAAGAAAAACTAAGAAAGCTAGAACCAATCGTTTCAAAAATCTAATATAAATTATTTGAACAGAGAGATAATTATCGCTTGGCGGTGAGATTATTCAACGCTAATTGAAAATTTAGAATTAATTGTCTAACGCTAACTGGCCAATGCAAGGAACAATCTAAATTTAAACACCCTCATAATATTTAACTAATAAAAAAATTATTAATTTTCTTAAATATTTAATTTATTTTTTTTATTTATTAATATTTAAAGAAGTAGGGCGGGCCAGCTAACACGTAGCGTCGCCCTTGCCGGTGGTGGCATTGAATTTGGGTGTTGTCATTCATCGCCTCAGAGGCAACAAAGACGGCAGCGGAAGTGGTGGGTGTACGTGCCCAAAGATGGAAAAGGAGGAGACGGGTGCGAGTGGAGGTGTCAGGTTCACACTCAAAATTCGTAGGATTACTTCGAGGAAATCCCAGCCTCCAACATTTAAGAATTTTTGTAACTTTTTTCTCTACGTTTTCATTAGCTGGAAAGACTTAAATACAACAGAAAATAACCCACAACCCATGTAATACATACCTACTATGCTATCAACTGTAATACACTAATACATACCTACGACTCATAAGGACTTGACAATGCCCTTAACCCACGACACAACCCACTAGGGGTGGGGCAACGGATACCCATCCCCGCTATCCCGCCCGCTATCTGCTTCGCCTCCGCTATGCGGCGTGGGTTATCTCGCCCAAGCAAGAGCGGGATACGGTTTTTAAACTTGACACCCTCCCCAGGGGGAGACGGGAAGCGGTAATAGGTAGCGGAGTACCCCGCCTCGCCTCCGCCTTGCTTAATTTTAATAATATTTATTTATAATTTTATAATATTTTAAATATTATTATTTAACTATTATTTATGATTTTTGAAAGTTTTGAATGATATTTATTATTGTAAAATTAAATTATTTTTTGATAATTTTTAGATTAAAAATGATATCGAAATTTGATTTAAGCTAAAATTATTGGGATGCAAGATCTCCCTGTTCCAGGTTTTCCATAATTTGCTGTAATTTAGGATCCATGGCATATTTGGCTCGGAGGTGTTCTAGCCAAGTATTAGTTGGTGCAGTAATGGCAGACAACTTTCCTTCCTTTTGATCTTCCATTTTTCCTGGACAAGGCATCAAGCAACCTTGTTTTCTTCTCCTTGTTTGTATTTTTTCCCAACTCCAAATCAGGCCCAAGTACTGTCAAAATGCTCACATCGACGGCTACACTACCATCCAGATAGTTGTATTCCCATCGAATGGCTATCTCTCAATCCTATCCAAATATGATTCTTTACAAGTAGGACCATTTACATTGTAAACCATTATGCCTCAAGTAATATACTTAAGTTATAATGTAAATAACGAAATACTCCCCTTTCTGATTCAAAGAAAAATACAAGAAAATCAAATTCTCACATATTCAAAATGTGAAAAATGAGATTTAGTGTAAAATCCAAGAAATATACAGTTTTTCGTAGTGATGACTTTTTGGAAAGTGGGGTTAGAATTTTCAGAAAAATCCCTAAAAATCAGATTATCTTTGTTATGGTATAGGGGGCCAATGCCGGGACTTTTCATTTCAAGAAAACAACTTCTACGAAAATCCTCTCTCTTGGCCAAGACTTGAGGATAGTTTTGTGAAAACTGGCCAATATTATAGAGAGAGTTGTGAACTCTAGTGGTCATGTGGGCCTGCGAGGCTACCTTGTTAAGTCTGGGAGGCTACTGTTGAGGGCTTGAGAGGCGAGATTTGTTCAGAGCCTAAAAGGCTACTGTGCCTAAGAGGTAATACGGGGCCTGCGGGGCAGTATTGTGCCTGAGGGGCAACATAGTGCCTGAGAGGCAATGTTTGGGATTACCTAAGAGGTGTTCTTTGTATTTTAGTGTGTGTACATGATTGAAATGGTGATGTATATGTAGCATTACACAAGCACATGCCTACACTAGTTTATGAGTTGGGATGGGTCGGGGAGACATGATCCCTATTGAGTCGTGATTGCTCACCCCTCTTATTGTGTTTGTCTTTATTTGTTTCAGGTGCTTACAGGAGCTAGGAGGTTCACCAAAGGTGAAGACCTTGTGTGTATTTGTTTGTTTTGTTAGATTGTAAAAACTCTGATTGTAACCCCGTGGGGGAAAGAACATGTATGTATATGTGTTTGTATTGTGTATTTCTATCTTCGTGTGCTATATGTGTGGTATGGTTTAGGGACAACACCTGTGTTAAGGTCTCTTTCCCGGTGTTATCACCAACCTCTTGTCCCTTCGGGTGCGGGCATGGGGATTCACTAATTGGTTTTTGCGGGTCGGAAATCCAGGCGTGACAATTCTCTTCTTGCATTTTTTCTAACCTGGAAAGCAACATGCGAATTTGGGGGATTAAGCAAATGTACCATAAAGCGAATATCTTCCCGCAATCCACTTAGGAAACAACCGAGGTTATAAGACTCATCCAATCTTGTAAGTTGGTTTGAAAGACCCTCAAATTTGGTTGTATAGTCATCCACTGTTAAAGTTTGCTTCATCCGAATGAGTGTTTCCATGGGGTCCTCATAAGGTGATGATTCGAACCTTGTTTAAAGTGCACATACGAACCCCTCCCTACTGCTAATTCCTCCAGTAGCTTCAATGTCCTAAAACCAAACCAAGGCCTTTCCTTCCGTATGGAATGATGCCAATAGGACTCGTGATGTCAACTGGTTTGTTGGTAATTGAAGAATTGAGTAGCTCAATAGACCCACCCGTTGGGGTCTTCTCCATTAAATTTAAGAAAATCCAACCGCACCGTACGAGGCTGAATTCCCCCATTATCATCCAAAAGGGGGATATTCATTTGTTGTTTAGACCCTTCTGGCTCACTAGAATTATGCTTAGACTTCATTTGCACTATTGTCTCCACATTTGAGGCAACTGCTTCTAGTTTTTTGGCCAGCCCTTCAACCACTTGTTGTAAAGAATTGTAGTTTTCTTGATACTGCTCTTGATTGTGTTTGATAATCGCCAAAGATTCAACAAGTTGGGTGTATCGGTACTTGTACCCTCGGCCATTGGAATGACTTGGCTCTGATACCAATGTTAGGTTCACACTCAAAAATTCATAGGATTACTTTGAGGAAATCCCAGCCTCCAACATTTAAGATGTTTTGTTACTTTTTTTCTCTACATTTTCATTAGCTAGAAGAACTTAAATACAATAGAAAATAACCCACAACCCATGTAATACATACCCATGATGCTATCAACTGTAATACACTAATACATACCCATGACTCATAACCCATGACACCACTCACTCAACCCATGGCACAAAATATAAATTAAAAAACTAGCACTACTGAAGTGCACGTGATAGGAGGAGGGATTGGGAGGATTGGGAAGGCTTGGGTTTGGGGGAGAGAGAAAGGAGTGGACGGTTGATTTGGAAGATCTGAGAAGGCGAGGAGAGACTACGGGGAAAATATTTTATGGAAAATAAATTAGTAAAGCATTTTTTAGAAAATACATTTACATTTTTCAGCCAAAGTAAAGCAATTTTCATTGATTTTCCATTTTATTATATACTTGCAACATCCTATTTCCTGTAAAACATTTTGGTAGAATATTTTATGTCGAAACAAATGGAATCTAAAAGAAAAATGAAAAAAGACTACTAGAAAGGAGATGAGGCAAATATCCAAATGATAAAAGAATTTTTATATATATATATATATATTGTTGAAAAATGATATTTACAACCTGCGTTGTGTCCTCGGCTGATATGACAATTGTCATGTCAGTAAAATTATGTAAAACTTAAAGCGCAATACACCATATCTGAGAGAGAGAAAGTGAGAGAGGGAAGGAGGGGCCTTGAGTTGTGCATTTGGACAGGAGAAAGTAGAAGCATGACATAAAATATGAATTTAGAAGAGAAAGAGTGCATTTTTTAGAAATCCGAGAGTAGCAAACCCCCTATGGGTGTTTGGGAGCCGTGTGTCTCGTCGATATCTACAAACCAAAAAAATGGGCCCAAATTGGACCATTGTGTGTAAAGTTATGGTCGTTTGAAGTTTTTGTCAAAAATTACAGTTGATGAAACCTAAAATCCTATAGATCTAGGCATGTGAGAGATGATCAATGCCTGCTCGAGGCTTGCTCAAGACCTTCTAGAGCTTGAGGCTCGAGCCTTACTCGAGACTTAGTAGAGCTTCAAGCTTGAGAATGTCTCGAGTAGGGCTCAAGATCTCCAACATATGTCGAGTCCTTTCTTGAACCTTACTTGATGTCTGCTCAAGATTGAGGCTCAAGCAATGATTCGAGAGTGCACCGAAACGTGGCAAAAAAATACCGATGTGACTTATTCTACGTCGGTCGGGGGACACAAAAATGCCGCAACGTTGGTTGTACCTAACATCACTCTATATATATACACATACATATATACATTTATATATATATATATATATATATATATATACACACACACACACGCATAAATATATAGGGGGCTGATAAAAATAAAAGGAGTGCAACGAGCGCAAGTGAGATTCTAGCCGTTCGATCATGATTCAATGGCTCGGATCATTCTTTCATTTAACTATTCATCTGCTACAATACCTTCTACGGTAGTTCGCTACGGTTAAATAAACGTATAATCTAAGCCATTGATAGAGGTTGGGGGGACGAGCAAGGCGGTAGAGAGATATAGAGGCCAAAAAGTCACAAGGCCCAGGACCATGCCTCCGATCGGACACGGTATCAGGAGGCTTGATCCTTGTAGATTATCCAGATTGCTAGCGATAGAGTCCATTGTCGTGACAAAACCTCTATGCCATATCGATGATCTGAAGGATCCATTGACGGTGGTGGCAGTGGCGGTGAAATATTGCTTCGCCGGCAACTGATTCGCTGGTTTGGTCTCCTCTTTTTTTTCCTGGTTCTCGTTCCCTCACACTTATATTTTTTCCCTTCTCAAACAAAAAAAAGCCTTTTAAAATGTAATTCTCGACCACTATTATAACTATCTTTGGAATTTGGATCCGTCCATCTAAGATGGATGCGTGTAGATCCACCTCCCTCCGCCGTGGGAATTTGTCAAGATTTGAACTTAATTTCTTTTCCATCTTTTTCAATTTTATAATAATATCAAATTATTATGGGATTGAGCTTGGTTGTGAGGTAGGATGGGACTTCAGGAGGCCCATAAAGCAGGATGATGGCCGCGGCGTTATGCAGAGGGAGAGGGAGGGAGTGGGAGTAGAAAATTTGGGATTTTTTGAAATAAGATCTGAGAAAAGAAATGCTTTAGAAGGCTGCTCTCTTGTTTTTATTTATCACTTCTTTATATATATATATATATATATATATATATATATATATATACACATGTGTGTGTATGTGCGTAGCGGTGAAAATGAATGTGACCACAAAAGGAAAAGGTTAATGGGATAAGATCAACACCGAAAAAGAGATGGGGTAAATACCCCCAATGAATTGGTGGACTTTCTTAGAAAGAGTTTACTTAAGTATGCATATATATCACAAAAACAATGTTGGCTCTCGGGTTGTCAACCTCGCTAGCACATGTAAATTGTGCGACACCTTAGTTCTCCTTGTGATAATGACTACACGCAGAGATGATAATTCCGACCTAATTTATTTTGACTTGAGTAGTTTTTTCTCGATTTATTTTGCCTGGAGAGATAATAGAATGGTCACGGATATTGGATACCCTATCCCAACATGACTTCTTCAAAGGTTTTTAAATAACTTTGGCCTAGGTGAGAAGGCATTGCAGAGGTACTTTGGTGCCGCCTTGCCACAACCATGTAGAGAAAGGCGCTCACCTAGGTTGTCGGGCGACGCCATGACATGCACTTGACCAAGGCAATGTTGGGTGTCATTATTTTTTTTTAAATCAATACAAGGCACAAAACTTGTTTAATGTTGATCAATCGACAAAGCCTTCGCTAGGTTTGAGCCATCAACACTACACTACAAAGTCATCCACATTGTACAACTAATGAAAAAAAAACCTTGGAGTCTCGACGAAGATGATTGCCATCATCCTCGTCCCGAGATCCCCTCTCGATGATCGTTACGATGTCGTTAATTGTCACTGTCGCTACAACAAAGATGCTAACATTCGCTTCCGACGAAGACATTGTTGTTGTCATTGTCGTTGCTCTCTCTCGCTCCGTTGCTATTGCCATCGCCGTCCGTTCCCTTCTTCGTCGTCATTTACTACACTCTTTCCCTTATAGCAATCGATGCTCGATCGCTCCAATCGTCATACAATGAGTGAGTAAACTGTCTTCAATTTAAAGTTTAAAATATTAAATTTACACAATTTAACTTAATATTTTATATTTTAAATTTATACATTTCATGTATTTTAATATTATAACTTATGTAAATTTCCTAACTTGGGATTGTTTTCATCTATTTCATTTATATATCTCTATGCTCTAATGTTTAGAATTGTAATAGAAATTCTGATATAAAATATATATATTAGAAATGCCTTAATCGCTTAGGCGATGCTTAAAAACTATGGTGTGATTATTGCACTTTCATTTAACTCGTAGTGAGTACTATAATAAGTATCGCAATAGATGAATAATTAAGTGAAAATACAATATAGACCGTTCAATCATGATCAAGTGATTTTGATTGTAACTACACTTGGTTCTCTCCTTCTCAATTTATTATCTATATATATATATATACACACACATAAATATATATACACACACAGGGAGCTAATAGCTGAAAAAGGAACACAATGGCATTAAAGAGCGCAACTTGATACTCGGCCATTAGATCTTCTCTTATATGATGTAAGGGTTTATATTATTTAATTGTATTCCACCTCTATCTCTTGTTTCATAAGAAAAGCGGACACATCCTTTTGAGATTGAGCGGTCATCTTTGATGGGTCAATAAGGCTTCCTGGTAATGAATTTGAAAGCATACATTGAAAGAGGGATAGTCTCAAATGATTTGTAAAAAAAATAGATGAAAATAACTGTTAGATTATAACCGAACAATAGAGTCAAGATAATGAACTCTATGAAATTTTGGGCTAGTGGCCCTTGGGCATGCTTGGGTTGGGTTGGTGATTGGAAGAGATGAGTTCATGAAGAACCATGAGAAAATAGGAGAGTTAGAGGGGATAAGGAAGTATTCACCGCAAATAATGGTGTGACTTATATCTAATTTAACCTATAGTATGTTTTCAAAGCAGACTAACCCATTGAGGGACTGGGAAACATATTGGAAGCCCACTAATCCAATTGGAGTTGCCACTTCCTGGAGGTATATTTCGGTCCAGCTGTTTGGAAAAAACTAACAGCTCGAGAGGATGTGTTTATTATTTGGGTGGCAACCTTAACGGGGGAATAGAGGGATTGAGAGGAGGGGCTCGGTCTGGGACGGTACATTGAGGAGGTGGTATGCATTGTGAACGGTGCGGACAAAGATGTGGTTGCAAGGGTTGCCAACACTAGAGGAAGGATAAGGAGAGGTAATGGAGGCAGTGCAAGGGGAAGGGGAACTTGGAGTGCAGGTGGGGGAGAATCTTGCCCCTCACCCAGGTGGGGCATCCTTCCACGTATGGCATCAACTGCCTTTACGATGTCAACAACAAGCTCACCCTTTACTTGGAACAAATCAATGCTCACTTCCAACTTTGTCACCAAAGAACCTCACCAACGTTGGCCCATCGAACATGACCGCTAAATCTCAAAGGCATTTGCATTCGTTGCTTATGAAATGAGAGGATAGAATTGGAATACAACAAAATAATATGAACCGTTAGATCATATAAGAGAAAATCTAATGGCTGAGTTTCAAACTGTGCTCTTTAAATCCTTTGGGCTCGTTTTCCCATTATCAACCCTCTATATATACATATATATATATATATACATATACATACATAGAATTTTGCTACAATGAGAATATAAGGCCAACTTCTTATCATAAGAACTTTAATCTGAACCATTAGATATTGCAATCAACTGTCCAGATTAAACTTTCAATTAACTGAGCTCCACTACAGTGATTTGCTACAGTTAAATAAAAGTCTAATATGAACCATTGAATTTTGATCTAGTGGTTTAGATTTAAGGTTCTCATTATAAGAAGTTGACCTCACATCCTCTAAAACTTACCAATCAATGATATCAGAGGAATAGAATAAATTGGAAAAGGGATCAAATGCTTCCCTTTAGCATGGGTGTAGAGGAAAGTGTAGGTCATTACATTAGTATATCAGAGCCTAAATAAAGACTGCGTTTCAATGTGTTATTGGGACCACCCTTCTAAAACTTAGTCTAAATAAATAGTTTACTTCTATCTAAAGGGAAGCATGGGTAGAGTAAGCAGGTGGGTAAAGTAAAGGGAAGCCCTTTTTTATAACACTTGAAAAGCTTACTATCATATAGAAGGTGTGGTAGAGTAAAGGAGGTGATCTACTGGTGTACTTCTTGTAGATAGAAGGTGTGGTAGAGTAAGCAGGTGTGGTAGAGTAAAGGGAAGCCCTTTTCTATAACATTTGAAAAGCTTACTATCAGACCTTTACTATGATAGAGGGTGGTCCAGTAACGCTTCTGAAACATATTATATTAATGGAGTAATGCTATCAAAGACCTTTACAGTAACGCTTCCCTTAAGGGCTTACATGACATAAGTGAACTTAAGTTGGAGTAATGCTATCAAAGCATTACTTTGATCCTCTAAAACTTCGATCGATAGGCTCTTTAGCGTTACTCTACACCCCCCAATGGTATCAGAGCATCTCGATCGCAGGTGTGGTAGAGTAAGGTGTTAGATCCAAGGAAGTAAGTCCCGTTGATCCAAGGCCAAATTCTTGACCACCGATGCTACCAAGGTATGATTCCTCCGCTCTATAAATTGATGAAGTCCAAGGACTTGTCATTCCTACCATACTCCCACCATTACTTATATTCTCATGGGTCGAAAAATCTACAAGCTCCGATCTCCAAAAAACCAACATCAAGCTTGTATTGGGGTTAGAAATTCATGCTTTATTGATCTCACAATTCCCCTACGCATGAGTTTGTTCCCCCATCCAAGCCTCGTATCCAAATACGACCTCCTTCTCCCCATAACAATGAAATCTCGGATGCCACTTCATCAAATATGCCTGGGGGACCGAACCAATGAAAGGTCCAAATCTTTCTTGCCCTCATTATATCCCATCTCCAGATATCAAACACAATTCCCCCAATCCTTGTCCATACAAATATCAAAAGATTAAGGCACCAATGACATCTCCTCCATCTCCTTATCATCTCCCCCTATATGCACATAAGAATGCCTATGTCTCCAACAATGTTATCCTTATTCGCTCTAATGGTGTTCTTTCTTTTAACAACAAATCCACCAACAAAAGAACCCAACTAGCCTCCTCAATTCCAGTATCTTCCTCTCCGTCAAAGGTTAAGACCCAGCCAAATTCACCAAAAACCTTCTCTTTATCCCCGATTTAGCATATTTCATCCCCTAAACCCTCTGTTGAAGCTTGGCATATATCATCTCCAGAAACATCTCCAAAGAAACAACCCATGGAGCCTCTTGTGCCTTTTACAACATATAATCCATTTACAAAGGAATTCTTATCCTCTTCGGGACAATTCCTATTTTTGGATATTTCATCCCCCCAAGAACCTTTTATCCAGAAAGGAGCTTCGAATGGCAATAACCATCTACCATTTTTAGTAGATACCGTTTTTATTTAGATAGAAAGTGTGGTAGAGTAAAGGAGGTGTATCTAAAAGAAGTACACCGGTGTATCTAAATAAATAGTCTACTTCTATCTAAATGACAATAACTCTCTACACTTTATTTACATACAGGGTAGAGTAAATAGTTCTTTTAGATAGACCAGTGTACTTCTTATTTATGACAATGATAATGACAATAACCCTCTACACTTTATTTATGACAATGACAATGACAATAACCCTCGACACTTTATTTATGACAATGAGTATTTAGATAGAGGGTTATTGTCATTTAGATAGAAGTGGACTATTTATTTAGATACATCGGTGTACTTGTTTTAGATACACCTCCTTTACTCTACCACACCTTCTATCTAAATAAAAATGGTATCTACTAAAAAGGGTAGAGGGTTATTATCCTTCGAAGCTCCTTTCGGATAAAAGGTTCTTGGGGGATGAAATATCCAAAAAATGGGAACCGCCTAGAAGAGGATAAGAATTCCTTTGTAAATGGATTATATGTTATAAAAGGCACAGGAGGCTCCATGGGTTGTTTCTTTGGAGATGTTTCCGGAGATAATATATGCCAAGCTTTAGCAGAGGGTTTAGGGGATGAAATATGCTAAATCGGGGACAAAAAGAAGGTTTTTGGTGAATTTGGCTGGGTCTTAACCTTTGATGGAGAGGAAGATACTGGAATTGAGGAGGCTAGTTTGGTTCTTTTATTGATGATTTGTTGATAAAAGAAAGAACACCATTAGAGCGAATAAAGATACCATTATTAGAGGCATAGGCATTCTTGTGTGCATATAGGGGGAGATGATAAGGAGATGGAAGAGATGTCATTGGTGCCTTTATCTTTTGATCTTTGTATGGACAAGGATTGGGGGAATTGTGTTTGATATCAGGAGATAGGATATAATGAGGGGAAGAAAGATTTGGACCTTTCATTGGTTCATCCCCAGGCATATTTGATGAAGTGGCATCCGAGATTTCATTGTTATGGGAGAAGGAGGTTGTGTTTGGATACGAGGCTCGGATGGAGGAACAAACTTATGCATAGGGGAAATTGTGAAATCAATAAAGCATGAATTCCTAACCCCAATACGATTTTCATGTTGGTTTTTTGAAGATCGGAGCTTGTATATTTTTCGACCCATGGGAATAACGAGTCCTTAGACTTCATCAATTTATAGAGTGGAGGAATCATACCTTGGTAGCATCGGTGGTCAAGATTTTGGCCTTGGATTCTCCATTTTGATGTAATTTTTGTGATATTATTAGTTACATTATTGGCTACTGCCTTTGGAAATGAGCCTTTGGATTCCCTACAAGAAACTATTACTTTGAAAGACATGTTGTCTTTCGTGCCATGAATGTTTTTTAATGGAATCTTTTGCATAAATTATTTGATGTTATTTGTTTGTAGTAATGGAGATACCTGATTGGATGCACTCAACGAGGTATTCTTTTATCAAATAATTTAATAATATAAAAAGTGTTGAATTGATGTTTTTGTAGGGACATAATTTGTCATTTATAGAAATAATATATATTGTGGAAAGAGAAAGATTATTATTACGAGGCGAGAAAATCATAGTGAAGAGATAAAGTAATCATGTAGCTTTTGAATTTAGAAACGTAAATTTGAGAGAGAAAGTAAAAGTGGGGTATATTACATTTGTCAATGTGAAAAACAAAATGATTACTTTTTTGGAAAAATATAAATTAAGTTTTATAATAATATATGTAAATGGTGGATCCAATGAAAATTATAAAATAAGACTTGAAATAATGAATTGTACCTTGGAAGAAAATCTTACTTTGGATTCGTCTTTTGGTAATGTCTTCTTTGGATGCTCTTTGAGGGGTGACGTAATAAAAGGCATCATTGGATACCTGCTTTGAAAGAAGCTTTGACAAGTATGTTTGGAATGATGTTCTTTTGTCCATTATGAGGAAAATATATAATATATAATGATGATGATGAATGTTATCATGATTCATAGAAAAGATTTGAGCAATTATAATGAATTGGACTCTGTGTTGATTGTAATAGAAAAGATGAAAAGTAAAGTAAAAGCGAGAATATACGCTTATAATAAAGAGCAAAATATGATAACACTGTTGAAAGAATATTTTGCATCTAATGATTATCATAGTGGAAACATTGTTTTGTGCAAAAATTATGTATCAATAATTGTTATAATATTGTAATTGGCGTGATTTTGAAATAGCAAGTTTGTTCTTAGAATCAATTTGTGAGACAGATAAATAAATTGTTGTGCACATGGTAGGTAAATAATAGCTTTGAATAATAATTGGAACATGTAATATGGGGGAAATTAAGCATTAATAATGCATTTTGAAGAGAAATAGAAAGTAACATGTAATTTGCTGTAGAAAATGGAATTGATGAAGAAGATAAATATTTTGTGGAGGACGAAATAATTTCCAAGGAAGAGGATGTGTCCTCAATTTCTAGAGGTGACTCATTATTATTTCCAGGAGAGAGAGCTATGTTAGCATTTGCTTCAATCTCTAGAGGATAAGTAAAGAAAGGATAATTAATTTTATGTTCATTTGCATAAATTTCAAACCATTGGAAAAAAAGGAATTTGAATTTTCTTTGAATTAAGATACGAATAAAATTCTATTTGGATTTGTTGCTTATTATTTGGAAAGTGGTTGAAAAACCAAAAACGTTTATTGGTATTATCAATTGAATGGAATTCAACATGTAAATATTTTTTGTTAATGCTAAAAGTGTTTGTAAGAGGTTGGATTTCTGAATAAGAAATATGATAATATGTGAAAGGATATTTGATAGAATTTTTTGAAGCATAAATTGAAAACCAATCAAAAAACAAAGGTGTAAGTTCCTAAGTTTGTATAAATGAATCATATTCTTCTAGAATTGTAAAGAGTTCGTTCGAAAGATTTTTGAAAAATCATGTACATTTGAAAAGATTATAATTTGCATAAAATTCATCATATGCTTCTTCACAAATTTCTTTTAATTTAATTTTGAAATTAGTTTGTAAATTTTTTGAAGTATTGTTAGGAAAAGAAGAAAAAGGAATTGAAAGTGTAGGAAGACAAAGAGTTGGAAACATGATGAGGGAAAATCTTCCCCCTATCCTTTTACCCATTCCAGTAATTTATTATATTTTTGGGTTTTTTAATATTTAACCAAAATAACATAATCAATGCAATAATTACAATAAAGGAATCTAAAAGTACAAGTAAAGGAATATACTTTTTAGAAAAGCAAAAGTGTAGGAATCTACTTTATAAAAGTAAATTAATGATGCACCTTTTAAAAGCAAAAAAGGTATATACAATAATAATAAAAAACAATTTATAATTATAGAGGTGAGACACGGACGTGGAACACAATAAGAAAACATAATTAAACAATCAATATTAAGCACAACATAACACAACAATATACCACAACAATAAAGAGACAGATAAGCACAAAATCCAGTAACTTAAGTGTGTGACGATGGCTGCTGCGTGCCCAATGAAGGACCTCAAAGCAAGTGATAACCCAAACTAGAATAACGTTACCTCGATCATAATTCACGGTGGTGGATGGAGTCTTAGTAAGCTGCACGCCCATAAAGGACCTCAAAGCAAAACAATAGACTATTGCTGCGCGCCTAATTAAGGACTTCAAAGCAATACCACACGGCCAATTAAGGACATCAAAGTAATCTTCGCATGCCCAAATATAGACCTCAAAGCAATCATGGCGAAGGTAATCGAAGACGTCAAACGGTCAATGATGTAGAGTAAAAGGTCAGGCCGGTACATTGGCTTAACTCAAGGTATTACTGCCCAAACACGCCTATCCATCGGCTTCAACGGGACTTACTTCCTTGGATCTAACACCTTACTCTACCATACCTGCGATCAGCAAGGCTTTGATACCATTAGGGGGTGTGTCAATTTGTATCGAGCTTGTATACAACTTAAGTGTAATGAAGCCACTTTATGATCAGACCTTTACTATGATATAATATTTTGATCGAGCCTATCCTCCCTCCAATGGTACACTAGCTTACCAATGGGTGTAGAGGAACGCAACTTTCGTTACTATTATATCATAATAAAGGTCTGATCATAGTAAAGGTCCCATTTAGAGCTTAGGTTACCTTCTATCAAATGCTTCCCTTTAGCATTACTCTCCCACGTTTCTCCATTGGTATCGAGCCTGTCGATCGCGGGTGTGGTAGGGTAAGCATCGGATCGAAGGAGGTAAGTCCCGTGAAGTGGACGGACAGGCGTGAGGGCAGTAAAACCTTGAGTTAAGCCAACGTATCGGCCTGACTTTGATCCATATTCCATCGACGCTTGTCATCTTGAAGTATCTACCCCTACGAACCATCCCCCTCGTGACTTACCGTACTATTTTCTTTTCTTTCTTGTAGCGTGTTCAATAAGCAATCTTTTCCAATATGAATTCCCCCTCTTTTACTATAGATAAAACCTATTTACATAATGACTTTTACTCGAGAAAAATAAAGAAAAACGTTTATGGTTTTTTGAATATTTCTTCGATACTCGGCACGACATCCAAGTAAAATATTATTCTCACCTTTTTGAACACCAAACCCAAATCCTTTTCTTTGATTGGTTTGAAAAATATTTTAATGAACAACATTGGAACGAAATCATGGATTTTCCTTCCCTTCATGTCTCAAAGAAGAAAAAATCTCGACTAAAGAAGATAGTGCATATCTCTGCATTTACCTCCTACTTCTTAGCCTAGTAAACTAGAAGAAGAAGAATCCTTCCCTACTTCTCATAAAATTTATGTCCTCACCAACGAACAAGATACTTTTGTTGGTATTCTCCAACAGTTGAAAATCTGGTTCTTTATAAACAACTCTTCCGTCAATTATTTCCCCAAAATACTATCTCTCCTTTACCACCAATTTTCCTAAATGTTCATCCAAATCATTATCAACCTTCAAATCCTGCTCCACCATTACAAATTTTGCAACAAGAAGTCAAAATAATTAAAGAACAAATTAATCGGGTTTAACAAATTAAAAGATCAACATTTTTCGGACTATACTTTATTACCAAAACCACCAAACTATGATTCAATTTCACCCGCCTAGCATATTATTTCTCAAAAATATTTTCTTAAAATTATAATCAAATTTTCTGACAATTTTACTCTTGATAAAATCACACTTTTTTGATCTTGGTGCGACCTCGATTGGATTAAAGAAGGTATTATTCCTTGAAGATTTCAACAACCTTCTAAACAAACTCTTCTTGCTGCCAATAATCAACAACTTCCTACCAAATATAAAATTGAAGCTTCTATTATAAGTCGAAACATCCAAATTCAAACTATTTTTGTTCTTCTTTCTGATATTCAACATAATGTTATTCTAGGAATACCATTTATCCATTTAATTACTCCTTACACAGTTCATCATGATCATATTTCATCAAATTCTTTCTCTTCAGAACTTAATTTTCCCTTCCTTGGACAATCCCACACACGTACCTTAGATTTATTAACCACGCAAAATATTTTCAACAATGAACTTCATAATACCATCAATGGGAAAAAAGGCTCATCTTTCTCATCTTACCCAATCTATTTTAAATCTCAAAATTAAAGAACAACTTCTACAAAATTCAACTAAATCCAAAATCAATTCTTTTCAAAAACAAATCGAGAGCTTTGTTTTGATATTCCAAATGTTTTGGGATAAAACAACATATAGTTGATTTACCTTATGAAAAAAGACTTTTCCGATAAAAATATCCCCACTAAAGCTGCCCTATTCAAATGAACCAAGAACTTGAAAATTATTGTAGAAAAGAAATCCAAGATTTAGAATCCAAAGGTTTAATTCAAAAATCTAGGTCCCCTCGGGTCTTGTGTTGCTTTTGTGTTAACAAAAATGCTTGAAATAGAAAGAGGTACACCTAGACTTGTCATTAACTACAAACCACTTAACAAAGCACTTTAATGGATTAGTTACCCAATTCCAAACAAAAAGATCTTTTACAAAAACTTTATTCTTCAAATATTTTTTCCAAATTTGACATGAAATTGGGATTCTAGCAAGTTCAAATTCATCCAAAAGATGTTACAAAATTACTTTTCTTGTTCCTTTTGGCCAATATGAATGGAAAGTAATGCCTTTCGGATTAAAAAATGCTCCATTTGAATTTCAACGAATTATGAATGATATATTCAATTCATATTCTAATTTTTGTATTGTTTACATTGATGATGTTTTAGTTTTCTCCTTCTCTATTGAGCAACACTTTAAACATCTTAAAATATTCTTTCACGTTGTTAAACAAAATGGTCTAGTTATATCCAAACCTAAAATCTCTCTTTTTCAAATCAAAGTTCGCTTTTTAGGACATTATATTTCAAATGACATGATTACGCCAATAGAAAGAACCCTTGTCTTTGCTAAAAAATTTCCTAATAAAATATTAGACAAAACTCATCTTCAAAGATTTTTAAAGCTTAAATTATATATTAAACTTCTGTCCAAATATTAATTGCATTGCTAAGCCTCTTCATGATAGCTAAAAAAGAATCCTCCTCCGTGGAAGAAGAACATACTAATATTATTAAACAAATAAAAACCCAAGTTGAAACTATTCCTTGTCTTCATATTGCTTGATCCTAATCTTCCAAAAATAGTTGAAACCGATGCCTCGATCTTGGTTATGGTGGTATATTAAAACAATCCATTAATAATCGTGAACAAATCATCCAATTTACTTGGGTCATTGGAATGCATGCTAGAAGAATTATTCATATCAAAAGAAATTCTTTCAATTGTTCTTTGTATTTCTAAATTTCAAAGTGACTTGTTAAATCAAAAAGTTCCTTCTTCGTATTGACTTCCAATCTGCCAAAGAAATATTACAAAAAGATGTCCAAAACCTTGCTTCCAAACAAATATTTGCTAGGTGGCAAGCTCTTAGTATTTTTGATTTTGATATTGAATTTATTAAAGGTAGTAAGAATTATATTCTTGATTTTCTAACTTGTGAATTTTTATAATGCGAGTCCCGACCCCTTGAGGACTGTTTCCATCTCTACCTTTCCATTAAATGGGGTGTAAAAAGAACAAAGGCAAAGAGGTCAAAGAGTTTCCCGAAGGTGATCCACAACAACATTTTCCTTAAATGGGCCTCCATTGTTGAAGGAGGAGAACAAGCTAATGTTGAAGCCTCTCCATCCTCCTCCATGGTCCAAGAATGGCTTGAAGCCTTATCAAAAAACCCCCAAATGTTCTAAATGTTCCAAAACTAGTTTCCTACCAAAAACCCCAAAGATAATCTTGTTCAAAAAATCCAAGACCTACTGCCTTTTCCAAATACTTCTTCCCCCGTCCAACAAATTCCTACATCTTCAAAAGGAAAATGTATTCTTTCCTCCCATCAAAACCCACTCACACGATAGTTCTCAATTATCTTCACAAGTACTTATTTCCCAAACACCCTCGAGTTCACAAATTATATTGTTATCATCAAAATTACCTTCTTCCAAATATATTGACAAGTCAAATTACCAAAATATCTTTTCGATTGAAAATGATATTAGTTATTCCTTTCAAAAAGATTATCTTCAAAAATCTTTCCCCCAAATTACCATTTCAAACCCTCTGATCCTCAAAACCCAAACTTACTACCGCTCTATCCTTGAATCCATGTTATGTAATTTTCAAAGACTTTCACCAAAATAATAATCATCCTTTTCTGCATATTGACATGTCGCATTAAAAGAATTCTTACGACCTCTGCTTGGAACCAACCTCTCCATGCTCCCAAGAGCCTTCAAATAATTCAAATTCCCCCGTCCTTCTTGTCCTACTTTTAATTACTATGATTATCAACAAGCCTGGTTTAATACTTTCTTTATCCAAAATCCCCGACAAAGCCATTCCTGGCTCTTCCTTTTCCAACAAGAATTTCAACCTTTAAACTGTTCCATCTGGTTCTCCCATTGGTGGTCTTGGTTGGGATCCATTTATAAAATTTTCCCTCCCCAAATCCTTGAATCCTTTTACCTTTTCAAATCCAAATACCAGTTCTGACGATTCACTTTCCACAAATCTCACTATCATTTCGCTCGCACCTCCATGTCCCATGGGTACTCGCAATTGATATTATGCATTTCATGAATCACCCGAACAACCTCTCGTGCTTGTTCGCGAGTTTAAAGTCAAATGGTGGAATTCTTATAATATTCACCCAACTCTATAAACCTTCCATTCTTCAATGGCTTTCCCAAACAAACTCCACCCCCATTACCCGCATATCTTACAAACCAAATTTTCTTCCCAAAGGCTTTTGCCCAAGCCCGATTAGCACGGGCCCAATCGAAGAAGAATATTTGTACATTATCTTGATAGAATAACTGGTGACCCATAAAAACATAAAAACATATCTAATACCATGTGTAGTTGGTTAGAATAACTACACCTTATTAGGCAAACGGCGCCTAATGGGCCTTCATCAAATCCGTTAATCGCTGTGGATTTGTGAAAAATCAATATAGGCCTATTCCCAATAGCCTCCACAAATGATCCAAGATGTCTCTCCAAATAAGGCTCAATCACAACGGCCCATTATTTTTTTTTAAAAAAAGTTGGCCCATTCAAATTTATCAGGCCTAATCCTAGCGGCCCAAAGCGGTCCATGGCAAAACCCGTGTTGTCACCAGTCCAAAGTTCATCTATAGTATTTGGCTCCGGGCCCCGGTCTGAAACACGGGCCCAAAGCCCATTTCAAAGCAAAGCCCAAGACTCTACGGCCATTTTGCGAGTCACGGCTCGGGGAAAAGCTATTCGCGAGGCCCATGATGTTAAGCCCAAGTCCAAGGTTTCATTTATCGTTCATAGCCCACGTGGCATTATAAAAAAAAAAAAAGTCAAAGTCAAAGTCAAATTCCTAAGTTACCCCTTCCCCTTCTTGAAGCCTCCTCCCATGCCTATATAAGGAGACTCCCCCTCTTTCCTTATAGCCTTCATTCTCCAAGCATACACATACTCTCTTTCTCTCTCTCTCCCTCTCCGAGAGCTTCTCTCTCCTCCTCTCCTTCTCCGTGAACCTCTCCTCCTCCTCAGACCGGACCTCTCCGTGTGATTCTTCCCTCCTTCTCCCCCTTCTCTTCTTAATTAAGTTTATTTTACAAGATGCTTGGTTGAAGCTCCGAAGTTGTATTTTCTTTTATTCTAAAGGTTAGTACAAAGGTTTGTATATGTATTTCAAAGTTTCTTAATGAAATAAATTATTCTTTTCTTACCTTATCTCTCTCTTCCCCGATCCTTTTCTATATTTATGTACGTACATATATGTCGTTGATATATATGTATATTAATATATAAAGTATATATTTACATATATGTATACAACCCCATGACTATGTCTTAGCTTTCGTCATGGAGGATTTTAATTATATATATATATATGTGTGTGTGTGTGTGTGTGTGTGTGTGTGTTATATGCACTGCTATGACCCCATGATTACATGCCTAGCTTTGGGTCGTGGAGGTTTTAATTTAATAAATATTGTTATATCTTATTAGTCCCTTTCCCCTTTTCTTATTTTCTTTATGCGAACGAACGAGACATAATTATGTTTTGTCTCTATTAGTTTACTTTTACTTTAAGTCGCTTTCCTCTTTCTTAAAGTCTTTGTGTGGGCTCCACTAGCCATTATTTTTGCTTGTCTTATTAGTTTACTTTTATGTGTTAAACAATTAAAAAGAAAATAACATAAAAATTAAAAGATTAAAGAAGATATTGGTATATTGGTTGGAAACCGATAACCTCCTCCATTGGTGAGGCACTTTTGGTGTAAACAACGCCACGTACCAATAATTAAAAATATAGGGTAGTAATAATCACGCTTCCATTCGTTTCTCCATTGGTATTAGAGCTTAAGTGACCTTCTATCATCCAGTGAAGATAAAGCTTTAGAGGATCAAGTACATTACACTACTTTGATACTGCGTTGCTCGACCAAGGAACCTATACATATATAGAGTAATGCTAAAGGGAAAATGAGTCGGCAAGCTTATAAAGTGCAATTTAATTTATAACCATCAGATCTCAATTAAATTAATCGACAATTTCTAAATAAATAATAAACCAAAAATACCCTTTCTCCCTCTCTCTTCTTTAACGTGTTATCTCTCTCACGCACGAGTAACTCTCGCGCAAAACCCTACACATCGTCTCCACCTTTTCCGGCTCGCTGCCCTCCCAATGACCGTGCTTGGGATGCCAACGGTCGTTCTAGCACACACGACACCATCCCCGTCCTTCGAATGACTAGAAGGCCTCAGCTCAGCGCAAACCACACCAAATGGCCGCCTCTTACATCCGAATGAAGACCATCTTTGATTACGTCAACGCCATCTCCGCTTCTGGTCCAACGGTGCAAACACGGGTATAATGGAGAAGATAATAATAAACCATTGATGTACTTTTATTTATTTATTTATTCTAACAATTATAAAATCCATCATTTTTGCTACATCTTTGTTCATCGTTTTCCTCTCATCCATCATTTATGTTGTGTTCAAAGCAATGACCAAGTCATATTTAGCTATTGATTATACAATTATAACAATTATTGGGTGATTTGTCATTTCGTTGTCGCATCGTATTGTTTTTTCGAAGTCGTCTCGTACACTCTATACACTATGGTGAAGGCCATAAACGAATCTAGGCATTATTTAGAGAATAAGAATTTTTGTTATGCTTGCTAGGGGAGAAGATGATAATAAACCATTGATGTGATTTTATTTATTTATCTATTCCAATTAAAAAATCGACATGCTAGAAATACATCTTATAAGCCTAGATAACATGATGTTTGTCTTTGTGTTGATGTTGTGTTATTTCGATAACGTGATGTTTGTGCCGTGTTGATGTTTGTGTACTTTGAACATGATGTTTGTGGTGTTAAGAAAAGATTTTTTATACCTTGTTGGAAATTATAACATTATTACAATATAATGTAGTTCGGAATTATAATATTTTGACATTTTGATCTTATACAATGTTTTATTATTAATTACATATATTGAATAAAAGATGGGATTAACTCACTTGTAGTTGAATTGGGCCCATTAATATTGCAATATTGTTTATAATTTTGAATATGATTATGTGTTTGTTTAGTTATTTTAAATAAATATGTTTAGTCGTGTTAAATCATTGTAATTGTTTATTTCATCATTTTATAGATCTTCTATCACCATGTCAAATGGAACTTGAGGAATGTTCTACTCAAACCGGAAATAATGGGGCATCAAATAAAGCTGTATGAAGTTAAACAATATAAGTGTTGCCCATGTGGAAGAAGTTAGTCGGGTTGAAGGCTTCTCGACTAGTACTATATGTTATTTTTAGCTTTATGAATCATTATGCTATTAAATTTTTGTTAATTTTTTCATTAGAGCAAAGTCTACATCACGGAAAGCTCTTTTCATGGGGTTTTACCGAGATTCTGGGGATACTTTGTTGGTTTTATTTTGGCCCCTGGGGACATGTCCTAGTTTGGCTCGCTTTGATGTAATGTTAGTGTTCTTATTAATAAAATAATTTAGTTCCCCCTTAAAATTATTTGGTTTTTTCATTTTGTGATCTATTAAATACTGCCGTTATGTAATATGTTAAATAACAATGCACCACTTTTCTATCAACGCCAATCACTTTTTATGGTTTGTTTTTGTAATTTGTTCTTTTAATCACCATAAATAGCAAATGAATCAAAAAAAAAACTGTGGGAGCAGCATGCCTTTCCATCAATGCCAATCACTTTCCTTGAAAGCTAATATTTACACCAATCATGGAACGCACCTCTGCAAATTGCCATTTTTGAATTCACAACATGTTGGATGTGCCTGTAACTTCATACATGATCAGTAACTTCATGTTTATACATGTCATGTTAGGCACGAAGGATAAATGGAAGTTTGTCATGTTAGCCAAGAGTGTTTCAAAATTTAATTGGATTGAATTATAAAATCTAAATTCCCAGGCAACAAGATAATAAAATTGATAGAATCATTACAATTTTCAGCCTACGTATAAAACTTCATATAAAAATAATGAGGACACGTACAACCATGATTCACTTTCATTGCCTTATAACCTTACATCCTTCCACTTTATGCAATGTGGAAACCTCAATAACAAACTTCATAACCAACACATACCAAGACACACGTAAAGAGACATCCAAAACATATATAGTTACACAGAATTAACGTCCACACCAACAAAAATCCACCAAGCTTCATCGTGTAGAATTCTGGTTATCACTATCCTTGCAGGAGTCCAGCATCATCACTCCCTGAAAGCCACATTGCCTTCATCATCACAACACATCAATACTGCTCCTCATCAGTTCTGCTTCTGTGTTTAAGAGCGGACACAATTTTTTTATCTCTCACATGAATAAGCCAATTCTTCGACTTTGTAATTAGTTTTGGAACTGTATTCTCGGGTATGACAACTTCCAGGATACTCCGGGTAATGGGAGGTACTGAGATCCTAAAAGATGAAGATGTACAGAAGGTAAACATTTAATGGTGATTACAAGAAGGATGTCATCTAAATTAAAAGAACAAGTGACTCACTGCCTCCTTAAACCACTCAGCACATCTTCTTCTTGACGCTCGCTATCCTTTTGTTTTGCTGCTATGTCACCAGAACTTCCAGAGTCCTGCATAATAATAAACAGTATAATCTTACACGTCCAAAATCTTGGGTTTGTTTTTGCATTGGCATTTACTTTTCCGTCAGGCCAAAAAACACAAGCACCTATATAAAATGAAGTCATTCATACCTTTCACTCTTCCACAGATTGATATATGTATCAAATGTCAACAACATGTCATTTTGTTTTACTTACCAGACATCAATCAATTACAACTTCAAACATTTATCAGAAAACAAAAAAGTTTTAAAGCAACTTGTAAGATAATGCAACGTACCCTTTTCTAATTCGTAGGAATTAGTACCTTCAATGGGTGTGGTGCAACATTATGATATGTTGCAGTAGGAGGATCTCTTCCAGAGTAAACTTCAGAAGCCAGAGTTACTTTATTAGGATAATTTATTTCCACCCATAAGGTATTCCCTTGAGAGCCCAGCAACGTCTCTTTTTTAAACAACTCCCCTGTATAAGTGACTTCGCAATCTTGATGTCACCTCAACAAGTGCATCTCGAGCTGCTTTTATCTCCCCTATAATCTAGGGGAAAATTAAGGTCCAATTTTAAAATGTAGAGAATTAGATATGGCCCATTGGGTTCTTGTTTGGTCATAGGAAATGCCGAAGCTTAAGTTGAAAGCCAACATTCTTTTATCTTTTATCTTGGCCACTGCTCTAAACACAGCATAAACGATGGATGAGCAAAAATGAAGAATTAGAAATGAGCAAAAACGATGGATTTTATAATTGTTAGAATAAATAAATAAATAAAAGTACATCAATAGTTTATTATTATCTTCTCCATTGTACCTGTGTTTGCACCATCAACGGAAGCAGAGATGCCATTGACGGAATCAAAGATAGTCACTTCATTCATATGTAAGAGGCAGCCGAAGTATGGTGTGGTTCGTGGCTGACAGAGGCCACCTTCTAGTTTGTTTGAAGGATGGGGATGATCTCGTGTTGGAACGGCCATCGGCAACCGCATGGTCTCTGGGAGGGGTGGGCAGGGGATGGGGGAGACGATGCAGGTTTTGCACCGAGGGTTGACTCGTGCGTAGCGGAGAGAAGAAGAGAGGGAGAGAGGGTATTTTTTGGTTTATTGTTATTTATTTAGAGCCGTTAGATTAATTTAATTGAGATCCGATGGTTATAAATTAAATTGCACTATAAGCTTGTTGCACTCACTTTCCTTTAGCATTACTATATATATATATATATATATACATACACACACATATACAGAGTTCCGATATATTACAAACGTACACATTATGTTCTTAACTTGAGAACATTAACATGAGCCATCGGATAAGACGCGTTAGAGTTCGAGTCATTCGATTATTTAAAAAAGACCTTACCCTCGCCGCTCAGCCTACGTCTCCGCTGCTCCCTATCTATGTCTCACTATCTCTCAATTAACCACTACTATTTTACAGGCGCTCGCTCTCTCTCTCTCTCTCAAGCACGATTTATCGCCCCCTCTCTTAATCGACTCGATTATCTTTGCCTCTCTCAATCGCCCCTCGTCTCACAATCGAACCCGACCATTTTCCCATGCTCTCTCTCTCTTTCTCTCTCAATCATGTACGGTTCGTGGTAGCGCTTGCTCCCGTACAAGAATATAACGTGAACAAGTAGGATATGCTTCAATTTCCTATTTTTCCTATTATTCATTTGTTAATGTATCTTGAACATTCATCCTTTTTATGTCATCTTTTTTCTCATGATTTAAAATTAATTTATGTTTTGGATGAATTTTGTACATATGTTATTATATCATCATATATTCTTATTTTTCATATTTCTTTGTGCATATTCATGCTGGGTATGAATTTATTCTCATCTTGCATTTACCAAAGCATCCCCTTTAGATGGTGTCATATTATTCTTTATAGATTACATATAATTGTAACATTAGAGCAAAATGATTGGGATTGAATTAATATTTTTAATATGCTCTCTTACGGGTGCTACTCGTGATGTTTAGTCCAATGAATGTAGAGATCAATAAATTAATTTTTTTATTATTTGTGTATCTCAATACAATAAGATTTAGAATAAGGCTTTCTTTGTAATTTGTATTCAATGGAAATTTGATGTTGTGTCTTTATTTTCCCATGAAAACTATCGGCTCAACTATGCAGTAAAATGAGTACATCATTGCTTCTATTAATGTTATTGAAGACGTGTTAATGAAATCAAGTACCTAGAATTAGAAAGTATTTTAATAGTTTTGAAGAAGGTTAAATTTTCTCCAAAGCATATGTTAACGGATGTGGCTTTCAAGTTCCGAAATCAACTTGTAAATTGGACAAGTCAAATATCAAGATTTTGTAATATCTTGTTTGTTCAAAACAAAGGTTAACCGAAAAAGAAAATCAAATAATGAAACGGCTACAAACTTAAGGAAGTAATGGAAAGTGGACTATTAGAAAGTTTAAAGAAATATAGTCATATTTGTGTTACACCAAGAAAAAGACAATTTCTAGCATAAAATAGAGAAGCTGGAAAATCACATAAAATCTTTATGCACATGTTTGGGGGAGGCAAAATTATTTATATAACAAGCAGATTTCGGGATAAAGATTGAAAGAGGAGATTGCAGGGTCCTTAAAGTGAGTCTAGAGGGAGGGTGATAAATTATTTTCATTGTTAGATCAGAAGTTGGTAAATGAATATTCAAGAGATGATATGCTATGAATATTAATTGTAAGAAGACAATATGGTATAGAGTGATTATTGACTATCCAACAAATTTGAGATGAGAGTTAATCTTTGGTAATGTCATCACCGATTTCGTGCCCGGGGAAAACTCATTTTGGGGAGTGGTTCTCCCACCCTTCACTTTCGAATGGTAATGAAAAAAGAAACAGTCGCCACCAAACTATTTTTGGGGTGCGATTGGTTGCCCAAAAAATGTGATCTACGTTACTGTGACTAAATTCGCGGAGTTGATTACGTGCGAAGAGGGATTAACACCCTCGCAACGCCCTTTCTTAGGTAACTATCTTAAGGGTAAGGAGGTTTCTAATTTGTTTTAGCTTTTTATTTTTCATTTTCACATGTCTAAATTTGTTTTAAGGACCAAAGGTGCTTACTCTTTTTATTTCTCTAAATTACTTGTTAAAATTAGGTTAAATCAGATTATCGTAAAAGTCTAAGGGAGTGTAATGACCCGTGTTTTGGAATATGAGAAGTTAGTCACCGTTATGCCTTTTGAGTGGTAATTGTTAGGTTTTTTGGGAGTTTTCTTCCCACACACATTTCTGAACACTAGTATTATGATGAGCAAGCTAGAGGCAAGATTTGAACCTGGAAGAGGGGAGTTAGTAGAAGTAGCACGTGACAATGACATTGTCACGTGCATTATCACGTGCAACGAGATTACTACATGCTTTCATACATGATTCAAGGAAGCTTGGGAATGTTAATTTCACATCATTTGTTTACACGTGATACTGGGGATATCACGTGTAATATGTGTGTAACCATGTTTTTGTTCATCACTTTGGTTTTGTTATTCTAATAATCTTTTCTCAAAGGGCATGTTTTAATGTGTGTATTTTGTCCCATGCGAGATTGGGAAGGTTATAGATGTTTTAATCAAAACTACGTCATTTTGATGATGGGTTCACTTAATCAAAACTACATCGTTTTGACGTTAAGTTTATATATAAGGAGGAGGAGCCCTCTTTGTTTTAGGGTTTAGGTTTTGTTATCGGCGTTCTACACATCGCGAGATTGAGAGAGAGAGAGAGAGAGAGAGAGAGAGAGAGAGAGAGAGAGAGAGAGAGAGGGATCCTGGTCGTCATACGGGATTTTAGCGTGGGTGGACAACGCTCTGGGCCGTGGGAGCAAAGAGGATCTTCCCGGAGGTAGGGGTTTGGCTCTTCTAGTACCCATTATAAAGGTTGGCCCTCAGGTGGATTATTTGTGAGTATTGTCATTGTTATAATATATATATGTAAATCCATATAGGTGCGATCTCCTATGGGATGAGAGGCCTTAATGACATATTTTGTTTTGGTGTGAACTCTTGGGGTTCGTTGCGTACGGTGGTCTTAGAGGCCGTTGGGAATGTATATGTTGTTCGTTAGGCTTCGTTTCGTCTGTTGTAGGTTCACGGGGAAACCTTGAGGTTTTCGGGGGGAATATATTTGATTATATGTCGTCTCACCGAAGATGCATGCTATGTGTTTGATTATATGCAATGTGACTAATTGTGAGCTTGTGTAGCTGATTGAGGAGCCTGTGTGGCTGATTGTGAGCTTGTATGGCTGATTGTGGAGAACGTGGCTGGTTGTGAGCCCGTGTGGCTAATTGTGAGCCCTCCGTGATTTATTGTGGGCTATGTGGCCATGAGCCCAGGTGGGCGTGGGAAATAGTTGGATTTGCCCTTGTGGTTTGTAGCTTTGTCATATTTATTTTAAGTTGAATAAAACCTACATACGTGTATCACAACAATACACCAATACACATTACCGATAAGTCGTTGCTGTAGCATGGGATGGGATGGGGGTACAGATCCCCTCTTGGTGATGGTTGCTCACCCCTCCATTGTGTTCTTTTCTTTTGAGGACTACGAGCGTTAGGTAGGAATACCAAGGTGGAAGACAATCTGCCATGTTGCTTTGTTTTAAATGTTATTTTGTGTTAAGATGTTTTGGCTGGGACTTTGCAATCCTAATGGAAAATGATGTAACCCCATGGGGAAAAGATTATAAAACTGTTTGTGATAATAAAGGCATGTTTGGTTTGTAAACATTTAATTGTGGTTTTGAAATTCTTAAATACATGATTTTGTTTTTCTAAATATCTGTAGTGGATGTTTCGTGTTGTTAGTGTGTGGAGTTACTTGTCCCAACCCCCTTGCCCATCGGGTGGGTAAAGTGGGAGTCATGAACCGGTTTCCCCAAGGTTAGAAATTTAAGGCATGACAATATGGTATCGAGCATAGTCTAGTTGGCCTAGGGTATGGGCATTTGGTTATCTTGAGTCTTTTAGAGGAGCCCCGGAGGGGCCATGCTCCGATCAACATGTACCTCTTTTTTAGCCTACAAGGTGTACTTGGGATGGTCCAATCTCTGGTAGGATTTGCATGCATTTGGCATTGGGGCACTAATAACATTTGTTGTTTATATGTGATTGTGTGGATAATTTGTGATAAAGCTTTAAAATGTGATGAGAAAAATATGAATAACATCATAAAGTTTTAATAGGCAACTCGATTTTTGTGATAACTTGAGCATGAAAGCAAGGAAAGAATTTGTGGTATCAAACTATGTGCTTGTGAACTTGAAGCTTGTGAAATATGAACGACTAAAAAATAACAATAATGTTGGTGTTTTATGAATCATTTGGCATGTGATTTTGTATGGTATTGTGTGGAATACGAGATTATGAGTAATGTGATGGGTGTAAATTTGTATAGTCTATGAAATGTGGAATCTATGGATTTGTGTAGTGATAATGCCGTGTCTGAATT
This sequence comes from Taxillus chinensis, assembly GCA_023512835.1. Lineage (NCBI taxonomy): Eukaryota > Viridiplantae > Streptophyta > Magnoliopsida > Santalales > Loranthaceae > Taxillus > Taxillus chinensis. Next base: position 21,878,998 of record CM042087.1, read on the forward strand.
TCTCAAATCGTTTAGTCGGTGAGAGTAGGTGTTAACTTTGGGGTGCTACCTTTGTGTAGCCAATGTCTACGAAACTATAAACCGTGTGATTGGCTGATGTAATGAGGAGGGCGCGACTCGGGTTGGGCAAGTGGGGAGTTGTAGGTTGAAAGTAATAATCTAATCACGGCATAGGTTAGTGTCTTCAACCCGATTATTTCGAGTGAGGATTCTATCGAGCGATCGGGAAAGAGCGAAAATACAAGAGGCGTCAACCCAAATCATTGAGAGCTTGGGGAGGATCAACTGAAGCAAAATTTTCCAATCAACTTAAAGGACTGGACGAAAGCGTAGGCAATTTGAGAGTGCCACGAGTTTCAAGATGGGTCAACTCCCAACACTCCCATTTGAGTCCCATTTCCCAAAGGGTCGTGGCTTGCCGTGGACAAATCCAGGACATTAGAAAAGAGTGTGCCAAGAAGCAATACCGGTGTCGCCTCGTGGAAAAGTAGGATATCTTCGTCGATACTATTTTAGGGACTGTGAGGACGCTGTAGGACCTGTTCAAATAGGGCCAGGTAAAGCTCAACGTCAGTCTTTGATTTGGAGGCAGGAGGACTACCTAAAGGAGGCCGGGGCAAGAGCAAGGCGTAACTTTCCTTAATAAAGGGTGCGATTTCAATTTCTCGTGTGATAAGACTTCATTTTTATTGGTGGTATTGTGTCCCTTTAGTGATACTCCGTTCATTAAGCCTCATACTAGTTGCTTTGAGGATGGTGAACCTTTTATTGTCACAAGTTCTTGGCAATCGAATTAGGTCACCCGTGATGTAGGGTATGCTCATCGAGAAGCTTTTGAGCTACAATTTTGTTGTTGGGGAAGCTTAGGAGATCGTTTGGGTTACCATTTTGAATGGATATGGTCGATGCACTGCTAAACAAATAAGTAAAATGAATAAATATATTTATAACACTAAGAATAATAAGGAACTAACAGTTCTAATAATACATGGACGGGTGTTGATTTTATATGTGAGTGGTATTCAATTTTGGCACTTGTGGATAATCAAAGTAATCAAATCTTGTAGGCTACCATTTCCTAGTGGGAGGGAATTTAGATTCGCTAGCCAGAGAAATGAGGTGAAGTGACGGCTTGTAGGTTATCGCGCGACCCCTCCATGGCAACCTTGAATAATAAAAATATGTTTTTATGTGATGTTGGCTGCATGTGTCGGGAGTACCGCATGAAAGGGATATTCCTATGGTTACCTTCAAAGGCTGTCAAGGAGGACAACATAGCTAGTATAGTTCGGCCCTTGAGTCCTTAAGTCCATGCGTTGAGGTGTTATCTTGTCAAGCAGAGTGGTCGCTGTACTTTGGTTGCTGACTATATGGGTGGTCTGAGTTCTCAATGGCTAAGCAGCTTGCCATGTCATGCTGGGGGTGTGTGGGAGACACTTATAATGTAAAAAGGATATGTTAGAAAACCAGATGCGTAATGTATAAAATGTGCAAAGAAGTTCTTAACTAAACTATCTACATGAGGGTTTTAAGGATCATGCCTGAAGGCATCCAATCGGTAAAAAGAGGGTCATTCCAATGGTTCGTGTTTCGTAGGGAATAGGCTTTTAAGGAGGGAGAAGGTGTAAGTCTAATATGTTTTACTCTTCATTTGTTTTGTGTTTGTTTTGCTTGTGGTTCATCTTGGCGTGTTGGGCTGCTTTGTGTTTCGTTGCATGTGTCGAAATGTGGTATGGTGTTGTTGTCATTGGGTGCATTTATGGTGTATGTATATATCTGAGTTGTTACGTGTGGGTATTGTGACATATATTCATGGAGGAGGATAAGGTGTGGCGTATTGGCATATTAAATGTGGCGTGAGGATTTAAGGAGAGAGTCAGGTATGTGATGTTGTTTATGTTATTCCTCGTCTCGGGTGATGGCCGGCTAAGTTAAATATTAGTATGGTTGATGTGTCGGGAAAAAGGTTGTTTGATTCCCAAAGTTGAGTCTAACAGACGGTTTTTGCTTCGAAGGGTATCGGCTTACTCCTTGGGGAGAGATTTATGTCGGGCCGATATCACAAAGGTGTATGTTCTAGCGGTGGTGGTAGGCGGAGGACCTACATCCGTTCTCTCCTCCTTGAAAACTTTTCAGGTGCGGTATCACGGGGTAAGTGGATTGTTCATAATTATCAAGGTGTTGGTATGGATTAGAGCTACGTGAGTCCCGAATCAAGAGTTTGTATGTCTTGTTTCGTGCCACCTCGGGAGGAATTCAGAGTGACCACATTAAGCCGTGGCTAGTGCCCGAGTATTTCTTGGTCAATTTGAGTGGGTTTTGTCAGGCCGGTGGGGATCCAATGCAATGGTTGGCATAGTGGGAGTTGGTGGGCCATGAGGTGGAGTATGTCATGGAGACAAAGGATTCCCTTCAGACTGTGGAGTGGCTTGGGCTGGCCGCAGGTGGCTTCAACTGCCTTGTCGTTTGCTGTGGGGACTTTCCAATCCCGAGATCTTGTTATTTATACTTAACCGATGCTCGGAGGAGAAGTCACACTTATTGCGTATGGTATCTACCAACTCGGTAAGGTGTTATCTCTTCAGTCGGTAATGTAAGCCTTGGCTAGTGTGAATAATGTGTGGGACCTTGGTGGATTCCTATTTGATCGTGATCGAGGATGCTGGGGTGATGAAGTGTTCGAGAGGCGTTATTTGTGTGGCGTTCTGGTTCATGGAATTCTTTAATAAATTCTCTAAGTCGTGATCGGTGATAGCCCGGCGATGGATTTTGGTCTTGTTCAGGTGTGTATGGTATTCGAATTTGTTATTTTCGAGTTAATCCCCGGACTCCGTTGGGTCATATTGACCGGTGATCGAATGGCTGAGGGCCAACTCCATCCTAGTATAGTTTGGTGGTTCCGGATCAGGTTCTTCATTTTGAGAGTCACCATCGGGCGTTGGTCGGGTTCCAATGTTCCGATTGAGGATGTCTTCCTCGGAGCTCCCACGCATGTTTCGTGCATTAGAGTGGGAAGCGATTTTAGCAGTGATGATGGTGTCATGGTGATCTCCTCCTCAGGAAACAGGACTGGCTCAGATAATGCTCTTATCCAAGCTTGTTTGTAAGCCATTGTGACCTCTACTGGGTGTTTGCCGGTGGTACAGGTTCATATACGGGGTATGGCCGTTACAAATTGTTGGTGTTAGTTGACATCAAATCTGAGTGGTGGGTTATCGATGGTCCCTTGGAGCCTAGAGCGGGTGAATGTGCTCTTATCGAAACTCTTTGATTTTACTTACACAAACACTTGTCTAGTTAAGTGATGTAATCACCGCGAAAGATAACCGTACAAGGAAGATTTATTTTATTATCAAAAGATAAATACAAACAAAAATGTGAAGTAAAGACTCTTTACACTCGTTTACAAAAGGTTTCACACACTAGCCTATATTATGTTTCAACTTCGTGTACACAAAGGCTGATTCAGGCTCGCTCGCACACACACTCTCAAATGTACATATGTGAATATTTATAAAAACATTACTAAGAGACAACATTGGAACTTGTAGTTCCTAATGCATTCAAGACTAACTATTCCTGTGAATTTCTACTTTGACCTTGGTGGGCTCAGGAGATCAAGATCTTGGGTTTGAAGAGTATAAGTGCCTTTCAGGAGTTCCCAAGTATAATTAAAGTCAGGTCCACATATCCGGGTGATCCACGTGTGGGCTTCTTCGTGTTCTCAACGTAGCTTGTCTTATATCGGGACACTCACGGGTGTCAACACTTTAAATGCGGTGGGTCAAGAAGATCTTCTTGGTCCGTGTAATTTTCCTTACTCCGTTGCTAATGAATCTCTAACCTTACTCCGTGTCGTTGGTTGCTTAATCCGTATCTATTTAGTACCGGAATCCTTAGTCCGTGTCGCGTCTTCCTTACTCGGTGTGAACTGTATGTCGGAGTTCTTATTCAGAAGACGCCTCCTTACTCCGCATGTAAGTTCCTTACTCCGTGGGAGTTTAAAGGATCGGATGGCTTAGCCCAGACAAGACATCCTTACTCCGCATGAGTGAGTGGTCCGGATTCCTTACTCCGCATCTGGTTTCCTTTACTCCGTGCAAATAAAGACTCGGGTCCTTATTTCTCGTATCGCATTTTCGGACTCTGCATTTATTTGGGACTTGATTATTTACCAAGTGTTCGGACGCACACTCACTCTCTCGTCCGGATCAGGATTATGTATCCTATCCTTAGCTTTGCTCTTACGAGTGTATCTTCGGATTAATAACATATCTTCTGCAATGATTAAAGACAAAACACAAAAGATCTCAAATCAAATTACATAGGGCTTTATTAGCATTATCCAAATTCTGGGCTTGATCCAACAATCTCCCCCAATTATGGATATGCCCAAACCCTTTGTAATCTGATCTGGTAAGCAGCGCAAAAAGATAACATACAGAATACACATCACAACCATTTTCATTTATCGAGAATGAATACAATTCAGCCTTTATACAAGATTTTCATTAAGGTACATAAGGCTTACTATACTTGAAGATCATTGTTCTTGCTTTCTCTCTAAGCTCCATTGTCTGCTTCATCGAATAAGTGGTGTGTTGGCTCCAAGATTTGTCCACACTTAAGAATGACTTGATGAAGTAACGAGACAAAGGCCCCCAGCCTATCTCCATCTGGTCGTTGTGGTACTTGCTTCTTGCCCCGGATTGTTGCCTTGACTTCTCGGTTGGACTCAAAGGAGTGATGCCCAACTTTTCATATAATCCGGCTTTCTTCACGGCTTGATCAACCCGAGACACGGTGGTTCCCATTGATTCTTTCTTACATCTTGCTCTACAACCTGATGAGAATCAATCGGAATCATCTGTTTGGACCGAATCATGAAGACGACCATCATGAAATGTGGCGACATGATCCAGTACGGATTGAGGATAGTTGAGAGAGTTCTCCATAGCTTGCTATCCTCAGCAGTTCCGTCGATAAAGGACTGAATGATATCTACATTGGGAAGATAGCCCTCATTCCAGCACGGCAGAACTTCAAACAAGTGGCCGTCCTTGTACAGAGATGGAAACAGCCTCATCTCCATTTTAGCAGCCCTAGAGAAGTTGTCAATGTCGTCTGTTGTAAAGAGGCCTTTCTCCGAACAAAGGGTCCGAAAGTCGTCTGGGGAGAAGGGGTACAGGTCAGAGAGACATCTTCTCTCGGCAGTAGACGTAGCATAGGAAATCATTGCCTTACGCACACTTCCGTCCGCATCAAGAGGGTCACACGCCGCGTATGATGGGAGGAAGGTGTCAGCTGTGGATAGAGAGGATGGAGGAAGAGCTGCACTCAAGGAGCTTGGCGGAGAGAAGCGGCTACGTTTGGGGATTTGAACTCCCTGAAGCAATGAAGAGGCAGGCCGCTTCTCAGCACGAGAGGAGGAATGTGATGCAGGAGGAGCAGAAGGATCAGATGACACTCTCTCCCCCGGTTTGGTAGATCACCGGGGAGCAACGGGAGGGCGAGCCATCGTGTGCGCTAGGTCCGCGAAGGAGGTAGACAAGGAGTGGACGGACGAGGCGACTAGGTCCATCTTCTGTTCCATGGAGGTGGAAGAGTCGGTGAGGGCAGAGAGGAGTTGGGCGCCAAGAGCATCAACCTTGGCGGCGATGGCGGATATTTGGGTGCTATGAGCTTGGGCGTGGCGGTTCAGCTGGGCGGAGAGCACAGCGTCGGAGTGGACTGTGCCAAAAAAAGCACACCCAAGGGCCAACTCTGGAGCTTTGGAGGACTCCCCCGCATGAACAGGAGCAGGAGTGCGCTGGGCAGAGGAGTCTGCAGGAGTATCAGCAGTAGCAGTAGAAGGGGCATCCGGAGCAGCAGAGGCATCCGAAGCAGCGGACCTTCTTTGACCAAATAGGTCAACAACGGGAATGGCGTCAGTAGGAGAAGAAGGTCCAGCCTTAGCAGGGGAAGGACTCCGTGCGGCATGGACCGGGCTAGAGGGGTTAGGGAACGGCACATCTAGAATGGAGGCCGGCTTAAGAAAGCCTTGGTCCAAATTCCAGATGATCATGGTCTCTGGGGATTGAGTATGGCGAGTGTAAAACATCCGGAGATCGGTGCCAGGAATGGAGGCAGTGTGGGCAAGGCTGAAACGGAACCAAAGGTCCGTTAAGGTGTCGGCGGAGAGATGGTCAAGGTAATCTCGGGGTTGAGGTAGGGGAGGCAAAGGAGCTTCCAGGATAGATTCCGGGACATCAGCAATTGCGGCAGCAACGACAGTATCAACCGCGGCAGCAATAGCGGAAGTGGAGGGAGTGGGGACATCCACAGCAGAAGGGGCTGAGGAAACACCTCTAGGGGCACTGCGCTGAGATGGCCCCACAACCTTGGAGGGTTCGGCACGGACGCTGTGCTGGGAGGCCCAAGAAATGGAGGGTGCAGCAACGGACCGAATCCGGGAGGATCGGTGAGCTGAGCTGACGTCAAGGGCATGGCTGTCGGAGGGGTCACAAACAGAACTGCCTTGTTGTTCCGTGGCAGGGAGAAGGCGGAGAGCTGCAGAGGGACGACGGGCTGTCATGTTCCCATCAGGCGTAAGATAGCGAAGGTAATAAGCCTGAGGAAATGAAACAGCATCAGAGCGGGCGAAATGGTCCGGATGAAGATGCCTGAAGACAATGCTTAGAACGCGCCCGAAGGAACGGTTCTTGGGTCCATTCTGCAGTAGTTGGAACAAAAATGTCCCCCAGTCCATTGGAAAACCTTCGAAAATGCCGTACATGGCCAGAAGAAGATCGTACGGAACAGAGTCCAGAGCGGATGTGCGAGCCAGGAAACATCGACTCGGTATGGTCGCCATACAACGATAGCGACCTTGGAAGGACTTCACCTTGTATTCCTTGCCTTTATAGGTGCAACCTATAGAAGCCACCATGGGATCGGCATCGGGGCGCTGTGGTTCACCGGGGGGTAGATTGAGAGCAGCGCAGAGAACGGCGGGGGTAATGAGGATGGATTCACCGCGAACATAGGAGATGATGGAGTCGTTGGTAAAACTCGAGAATGTCGTCTATAAGAAGATCGACAGGATTGGAGATCAAGTCGAGTATGTGAGAGGCTTCTAGAAGAGGGCGAATATGGAAAAACCAGTCCGGTGGGTTGGAGACAGTGCTCCAATCGACCAGATGGCCGGGATTAACGCCGGAAAGAGAGGTTCTGGGTGCCATTGTAGATGAAAGTTGAAGGGCGAGAAGGAAGGCGAGGTCTTGGGGATTGAAGGACCAACGAGAGTTTTAGGGATTTGAAAAGAGTAACACTCGTGCTTCGCAGAAATGACCAGAATATATAAGACCGAGTCCGTAAATGTCAGCGGGTCTAGGAATGTGGCGAGTGAAACAGTAAACCACTTGACAGGCTGATGTCATTAGTCTTGATATCGATGCGCTTCCGAATTAAAAGATGACGTGGAGACGGCATGACCAAGTAAGGATAACAACTGTTTGCCTTCCAGGGGAAGTGTGTGCATCCCGAGACATGCATTTAATGAATCATCATTATTCCTCCTCAAAAGCACGCGATATAAAATAAGACAAGGATTATCGCAATTTGACAGAGTCAGGAGTCCGGAGGAATGAACCGACAATCATCCGGAATCAGCGATAGTCGAGTGACGAGTATCCGGATGAAAAGTATACCGTGTCCGTAGTAACAGAGTGCGGTGAGAGAAAAGTAGATTCCTTTGCTATCAATAAGTCGAAGAGAAAAGAAATACCACAACACTTCAAATCCAAGACTATGGACTAGATTTATCGATAAGGTTGCAAAGAAAATCTAAACCTGTAGCTTCACAAATAAACTGAAAGTACAAAAGCTTAACAGGCAAGGATTAGTACGGATAGGAGAAAATAGGCAGTAAAGAGCTATATAATCTGAACTAATGAGTAGCAGAACTTATGCATTACAAAGAATGAAATAGACATATACATACTAGAGAATGATCAATGTGACTGAATCAGGGCATATGTCAGATAATAAATACACAAGTTCATATAGGTCAACATAACGAAACCATCCTGCTGAACGACGTAGCTAAGATTAATTAAAAATCATATGATTTGACCAAACTAGGATTCATGAGTGAAAAATGAGGAAGTGGACACATGTCAAAAGCAAGCAGTTGATTATCTGATTAACATGCATGGTTGAAGAAAAAATACATCCAAGCATACCGCAATTCTGTTTCAACAACGCATGTCCAGTCAGATCCGGAAGTAAAGGTTCAGAGGAGGGAGTATCTGAGACATATTAGGGGGTTATTACTGAGGTAATAGATGAAGCTTAGGCTCTCCCGTAGATCGTTCGATCCTCTCAATGAAGGGCTCCCCCTCGAATAGACAGCCAGGAAAAAGGTCATGAGACATATACAATCATTTTTAGGAAACTATACTTGAAAAATTTATAAAGCATTTTCTCCCCCGTAGATTGTGCAATCCTCTCGGTAGACCTTTCTGGCTTAAAGACGTTCAGCACGGTCTATCTTTTTAGGAAACTATACTTCAGAAGCTGATCAGACTGCGATTGTGTATTCATCCACTAGGCATTCCGAGCTAACCCATTTCATTTCTTCAACTATACATGTTAATAGAGGAATTTAAATGAACAAGCATTTGTCATGTGGTGATCAGTGGAAATTAAGATCATGAAACCAGAATGAGATTAATCATATAAACTTTAATCATGTTTGCTTAAACGACTTCAGTCAGGAAACGCAAGCATCCTCCCATCATACTCATCTCAAACTTGCCAGTCATCAACTTGGCGAATTCATCACAAAGTTTCGGATTAGTTGATCCGAAAATGATATCATCCACGTATATCTGTACGATCAGAGTATGTCCTTTCTCTTTCCGTAAGAATAGCGTGGTGTCAACTTCCCTTTCTGAAAGTTGTGAGCAAGTAAGAATTCCGAAAGTGTGTCATACCAGGCTCTTGGAGCTTGCTTCAATCCATACAAGGCTTTCCTTAGCTTGTAAACCAGATGTCCAGCCTTGGGTTCAATGAAACCTGGAGGTTGTTCAACGTACACCTCCTCTTGAAGATCTCCATTCAGGAATGCACTCTTGACGTCCATTTGATAAACTATGAAGTTTTCATATGAAGCATACGCCAGAAACATTCGGATTGCCTCAAGTCTTGCCACCGGAGCAAAGGTCTCATCATAGTCTATTCCTTCTTCTTGACGATATCCTTTGGCTACCAATCTGGCTTTGTTCCGAATTACAATTCCATCCGTATCAAGCTTGTTCCGGAACACCCATTTAACTCCAATGACTTGCTGAGACTTAGGCCTTGGTACTAGAGTCCACACATTATTTCTCTTAAATTGATTCAGCTCTTCTTGCATGGCTTCTATCCAATTCGAATCCTGAAGAGCTTCATCTACCACTTTTGGTTCTATTTGAGATAGAAAACACGAGTTAAGACACATGTTGAAAGTGGCTGCTCTTGTTCTTACACCAGCAGTAGGATCACCAATCACTTGATCTGAGGGATGGTTTCGGGTCCATCTGTAATTCTGCGCATGTGATGGTTGATCTTGAATAATTTGAAGCTCTGCCAGATTAGGTGGTTTAGGTATTTCTGCTGGTTGAGCATCTTCCGGACCAGATGTTTCCGTATTAGAAGGTACGGTAGAACTAGGTGGCTCTTCAACACTATTTCCTTCAGTGTTAACTGGTCCGGACGGGCTTGAAGGTGCTCCGGAATTTTGGGTATCCGAAGGAATATGTCCGGAGCTTAATGGTAGTCCTGAGTCCGAATCATCCGTAGCATCATCCATATAATTTCTTTGTGCTTCGCTGATGCCACGTGGTTGGTCAGAATGTGTATCAGGAACATTCATAAACTTCGAGTAATCGATGTTGCTGTCCGGGACCTGTACATTAAAACTTGAAGAAGCAACTTTTGACCAATCAAGATTAGTTTCATCAAAGGTCACATGGATAGATTCTTCAACTTTAAAAAGTTTTCTATTAAAGACCCGATAAGCCTTGCTATGTAATGAGTACCCGACAAAAATCTCATCATCAGATTTTGGTTCAAATTTATTCCGGGTTTCTTTGCCATTTATCAATATATAGCAAGTACACCTAAAAGCTCTGAAATGTGAAATTGAAGGCTTTCCTCCTCTCCACATCTCATAGGGTGTTTTCATGGTAGATTTATTTATTAGAGTTCTGTTCTGAACATAGCAGGCAGTGGACACAGCTTCAGCTCATAGACTGAGAGGAAGTATTGCCCCTACTAACATAGATCTGCCAGCCTCAACTAAAGTACGATTCTTGCGCTCAGCTACCCCATTCTGTTGTGGAGTTCTGGGCGCAGAGAAGTCATGCTGAATGCCCTGTTCAGAACAATATGATCTCATATCTGAAAAATCAAATTCTGTACTATGATCACTCCTGATGCATTTTATGCTCAGTCCTTGTGAGTTGCTTATCTAGTTGAAAAGATCTACAAGATGCTCAAAAGTTTGATCCTTTGATTTCAGGAACATCACCCATGTGTATCTGGTGAAATCATCGATAACCACAAGGGTATATCTCCACTGACCAGCGAAGGAACAGAAATAGGACCACAGAGGTCCATATGAAGAAGTTGCAGAGGAGCAGTTATTGAATTAACTGATTTGCTCTTAAAGCTATGTTTGGTCTGTTTGCCAAGTTGGCATTCTCGACAAAGAGTGTCTCTAGAGTATTTGAGTTTAGGTAGACCAGTGACAAGATCAAGTGATGCTAACTAAGACAATGTCTTAAAGTTTAAATGTGCGCATCGCTTGTGCCATAACCAACTATCTTCATCTGAAGCTTTAGTGATGAAGCATACAGGGTCAGAAGAATTATTTCTTAAGACCACTGAGTATATGTCCCCATCTCTTGATCCGGATAACTTTACATCTCCAGATAAGTTTTCCCTTACTGTACAGGTGTTGGACATAAAGGAAACAGTAAATCCTTTGTCACATAAATTACTGACACTTAGCAAATTATGCTTCAAACCTTCGACTAGTGCAACTCTAGTGATTGATACACAGCCGTTGGTTAAAGTGCCATACCCGACAGTCTTACCTTTGCTATTGTCACCATATGAAATGGATGAACCTCGTTTTTCATTAACTTCTACAAGCAGAGTTTGATCACCCGTCATATGTCCAGAGCATCCACTATCGAGGATCTACTTGCTTTGATTGATCTTTAACTTCAAGTGATCCGGCAGTGCATTCCAGAGATGCTCCTGAAAGACAACAGTTTACACTTTTGGTACCCAAACTTGTTCCGGGCGGTTAGAAAGAACAGCAGTAATGTCAACAGTTCCGGATTTGACTTTGCTAGGACTTTTAGCTCTCCAAGTTGACTTTAACTTGTTAGTTTCAGCTGCTTCTTTTATTTGGGTTATCTTGTGTAAGGACCCGTACCTTGAGTTAGTCACAGTTTTGCCTTCTGAGTAGAGTTTTTCTAGATTTTGACCTAGTGAATGGACTCCAATGAATTCACGTGCAAAAGGAAAGATGCTTAGAATGATGTCCTCTATCTACCACAGAAGTTTCAGGCCAAACGGACGTGTATGTGAGGTGCACGTGAAATGGGTCCAATTCACGTGCAAGTGTGGTTGTCTTCTACATGATGCAAGGAGGCTAGGGGTGAAGTTTGAGCGCATTTGGAGTGCATTTCGAGTTGCACGTGAATTGGGGAATTCACGTGCAAATTGGCGTGCAGGATTATTTTGCATGGTTCCCTTGGTTTTGTCATTCTAATCATCTTTTCCCAAAGGACCATGTTGGAATTGTGACTATTTTGGTGTGTATGGGTGTGGGAAGGTCATAGCTTGTTCCATCAAAACTACGTCGTTTTGATCTTGGGATTCACTTAATCAAAACTACGTCGTTTTGATGTTGTGTTGTCTATATAAGGAGGAGAAGCCCCTCTGTTTTAGGGTTAGGGTTTGTTGCTCCACCGGCCGTCGCAGAGAGAGAGAGAGAGAGTGAAGGAGAGCTCCTGGTTCTTGCCGGGCGTCTTGCGTGGGTGGTCGGTGCTTCGTGGGTGGACGGCGTTCGACGTGGGATCGGGACATTCTTTGTGTTGTTGCGTTTTACTTGAGGTAGGGGTTCTGTTCTTCCTAAACCCTCCTCTGTCCTAGGGTTCCAGGGCAGATTATGGGTTATATCTATATATATATATATATATATATATATATATATATATATATGTAATCCATATAGGTGTGATCTCCTATATGGATGTTGGCCTTCAGTGGCATTTTGGTGTGATTCTGTGGATTACATGCTATATGTTTGATGAAAAGCCTGTGTGAATATAGGCGTGTGTATATGCCCATTACGTGTTTGGTAATATGCTTGTGTGGCTGGACTTGTGATTTAGTGTATGTATGTATGCTGGGTGTTTGCTCTATTGCCTGAATGGCTGGGATTGTGCACTTGTGAACGGGTGCACACCAAGTGTTTGGTTTTATGCTTGGGTGACTGTGGTGTGTGTTGTGTGCATGGCTGTGCTATCTGGCCTGAAGAGGCGGTTAAACTACTTTGCCTGAGAGGCGGTTAAACCAGTGGCCTGAAGAGGCGGTTAAACTACTTTGCCTGAGAGGCGGTTAAATCGAGGGCCCGAAGAGGCAGTTAAACTACTTGCTTGAGATGTGTTTTGTTAGCCTGTGTGGCAGTGGAAGATTGTAATTGTGGATGTGGTTGTTATTACGTCTGTTGAAATTATTGTAACACGACACTGCACTTGTACACAAGGCATGTAGATGCTAGGAGCATGGGATGGGTTGGAGAGACATGATCCCTACTGAGCTGTGGTTGCTCACCCCTCCTACTGTGTTTGTTTTCCAGGGACTTACAAACGTTAGGTGGATACACCAAGGTGGAAGACCATAATTATTTTTACTCTCTTCCATTTATGTTTTGTTTTTCTTATGGGAATTGATGTAACCCTAGTGGGGAAAGGATTTTGTTGTAATAAACTGGTTTGGATTGTTTTTAATGAACATTTCTTTCTTGAATGTTGTGGATGTTTAAAATGTGATATTCTTGGTTTGTATCCTAACCCCTTTGCCCTCCGTGTGGGTAAAAGGGGAGTCACGTACCGGTTTCCTCGGGTTGGAAATCCGGGGCGTGACATCTTGGGAGAGACACTCCTTTGAGGTTTAGCTTTTGTTTTGCTCGAAGAACCCTTTTTATTGAACTGATCTTTATTGGAACGAATTTGATTACAAAGCCAGTTATCAGATAAACTCCAACATTCATAGTGATAATGACCTATTTCCCTACAGATGGAACAGACACTATAATGCGGAGTACAAACAGGGGATACAGATCTCTTAGATTTTACAGACTTTCTACTCTGTTACCTGTGGCCTAATCCATTGCGTTTGGGTGATGCGCTCTTGGCCTATCACGCCTCGGATTTCCGACCCGGGGAAACCGGTACGTGACTCCCCGTTCACCCACACGGAGGGTAAAGGGGTTGGATTACTGGATGCCACACAAGCAAAACTAACAATTACAATAAACAAACAAGCCACATCTTTATTTAATTTCAAACATCAAAGGGGTCACAAACCAACCATGTTCCATACTACAGTTCAATCCCTTATTACATTCCCCCTCCCCTTGGGGTTACATAATTTATAAAATTACATTACTGAACTGAACAATAAAATGAAGATGGTCTTCCACCTTGGTGTATCCACCTAACGCCTGTAAGTCCCTGGAAAACAAGCAAACACAGTAGGATGGGTGAGCAACCACAGCTCAGTAAGGATCAAGTCTCCCCAACCCTTCCCATGTTCCTAGCGGCTACATGCATGTGCACAGGTGTAGTGACGTGGCAGTATTAGGAAAAAGAAAATAAAACATTCCACACAAGCGGGCGTAACCCCAGCCCTAGCCACACTGGCTAACAAACCACATCTCAAGCAAGTAATTTAACCGCCTCTTCAGGCCACTGATTTAACCGCCTCTCAGGCAAAGTAGTTTAACCGCCTCTTCAGGCCACTAGTTTAACCGCCTCTTAGGCAAAGTAATTTAACCGCCTCTTCAGGCCAGATACCACAGTCATGCACACAACACACACTATGGTCACTTAAGCATAAAACCAAACACTTGGTGTGCACCCGTTCACAAGTGCACAAACCCAATCATTCAGGCAATAGAACAAACACCCAGCATGCATACATACACCAAATCACAAGTCTAGCCACACAGGCATATTACCAAACATGTAATAGGCATATACACACAGCTATATTCACACAGGCATTTCATCGAACATATAGCATGCAACAACAGAATCACACCAAAATGCCATTGAAGGCCAACATCCATATAGGAGATCACACCTATATGGATTTATATATATATAATAGCAGGTATAGCCCGAATTCTACCTAAGAACCCTAGGACAGAGAGGGATTAGCAGAAACAGAACCCCTACCTTGTATGTTTTCCTGCTCCCACTTTCACGCAAAACTCCGACCACCCACGCAAGACGCTCCGACAGCCACCAGAAGCTCTCCTTCCCTCTCTCTCTCTCTCTCTCTCTCTCTCTCTCTCTCTCTCTCTCTCTCTCTCTCTCTCTCTCTCTCTGCGACGGCTGGTGGAATAACAAACCCTAAAACCTAAAACAGAGGGTTCCTCATCCTTATATAGACAACACAACATCAAAATGACGTAGTTTTGATTAAGTGAATCCCAGCATCAAAACGACGTAGTTTTGATGGAACAAGCTATGACCTTCCCACATCCATACACACCAAAATATTCACAATTCCAACATGGTCCTTTGGGAAAAGATGATTAGAATGACAAAACCAAGGTAACCATGCAAAAACATGCTTGCAAGCCAATTTGAACGCCAATTCCCCAATTGGCGTGCAGCTCCAAATGCACTCAAACTTTACCCCAAGCCTCCTTGCATCATGTAAAAGACATCCATGCAATAAAAACCTTACACGCCAAATGGGTCCAATTCACGTGCACGTCTGTTTGGCCTGAAACTTCTGTGGTAGATAAAAGACATCATTCTAAGAATCTTTTGTTCTGCACGCCAATTCATCTGAGCCCATCTACTAGGTCAAAATAACTCTCCAAAACCTGACAAAACAACCTAAAAGCGCCTGTATATGCATAGCATCTTCCTAGGGCATAAATGCACGTTATCACTTGTCACCTGCACCTCCCAAAAGTCCCCTCTTGGGCTCATCTCTTACCTCAAACTTGTGCACCAACATCCAAGGTGTTTGTGGTTAACTCCTTACACACAGGTCATTACATGGCCCAAGATGCGTCAGCCTTAGCCTTTCCTTTCTTTTTGGGTGCTACAGTTTTGGCTTTAACTGCAACAGCCTTCCCTTCATCATTAGTTACGGGTGTTACTGCTTCGGGAAGTGCATGAATGACCTCAACTCCACGATCATAAACTATGGTGCCACCTGAAATGAAACTATCCAACGGTTTAGACGTACTAACAGGATATAAGTTGGTTAGTTTTGGAGTGAAATCCGGAGGACACTCAGTAGCTTGAGCATTGGAGGTTGATGATTCTGAGCCTAGGCCAGGTTTGACACGAACATTATCCGGATCAGTTTTAAATGAAGAGGCTATTTCCCCGGATTTAAGCCACTTGCGATTTATTTCCTTTTCCTGTTCTAGTTCATTCTCGAGTCTTTTTACAATAACTTTTAGGCCTGAGAGATTGGTGTTTAGCAGATGATTTTCAGCCCTTAGATCGTGATACCAAGCTTCTTTTCCTCGAAGTCGACTATGTCTTTTTCAAGTCTAGTAATAGTAAATTCAAGACGTTTATTCTGACTTTCCATATCTTTGTACATTTGAGTAATTATTAGTCTCTCATTCTTTTTATGATCACGTTCAGTAATAAGAGATTCTATTTTACTCATGAGCTCAGAGATAGAAGGAACCTCAGTATTTTCCATGAGGTAGACGTTCGGCTTAGGAGTTGGCTCATCATCCGAGGATTCCTCCTCTTCTTCCGAGCCACTGATGTACTTTGTCACGAATGCCTTCCCCTTGTTTTTGCTGTTGTCTGAGGTGGTACGTCGAGGAGTAACCTTGTCACTTTTCTCTACCATCTTAGATTTGGATCTGCATTCCTTGGCCCAGTGACCGGGTTTCCCACAATTAAAGCATTCTTGGGAGCTCGACTCCGATCGTTCCTTCCTTCTGGATGATGAGGAGCCTTTTCTGAATCCTTTTCTGCTTTTCTGAAGGAATCATTCAAAGGATTTAATAAGAAGAGCTATTTCCTCTTTTGCGTCTGAGTCAGAATTCTCTGGCTCATCCGTATCATCCTCTTGATGATTACTGGAGCATTCCGTAGCTTTGAGGGCTACCCCTTTTTCTTTCCGAGCTATTTTCTCATCACGATCAGTGTATCTGAATCTGACCTCATGAGTCCGAAGCTCTCCGTATATTTCTTCAAGGGCGAGAACGGCCGTTTTTGTCAGCTTGCATCTGGAGCTGCTTGGAGTAGTAGCGATCCGGCAAGGATCGAAAGAACTTGTCATTGATTTGAGACTGAGTGTAGTGTTCATTGCAGTTTTTAGCTCTAGAATGAGCTTGCTGAATCTCCGATAGATACTCTCAAGGGATTCGCCAGGTTTGTGATTGAAACTCTCAAAGTTCTGTCTGAGAGCACATATCACGTTTTGCATCTGGGACTGACTTCCCTCATAAAGGATTGTCAGTTTATCCTAGACAGCTTTTGCTGACGTGCAGCCCTGGACGTCCGTGAAAGCCTCGGAATCCAAAGACGATGTAACGTAAGCCAGAGCCTTTTCGCTAGCGCACTGCCAGGCTCTTTCATCGTTGGTAAGTTTGGCATCCGTCTTTGGCCTTCTAACTCCATGTTCTCCGATAGTCATCGGAATTGGAATCTCCTGATGAAGACAGGGCCACATGAGATGGTCATGGCATACCATGAACATCTTCATGCGAGCTTTCCACTGGGAGAAAAGCTCAGGTATGAATTTGGGCGGTTTTGTCAGAGTAAAACCAAAACTCCGTGGTTGAGCAGTGGAGGCAGCAGCAGGTTGAGGTGGGTTGACATTTTCACTGCTGCTTTGATTCGAGATGTGCTCTTGTGCACCTCCGGAGTTAAGGCGAGTGTTGAATAGCATACTACTTTCTTCGGCCATTGCTGAGAGTGAAAGAGTGGGATCTCTACTTAGAACAAATAGAACTTGCTTTGATACCACTTGATGGTCCCTTGGAGCCTAGAGGGGGGGGGTGAATAGGCTCTTATCGAAACTCTTTTGATTCTCTTATGACACAACACTTATCTAGTTAAGTGAAAGAATCACTGCGGAAGATAACCAGATAGTGGAAGTATTTTGTTTTATTATCAAAAGATAAATACAACAAAATAGAAGCAAACTCTTTTACACTCTGTTTACAAAAGGATTCACACACTAGCCTATATTGTCTTTGAGCTCTTATGCATACACAGGGTTGATTCAGGCTCGCTCACTCAGACATTTTTTTTCAAATATACAAGTATGAATATTTATACAAAACATTCCTAAAAGACAACCTTGGAACTTGTAGTTCCGGAATGCGTTCAGTACTAACTATTCCTCGGTAATCTCTCTGCCTTGACTGCTGCGGTTTGTGGAGCTCAAGATCTTGGGTTCGAAGAGTATAAGTGCCTTTGTGAGTTCCCAAGTATAATTAAAGTTGTGTCCACATATTCGGGTGATCCACATGTAAGATTCTTCAGGTTCTCAACAAGTTTGTCTTACATCGGGACACCACGAGCTGATAACTTTAAATGCGGTAAGTTGAAGTAGCATCTTCTTGGTCCGGTGTAATTTTCCTTACTCCGTTGCTAATGAAGCTTGGAACCTTACTCCATGTCAGTGGTTGCTTACTCCGTATCTATTTGGTACTGGAATCCTTAGTCTGTGTCAGTGCTTCCTTACTCCGTGTGAATGAGAAGGTCGGAGTGCTTATTCCGTATCAGCGCTTCTTTACTCCGCATGTAAGTTCCTTACTCCGTATGTAAGTTCCTTACTCCGTGCGAGTCTAAAGGATCGGATGGCTTACTCCGTACTAGCACATCCTTACTCCGCATGAGTGAGTGGTCCGGATTCCTTACTCCGTGCGAATAAAGACTCAGGTCCTTATTCTGCATCAGTACTTCCTTACTCCGTATGTATGGAAGACTCGGATGCCTTACTCCGTGTCTTCTTTACTTTAGTTCACTTGAGTGGAAGACTTAACTTTTTAGCTTCGTGTTAACTCTTTTACTTCGTGCGACCTTGTAGACCAAGATTCTTACTCCGCATCAGTTTGACTTAGTCCGTTTGAGATATTAAGAGTAGATTCCGTAATCCGTAGCTTTTAAGTTCTTAGTCCGTATGAATGTTCCTTATTCTATATGTATTGGTGACTTGGTTATTTACCAAGTGTTCGACAACACTCACTCTTGTCCGGATCAGGATTATGTATCCTGTCCTTAGCTTTGCTCTCACGAGTGTATCTCCGGATTAATAACATATTTTCTGTAATGATCAAAGAAACACAAAAGATCTCAAATCAAATTACATAGGGCTTTAACAGCATTATCCAAATTCTGGGCTTGATCCAACACTTATTTTACAACCATTTGTGTGTGATTGTGTGTTTATTCTAGTCCTTGCTCGGGGACGAGCAAGAGGCAAGTGTGGGGGAATTTGATGAGAACATTTTATATATATATTTTCCCCTTTCTTTTATCCATTTTTATAGCAAATTCTAATATAATTAGATGTCATTTATATAAATATGTAGTTTTGTTTCCCTTTTATGTGTTTGGTGTGTATTGGTGTGTTTTTATAGGTTTTCATCAGTTCTGGCCCAAACAGAGTTTAAAAAGGGCGAAACGGGCAACAAATAATGTTGGACAGCTAAAAAGCATTTTACACAGGCCATGGCAACGCAGTGCCTGATCATGGCAGGCGTCTTTCACTGTTCATATCGAAGTTCTTGCCATGGCCGCAAAATTAATGGCCGCCGACCTTCATAAACATTCTGGATCTCATCGCCGTGGCCACAGATTTTAGTGGCCATGGCCTTTGACGGTTTCTTATTTATTTCTGGTTAATATTCTACCATTTTTGGCAACGCGTTTGGCATTAAAAAGACATGTGCAATCCGTGGTTTGACATCGAAAAAACTCAGGAAATACAATCTAAAAACGTCTTAGAGAGAAAAGGAGGAGGAAAAATAGGTGGATATTGAAAAGAGGGTCAATTTCTTGAAAATCAAAGGAAGGACATTGGCAATTCGCGTGTGACGATTCTTTGCCCCTTAATTTGTAAGGAATTTACAGTTTAAGTTGTATGAAATCCTCAGCCATGTGTGGCTAATTTTCTTGTCTAGGGATTGGGAGTAGCCCAATCCCAATTGAATATTCTTTGCAATGATATTGTGATTGAAAAATTATTCTCTCTAATTCTTTATCTCCTTCTAGCATAAAATTATTATTGTGATTCATTTGAATAAACAAATTGCATTTCTCAAATAATTAATTGAAGGATCGAAAGATGAAAATTGATTGTTAGAACCCCGGAAAGAGAATTGGGCTTAGTGTGTCACGAAAGTAGACCATCATCCTAATGGGAATTTTGATTATCACATGAATTTAATGGGTTTGATTTTATTACAGCGTACCACGAAAGTAGGGCGTTGTTAAATTCAAATACGTCGTTATTCTTACGAAAGTAGTTGACGATTGCTAACGGATAAATCACCCTAAAGAATAAAGAGAGAATTGTTACAATTATGTTTCAATGCAGAAATAGGAAATTGGGAATCGGTGAAACCATGAACCCTAGGCGTTTGTCCTATTGAATTTTTCTCCATTTAAAAAGATATTTTCTAAATTTTAATTTAATTAATTTACTTTCTTTTCTTTAATAATTAGTTCATTAAAATCTTAAAAATCAATTGCCTAGACAATTAGCGCATGAGAATTTTAGGGATTCCTAACCCTTGTCCTTGTGGGATCGACCCGCAATCATTGGCTATATTACATTGACGTTGCTGCGTTGCGGTTTAGCGGTAGAAATACTACTATCAGCTGGCAGATCAATGTTAGCAGGGGCAAAACTTCCTCTCTGTCTATGGGCTGAAGCGGTGTCTACTGCCTGCTATGTCCAGAACAGAACTCTTATAAATAAATTTACCATGAAAACACCTTATGAGATGTGGAAAGGCCAAAAGCCTTCTATTTCACACTTCAGAACTTTTGGGTGTACTTGCTACGTACTGAACAATGGAAAAGAATCTCGGAATAAATTTGAACCAAAATCTGATGATGGGATATTTGTTGGGTATTCATTTCATAACAAGGCTTATCGGGTTTTCAATAGAAAACTCTTCAAAGTTGAAGAATCTATCCATGTGACCTTTGATGAAGCTAACCTGGATTGGTCAAAAGTTGGTTCTCCAAGTTCTAATGTTCAGGATCAAGACGACAACATTAACTACTCAAAGTTTATGAATGTTCCTGTCGCTTCTACTGACCAACCACGTGGCACCAGTGAAGAACGAAGAAATGATGCAGATGATGCTACAGATGAATCGGACTCGGGACTTCCACTTAACTCCAGACATGTTCCTTCGGATATTCAAACTACCGGAGCACCTTCAAGTCCATCCGGACTAGCTAATACAAAAATGAATAGTAATGGAGAACCGCAAAACACTCCAGAACCTATTGATATGGATAATGCTGGCCCGGAAGAAGCTCACACAGCAGACGAACAAGAACCACCTAATCTGACAGAGCTTCAAATCATTGAGTATTCACCACCACTTGCACAAAACTATAAGTGGACTCGAAACCATCCTCAAGAACAAGTGATTGGTGATCCTACTGTTGGTGTTAGAACAAGGGCAGCCACCTCCAACATGTGCCTCTACTCTTGCTTTTTGTCACAAATAGAGCCAAAGGTGGTGGAAGAAGCACTTCAAGATTCAAATTGGATAGACACCATGTAGGAAGAGTTAAATTAGTTCAAGAGGAATGATGTATGGACTCTTGTACCTAGGCCAAAGTCTCAACAAGTCATTGGAGTTAAATGGGTGTTCCGGAACAAACTTGATACGGACGGAATCGTAATCCGGAACAAAGCCCGACTAGTAGGCAAGGGTTATCGTCAAGAAGAAGGAATAGACTATGACGAAACCTTTGCCCCAGTAGCCAGACTTGAGGCAATCAGAATGTTCTTGGCATACGCTTCATACGAAAACTTTAAAGGTTATCAAATGGATGTCAAGAGTGCATTTCTAAATGGAGATCTTCAAGAGGAGGTATATATTGAACAACCTCCAGGTTTCATTGAACCAAAGGCTGGACATCTGGTCTACAAACTAAGGAAAGCCTTGTATGGATTAAAGCAAGCTCCAAGAGCCTGGTACGACACACTTTTAGAATTCTTACTTGCTCACAACTTTCAAAAAGGAAAGATTGACACCACGCTATTCTTACGGAAAGAGAAGGGACATACTCTGATCATACAGATCTACATGGATGATATCATTTTCGGATCAACTAATCCGAAGCTTTGTGATGAGTTCGCCAAGTTGATGACTGGAAAGTTTGAGATGAGTATGATGGGAGAACTGTCCTACTTCCTTGGGATCGAAGTCAAACAACTGAAGGAAGGGACCTTCATAAACCAAGCTAAGTACACTCGCGACTTAATCAAAAAGTTTGGTATGGAAGGTTCATCTCCCGTCAAAACTCCAATGCCAGTCAGTGCCAAGTTAGACCCAGATGTTGATGGCAAATCAGTTAATGTGACTGAGTACAGAGGGATGATTGGATCCTTGCTGTATCTTCTGACAAGTCGCCCGGACATAATGTTTGCAACTTGCATCTGCGCAAGATATCAGGCGAATCCCAAAGAGTCACATATGCTTCATGTAAAACGAATATTAAGGTATCTCAAAGAGACGATGAATTTGGGACTTTGGTACCCAAAAGAGTCCAACTTTGCCTTATCTGGATATTCTGATGCTGATTTTGCCGGATGTCGCATAGACAGGAAAAGCACCAATGGTACATGCCAATTCCTTGGAAACAGATTGATCTCTTGGTTCAGTAAGAAGCATAATTCCGTATCAACCTCTACTGCTGAAGCGGAATATATAGCTGCTGGGAGTTGCTGCGTACAGCTTCTCTGGATGCAAAGTCAACTTACTGACTACGGCTTCGACATGACATCTGTTCCACTCTACTGTGACAATACCAGTGCTATTGCTATCAGCAATAATCCCATCATGCATCCAAAGACTAAACATATTGAAGTCAGGCATCATTTCATTCGCGACCATGTTCTTAAAAAGCACATATCCTTGGAACATGTTGCTACTAAAGATCAACATGCGGATATACTTACAAAGCCCCTACCTGATGTAAGATTTTCTGAACTTCTTCTCAAATTAGTTATGCTTGACTTTTCTGCGTAGCTTCTCACCTATTATCCATCAGTACTTAGTCTCAGAACATGCATTGTTGTACTTCATAGTTAGTGATAGATACTAAACTTCATGTTTAACTATCTTACTTTAGTCGTTTAAATGTTCTGATATTTCTCACTAAGTTCAAATGGGAGGATGCTTGCTTATCCGGACTGATAGTGAATCAAGCAAACATAATTAAATATATATGAAACAAATCCTCTTTTGATGTCATGAATTCTACTCCATCTTCCATCTCATGTCTTATGATTTCCTGACTGACTGACATATCTAAGATGCATGGTTGAGGAATGATTTGGGATAGCTCGGATTAAAAGTGAAAATTCACTATGTCTGCCGATCAGCTGCTTAAGTGGAGTAAATCAAGGATAGGCAGCAGTTTCTCACGATTCATGTTAAACAGGAAACGTCTTAAAGGCTCTAACAGTCCACGGGGGAGAAATTGCTCTCTCTATTATCTCAGTAATAACCCTCAATTCACATTTCATGACCTCTTTCCTGGCTATCTATCTGAGGGGGAGTCATCCTCGAGAAGATCGCATCAAAATGATTCGCTGATCTCAAGGGGAGAGAATACTTCATTGAATCTTAAGTAAGGCCCCCTGTTTCAGCAAAAGGCATGACTACAGGGCGAGAGAATGCTTATTATTAAGTAATGCCTGTTGGGTCTCTAACGTCCCATAGATCAATCCCACATCGATTAGGGCGAACATTGAGGTCGTCCTAATGAGGAGGCTCATGTGCACCTTGTCACAACGCGTTTTAACGGGTCGCGGCCCGTTAGAAACAAATCCGTGCGGGCTGCGTCCCATGGGTGGGCGCGCGAGTGCCAAAGCGGACAATATTGTGATAGTGAGTGCCCTGGCCGAGGTCCAACAAGTGGTATCAGAGCCGGGTCCTCTAGACCGATGGTGGGATTTGGGGGGAGACTGTTGGGTCTCTAACGTCCCATAGATCAATCCCACATCGGTTAGGGCGAACATTGAGGTCGTCCTAATGAGGAGGCTCATGTGCACCTTATCACAACGCGTTTTAACGGGTCGCGGCCCGTTAGAAACAAATCCGTGCGGGCTGCGGCCCATGGGTGGGCGCGCGAGTGCCAAAGCGGACAATATTGTGATAGTGAGTGCCCTAGCCGAGGTCCAACAATGCCTCTCTGATATATCTCGGATGTTCTGCCCTATAACTCTCACTCATAAAGCTGATTGGACTTGCATTGTTGAATCGGAATTGTGGATTGCTTGGCTGTTATCTTCCTCTTCCTAGCATTTTAGGCATGACAGTCAGTTGTAACATCGTACATCATGTGCTCTTCTTTCCATTTTCACTCATACATTCTCTAATGGATGACGTCATATAAATCTAATTGAATCTTTACTCTTATACTCAGTATGAAGGATTGGCTATGTTGACCTATTGGATTCATGTGTTAATTATCTCAAACATACATTGATTTCAGTATGATGGCTTTCACTTCTTATGTATGTGTCTAGCACTTAACTTTTTATGCATAAGTTCTGTTTCTTCTTAGTTCGGATTGTGTGTTATTCTCCTATATTGTTTATCCGGACTAACTCGAACCTGACGAGACTTGCTCTTCAAAGCATCTATTTGTTAAGTCACAGGTTCAAATTCTCTTTGCAATTCATCGCTCTATCTTGTTTGATGTCTCGGATTTCTGAGGTGTTGTGGTACTTCACACTTTCTCAACATCAAGACAGCAAAGGAATCATCTCTACTCAACACTCTGTTCATACGGATATAGTTAGTCAGTTTTATCCGGATGTTCTTTATACGGATTATCCTTCTCCGGATGAAAGTCGGTTTATTTCCTCCTGACTCTTGGAATTCTCAATTTGCGATAAACCAAGTAATTATCTTACATCGCTTATTTTTGAGGAGGGATAATGATGGTTCATTTAATGTACGCCTCGAGCCCGATATTTTATCTTTTCAAAAATCCGGAAGTATGCCTACAGCTGTCATCTTTGAATGGTTAGCACAGCCGCCACGTCATAGGTCTATTCGACGGCACTCATCCATCACTTCTAATGACATAAGGAAGTCGGGTGGCTCACTGTTCATTTCGATTAAACTCAAGACCCACTTACTTCCACGGAAAGGATCCTATTTATCCCGCACTATCAGCGTCGACCGAGGTTATCCCTACCAACTCTCAAAACCCTAAACCCTCGCCGCACCTTTTTCCTGCAAAGATTTTCTCTCCTTCTCCATCAATCTTTCACTCTCAATGGCATCCCAAGCTCTCTATGGTGTTGTTCCTGGCCATCTTGTTGATTGGTCCGGAATCTCTGATCCTCCAGCATGGCTCCATGAGGTTCGCCAGCTACTCGAGCACAGCAACCTTTTCGCACTTGTCTCTGCCCCGGCCGATCTTCTAGTGTCGGACGTCCTGGCCTTCTATCAGCACTCTACCTCAACTGAGGAGTATATCTTTTCTGTGGTTCAAGGGGAACCTATCAAGATCACACCTCAGGTGATCCGGGACATCTTCAACCTTCCTGCCGGCGATGACATCCGGCCAAACGTTGCTGCCATGGCTGCTTCCATGGGGTGTCCTAATAAGGTGAAGGAGTACAAAATGAAGTCTTTCCATGGTCCTCACTGCTATATGGCCACCATACTCAGCCGGTGTCCTCTGGCTCACTCCACGTCTCTCGACTCGGTTCCGTACGATCTCATGCTGGTGACGTACACGGTTTTTGAGTCATTGCCACTTGACTGGGGCAACTTTCTCTTCCGGGTGATGCGGAATGGGAAACGGAACTCGTCCTTCGGACGGATTCTGTCCCTTCCGGCATCTTCATCCCGCGCACTTCCAGAGTGAACTGGTGATTCCCTTCCCGGCGACCTACTACTTCCGACATCTTACTACCAACGGGACCCTCACCGTTCGCCGCCCTCCAGTCTCCCGTGCCCTTGCTGCTGCTTCGGAACAGCAAGCTAGTTCCATTGGTGAACCTGTTGCCAGCTCGGGTCATGAAGTCAGTTCTGCTCTCCAGTCCGTCCACATCCGCATCCGGTCCATTGCCGCTCCAGCACGCTCCCGCAGTTCGCTGCACAGCGTTCGGGCTGACCCGTCTACTGCTGCAGGGCCCTCTCAGCCGCACTTCCTTGAGGTTACCACCTCCGCCTCTCCTGCTGATGTCCCTGCCTCTCTTGCTGCTGCTCTTGATGCTGCTGCTGATGCTCCCGCACCCATCTCTTCGGTCACAGCAGCTGTTGCTGCTGTTCTTCCGGACCTCCCATCTTCTCCTGCGGAAGCCTCTCCCATTCACTCTCCGAACCTCCAGGACTACCTCCACCATCTTCCCACCGACCTACTGAATGATTGCTGGCTGCACTTCAGCCTCGCCATTACTGCCGACATCCCAGAACCTACACTCCGGGTGTTTTACGCTCAACACACCCAGACCCCAGAGGAAATGCTTACTTGGAACTACTACCACGGCTTTGTAACGCCGTCTCTCCTTCAGGCTGCACCTCCTGCTGCTGCCTCCTCCAGCCCTGCCCATGACACACGAACACCTATCCCTGCTGAGGTGGGTCCCTCTTATCCTGCGGATATCCCTACCATTGACCTCTCCGGTCAAAGTGGATCTGCCGCACCTCCTGCTACTGCTGTTGTACAACCACTGTCCTCTCCTGCTGCCGCCGACTCTGCCCTTCCCACACCTGCCCCTCTTCATGCAGGCGAGTCCTCAAAAGCTCCCGCCTTTGGTCTTGGGCGCGCCTCTTTTGCCATGATTTTATCTGAGGCTGCTTTCTCCACCGAACTCGATCGCCTTGCTGAGGACAGTCGTCTTCAGACCTAGGCCCTTTCCGACCATGTCCAGGCCATGGGTGCCGAGCTTCTTTCTGCCTTCTCCTCATCCTCTCTCTCCATGGACCAGAAGCTTGAGCGGCTCACCACGTCTTTCTCTGACTTGTCTACCTCCATTGTGGACTTAACGCAAGTCGTGGCCAGTCCCTCCCGCTCTCGCCAATCTGCCAACCCGGGGGAGAAATCATCTGATCCTTCCCCTCCTTCCACTGCTGGTGTTGCCTCTCGCAAACGGTCTGCACCTGCTCTTCCTCCAGGCCTTCCGGTGCCTAAACGCAGCCATTTCTCCACTGGCCAGACCAGCTCTCCCACTCCTGCTGTTCCATCTGGTGCCATCTCCTTCCTCCCATCATACACAGAATTGCATCCGGATGATGCTGATGGGAGCATTCTTGCTGCGGCCAAGGCCTATGCCTCCTCCACCGCCAAGCATCGATGTGTGTCTGCCTCGTCCCCCTTCGAACCTCAAGATATCCAGACCATACTGTCTGAGGAGGGACAATTTTCCACTGATGACATCGACAACTATGCTCTGGCGGTAAAGATGGAGTTGAGGCTATTCCCCTCTTTACTTGAGGAAGGCCTTGATTTTGATGTTCTCCCTTGCTGGGTTGAAAACCAGTTTCCTGCTGTGGACGTTATTCTATCCTACATCTACGGTACAGCAGAAAACAGCCGACCATGGACCTCTTTGTCCATCGTTTTCATCCCTTTCCGGGTCGACTCCCCACATTTCATGCTGACTGTTTTTCTGATCAAAG
Source organism: Taxillus chinensis (assembly GCA_023512835.1). Taxonomy (NCBI): domain Eukaryota; kingdom Viridiplantae; phylum Streptophyta; class Magnoliopsida; order Santalales; family Loranthaceae; genus Taxillus; species Taxillus chinensis. The sequence continues at coordinate 21,906,158 of CM042087.1, forward strand.
AGAAGAAAATCTTGCTTCTGGATTCTCATCAGGTTGTTGACTGCCAGATTAGAAAGAATCAGATGCGGCGTCTCATTCGAACCTTGTTTGATGCAATCAGACAGAGTTCTCTCTACGGAGACTTGGATTTGCTACCTCTTGGTCAGGATGAAGTACTTATGGGGACGATCCGAAACAAGAAGAATGTGCCCCATCAACCCGATGGAAATAGTTGTGGAGCCTTTGTCTGCTACTTCCTAAAATCTGTTATCTCCTTTGATGATAACTGGAAAAATATCATCGAGTTCACCAAGAAGCAGACAATGGCACTACGAGAGCATGCAGCAAGGATGATCTTCAAATATAGTAAGCCGTATGTATCATAATTTATATCTGTACTGAGGCTTAATGTATTCCTGCTGCAACTTAGTGGAATTGTTCTCTTTAATCCTTACCTCTGTGTTATTTCTTGCTACCTTACCAGATCAGATTACAATGGGTTTGGCATATCCATATTGGGGGAGATTGTTAGATCAAACCTAGAATTTGGATAATGCGGAACAAACCCTATGTAATTTGACTCGAGATGTTTCATGTTTACTATTAAGTCTGTGCAGATAAGTTAACTCTAATCCGGACCTACTCGTGTGAGAACAAAACTAAGGACAGGATACATAATCCTGATCCGGATCATCATGAGTATCGTCATTCACTTGGTACATAACCGAGTCTTCATCCGGAGTAAGGACTTTTCGTGCGGACTAAATACTTGACAAAACGACTTGAGGAACCCGTGTCTAACTCTCAACTTGACTAAGTCAATTGATACGAAATAAGATTCCAAGTCTATCACTCGCACGGAATAAGAGAGACTTGTTGCGGAGAGAGAATCGAAATTGTCACTCCACTGGACTAAAGAAAAGGAAGACACGGACTAAGAAATCTGAATCTCATTCGAACAGAGTAAGGACAATTGTTGCGGAGTAAGGACAACAAATGCGGAATAAGGAATCCGACCCATTACTCATGTGGAGTAAGGATTCACTGATACGGAGTAAGCATTCAGTACCTACTTTATGCGGAGTAAGGAAGCGCTGATGCGGAATAAGCTCTCCGAGCCTATACTTCATGCGGAGTAAGAGGCGCTGACATGGAACAAGGATTCCAGGACTTCATTCATACGGAGTACGCAACCACTGACACCGAGTAACGATCCGAGCTTCACTGATACAGAGTAAGGAACCTTATGACAGACTAAGAAGACGCTGCTTCATCATTTCCAAGCCGCTTTTATTGCAATCAGCTCGCTTCATCCCGATGTAAAACAAACCCATTGAAAACCTAAATTCTTACACGTGGATCATGTAGAGATGTGGACGTGATCTCAAATGCAATTGGAATCAAGCAAGAATTCACCACAACTTATGTTTCCAATATTTCGAGCTCCACATCCGCAGCAGTTAAAGCTTCAGCATTTTCCGATGAAGAATGCTTCACACTACTCAGAAAATGCAGTTCCAAGATAGATTCCTAAGATGTCTATATATACCTGAAGCAATGTAAAATATATATACGCGCGCGCTTACTAATACTCAAATACTTACAAGCGTGTATCGTGTGAAATAGCTTATACAGAGATTTATAGCCAAGTGTGTGTAATCATAACAGAGTGTTGTGTTGTAATCAGCTAAAGCGTTGTTTTGCTCCGTTGTAATTATCTTCAGATAATAAAGCAACATACTTCCACTACCTGGTTAATCTTCCGCACTGATTTTATCTGTTTAACCAGAGTGAGTGTCTAGCCATTAAGAGAGAGAAAGAATTTTCAAAGAGCCTATTCACCCCCCCCCCCCCTATAGGCTCTCCGGGACCAACAGATTATTCACTCTACTATTTTCCTCACACAACCCTTTTATTACACATAAACAGCAATAGGGTTGGTTTTGTTGTGTTTTTTTTTAAACAAGAACAATACTCAACATCACAAACTGAAATACTTGAATCACTAACACCACACACCAAACACTGAGCCACTAACAGGTACTTCTTATGCCTAATTAACTCCAACCATTAAATAGCTAGTATTGAATATTAAGAGCAAATTGATAACCCAATAACCCATAAAATACACTCAAAGGCAAGATAATGGTGCTCTCAAAAAGTATATGTCTATTCTACACTCAACTTCAGGGTTTACAAAGCTCATCCTAACATAACATGCTCAGCTTACTATTCAAATGTCAGCTCTAAAATCATGGTGATATCATACAAAAAGTAAAGACATGCTCAACTAACTTATAACACACCTTAACGACTGAAACATCTTTATCACAACAGGATACTAAGGTGGTCAATATAGTCAACCAGAATTACATACCCTTGTAGCCATGCACCTCATAGGCAAAACATACATTCACAGCAAAAACATAAAAAAAAAAAAAACAAATCATGCATGCAACCACACAAGCAACCGGTTCAAGGGAACCCCCCCCCCCCCCCCCCACACACACACACTTAAACTATGTGATGTCCTCAGAGCATGGGAAAAGGAAAAAGGAATAAAACCGTTACCGGTTGGTGGGTACGCTGTAGTAGAAGAGAACACGGGCCACCATTCTCCTAAGGCGTGCTACAAAGTCAACAGATGTTTCTCCTGTGATCGCCCAAGTATCCTTATGCTGCAATAGAGCTATCAAATAATAACACACAAAAATCCACAACTGAATTGATCAGGATGTTGGGGAAGCTCCATTTCATTGAAGTGCACAAGAGGAAACTTGGATTTCAACAGCCCTTCTTTTCTGAGTGCGTTTTTGATTTTTTTTCAAGAAACCATGGACGAGCTTCTTCTTTCGTGTGGAAAACCCATGGGCTTGGCTCGGGTCATAAAGGACTGCATGGCCCACACTCAAGTCCAACTGCAAGAGTACGAAGTGTCGATCAAGGAGGACCGGTATAAGAACCTCATGGACCTGGTGCCAAGAGCAATGTCCTTCTGCTGCTCCATTCATCCGCCGGCGGAAAATGTGCTCCTCTAATGGCTGCTCATATATCTCGCACAGCATGATGGAGGTGTACTAAGCCATAGGATAGTCATTGGGCTCAGCCTCCACCACGTGTCGCATCGTATGACAGAATAAGTAAACGTCATCAGCAGATAAGTACTCATCAGCTAGGATACGCTGCAAATAGGATGACGTGAAGACTTCGAAATCACGCGTAAAGCGTGCTTGCAAGGTGTCTCCGTGAGTAAACTGCTGAAAAGCAGCTGTGGCATCAGCAGTGGAGAGGGCCGGATTGAGATGAATATAGATGGGCTCCCCGAGGTTATCTTCCTGGGGAGCGTCTGATGAAGCGCCGGACCACCATTGCAATGGCTGGATTAAAGGAACAAGAGCCTGTGAAGAGCTGGGCCCTGCTGGTGGTGTAAAATAAACAGGAGCTGTTGACAGAAAGGGTGGAGCTGTGTAGGGCTCCGCTGCTTGTGGATACTGTGGATACTCTGGTGTCTCTTCGCTATGTGCTGCGGGCTGCTGTACCAGAGGTGATGGTGCGTCAAATGGATCCTCCACATGAGGTGTAGGAGTTTTCGTCTTCTTCTTCCCCAGGGCCTTCCAGATCTTACCGAGCAAACCTTTGACTTCCTTCTGCTCCTTGAGGATGAGAGTTTGATTTTTCTTCAGCAGCCCGATCTCCTGAGCGGTTTCCGCCTGTGCCTCCTGTAGTTGAGCAGTTTACCTCCGTAAATCTTCATAAGAGGCAGCTGGAGTTGGCTCCGGGGCTTCCCATGGTCGGGCAGATGGACGAGAGGTTTCTTGTTGGTCATGAGCGATGTACTCGAGCAACTCCTCCAGCTGAAGTCTTGTGATGTGGCCATTAGTGAAAGCCCAGTTAAGAACATCAGCTTCACTGATAACTTGGCCACTGATGCCTTGGAAGAAGTTGTAGACTTCCTCCTTGTGAACGTTGAACTGCATGTACATGGCAGTTAACTGGAAGATGTGCTGTCGGTGGGCGTTCATGGGAGTAGAGGTGTCCCTAAACTGCTCAGTGGGTCGCTCCATATGCACGCTGCAGGGATCTTGGGTACTTTTGACCTGATCTTGGGTATGGATTGGCTTATGGCTTTCCAGGCCAAGATAGATTGTTATCAGCGGCATGTATCCTTCGTGACACCTGTAGGGACCTCTTGCACCCTGCAGGGGGAGTGGGACTGTGAGGCGAGTCGAGCTGGGCCAGTGTTGGACCAGTGGGGTGCCATTACCCACAGGTTGGTAGCCCTGACCTTTGCTAAGGAAGGGAAAGTGGAAAAGAGAGTGTGGCCAGCTGTCGTTGACCAATTTCAGGATGTCTTTCCTGACCAGTTGAGGAGTCTACCTCCTAAGAGAAGTGTGGAGTTCACCATTGAGTTGGTACCGGGGACTGGTCCGATTTCCCAAGTAGCTTACCGTATGGGACCAGCTGAGATGAGGGAGCTCTAGAGGCAAATAGAGGAGTTGGTGAACCAGGGGTATATCAGACCGAGTACCTCACCCTGGGGTGCTCCGGTGCTCTTTGCAAAGAAGGCAGATGGTACGCTTCGCCTCTGCATAGATTATAGGAAGCTGAATTTGGTGACTGTGAAGAATAAGTATCTGTTGCCTCGGATAGATGACCTATTCGATCAGTTGAGTGGGGCCCGGTGGTTTTCCAAGATAGATCTAGGATCGGGGTATCACCAGTTAAGGGTTAGGGAGGAGGACATCCCTAAGACGGCTTTTCGGTGTAGGTATGGGCACTATGAGTGGGTAGTGATGCCTTTCAGGCTCACTAATGCACCAGCAATGTTCATGCATTTGATGAACCAAGTCTTTGCTCCATATTTGAGGCTCTCAAAAACCCGTTTGACCACTGCACCTGTGTTGAGATTACCCAGGGAGGATATCCCATATGAAGTGTATTGTGATGCGTCCAGGGTTGGTTTGGGGTGTGTGCTTATGCAGGAGCACAGTGTGGTAGCTTATGGGTCGAGGCAGCTGAAACCTCATGAGCAGAATTATCCTACTCATGATCTTGAGTTGGCAGCTGTTATTTTTGCCCTGAAGAGTTGGCAGCATTATCTCTTGGGAGAAAAGTTCGTGGTGTTCTCATATCACAAGAGTCTTCAGTACATCTTTACTCAGAAGGACTTGAATTTGAGGCAAAGGAGATGGGTAGAGTACTTGCAGACTTTCGACTTTACTCTTGCCTATACCCCGGGCAAGGGCAATGTGGTGGCTGATGCGTTAAGCAGGAAGGGGAAGGCTAAGGTGGTCGTGAGAGAGTGGAAGTTGATGGAGCAGTTGGTGATGTTGCAGTTGTAGCCTATTGCTCGTGATGGTGGGACAGTCCTAAGTCCTATTGTTGTTATGCTCGACCTGTACCAGCGAGTCCGGGAGGGACAATTAGGGGATATTGCGTGTGAGGTTCTTCGTGCCCGTATTGAGGCTGGTGAGCTATCTGAGGATTGGACAGAGGGTCCTGAGCATGAGTTATCTTTTCAGGGGCGGCTAGCAGTGGCTTCTTCTCTCAGAGATGAGGTGATGAGGGAGTTTCATCAGTCCCGAGTTATTGTGCATCCTGGGGGTACGAAGATGTACCATGCACTTCGGAGACATTTTTGGTGGCCCGGGATGAAACGTGATATAGCTGCTTTTGTTTCGAGGTGCCTCACGTGTCAGCAGGTGAATGCTGAGCACCAACGGCCAGCAAGTATGTTGCAACCATTACCGATCGCAGAGTGGAAGTGGGACCACATAGCGATGGACTTTGTGACGGGTCTTCCACCCACCACTGGGAGGAAAGACATGATATGGGTGATTGTAGATCGGCTAACGAAATCAGCCCATTTTCTTGCCGTTCGAGAGCAGAACTCCATTGGGGTATTGAGCCAGCTATATGTGAATGAGGTTGTGTGACTGCATGGAGTACCATCGTCGATTGTGTCTGACCGAGACTCGCGGTTCACTTCCCGTTTATGGGCAGGCTTGCAGGAGGCAATGGGGACAAAGCTTAACTTGAGTACAACCTTTCACCCGGAGACTGACGGGCAAACAGAGAGGACGAACCAGACATTGGAGGACATGTTGCGGGCCTGTGTGCTAGATTTTGGGGGTTCGTGGGCAACTCATCTTCCTTTGGTGGAGTTTGCCTACAATAACAGTTATCAAGCATCCATTGGGATGGCTCCTTTTGAGGCGTTGTATGGCAAGCCGTGTCGATCACCTTTGTGTTGGACCGAGGTAGGAGAGGCAGCTCTCTTGGGACCACAGTTGGTTCAAGAGGCTACCGAGAAGGTTAAGTTGATTCATCAGCGGTTGTTATCATCTCAAAGTCGGTAGAAATCCTATACGGATCAGCGGTGGCGACCTTTGGAGTTTTCCGTGGGAGATCATGTGTTTCTCTGTGTTTCCCCACGTCGTGGTCATCGACGGTTTGGCCGACGTTCCAAGCTATCTCCGCGATTCATTGGTCCTTTTGAGGTTATAGCTCATGTGGGGCCAGTAGCTTACCAGTTAGCATTGCCACCGCAATTGAGTCGGGTGCACAATGTGTTCCATGTGTCCCAGTTGCGGAAGTATCATCCTGACCCCACTCATATGCTCGATTAGGGGACATTGGACATTGAAGATGACATGTCCGTTGTTGAGGCCCCTATCCGTATCCTAGATCGCGGGAGAAACTTTTGCGTGGTCGTGCTATTCTTTTGGTTCGCGTGCTGTGGCAGCACCGTGGCATTAAGGAGGAGACATGGGAACGTGAGTCCGTGATGCGTGAGAAGTACCCAGAGTTGTTCGAGGACGAACAATCTTAAAGGTGGGAGGCGGCTGTAGTGATGTGCTTTCTTGTAATTGGTTGTTTATGATTTTGGGTATTTTTATTGTCTTTTAGACATGTGTATTTATATTTGTGTATTTGTGACATGTGGGTATGTGTTATATGCGTTGTGATGTATGTGATTATGGATTGTGGTGGTATTTTGTTGAGTTTGCAGACATATGTCATGTTTTGTGTTGTGTGCGGAGTATGACCCATTTGGGTGTTGTGGCATGCTGTATTGCGACTAGGTGGTATGTGTTTGTTTTCCTTGCATGTTGTTTCTTTTCGAGGACGAAAAGTCTTAAGGGGGAGAGGATGTAATGACCCGTGTTTTGGGATGTGTGGAGTTAGTGACAGTTTTGCCTTTTGAGTGGCAATTTTCTAGTTTTTGGGGAACTTCTACTCATGGACTTCAGCCAAATCATTTTATTTACCAAATAGGTTTTGATGAAAAAGGGCAGCCTAGGGAGGCAGAAATAAAGTGCACGTCATATGGGGCATTATGACGTGCAAGGTTTTTATTGTATGCCTGCCTTCTACATGATGCAAGGAAGCTTGGGGTAGAATTTCACAGCATTTGGAGCTGCACGTCATATGGGGATATGATGTGCATTATGGCGTGTAGCCATATTTTTGTACCATCACCTTAGTTTTGTTATTCTAATCATCTTTTCCCAAAGGACCATGTTGGAATTATGAGTATTTTGTCTTGTATGGATGCGGAAAGGCTGTAGCTTGTGCAATCAAAACTACATTGTTTTGATGTTGGGTTTCACTTAATCAAAACTACATCATTTTGATGTTTTGGTATCTATATAAAGGGGTTTAGGCTTCAGGCTTAGGTTTAGGGTTCTTTTGGTTTCTTTTGCCGTCGCAGTCGCCACAGAGAGAGAGAGAGAGAGAGAGAGAGAGAGAGAGAGAGAGAGAGAGAGAGAGAGAGAGAGAGAGAGAGAGAGAGAGAGAGAGAGAGAGAGAGAGGGAACCTCCAGATCATTGCCGTGGTGGTTTGCGTGGGTGGACGGTGTCTAGCGTGGAGGCAGGAGCAGAAGGACACTTGCAAGGTAGGGGTTCTGTTCTTCCTTGGACCTATCCCAGGGTTATGGCCTTGTGGTAGGCGATTGGTAATCTGAATATATTATATGTAAATCCATATAGGTGTGATCTCCTATATGGATGTTGGCCTTCAGTGGCGTGTATGTGTTTGATATTATGCCTGTGAGGCTATGCATATTATGTGTTTGATATTATACCTATGAGGCCATGCATGTTATGCGATTGATGTTAGGCCGGTGTGATTATGCCTGAAAAGTGTTTGATGTTATGCCCGTGAGGATACGTATGCTAAGTGTTTGATGTTATGCCAGTGTATATATGCATGTTCAGTGTTTGATGTTATTCCTGAATGGATGAGATGTATATTAAGTGTTTGGTGTTATGACAGTGAGACTGACTGTGGAGCCTAAGAAGCTTGAGAGGCTGAGGCAAAGTCTGTGGAGCCTAAGAAGCCTGAGAGGCTAAGGCAATGCTTGTGTACCTAAGGAGCCTGAGAGGCTGAGTTAATGTCAGTGAGACTGATTGAGGAGCCTGAGAGGTTGAGTCACTGTCAGTGAGACTGACTGAGGAGCCTGAGAGGCTGAGTCACTGTCAGTGGGACTGACTGAGGAGCCTTTGTGGCTGGGGCAATGGTTATACTTGTTTTGTGGCTTGTTGTGTATAGTATTGATTATGACCTGTTTTAAATGTAATTGCCACGACACCGCACCTGTGCACATCTTCATGTAGGTGGTAGGAGCATGGGATGGGTTGGGGAGACATGATCCCTACTGAGCTGTGGTTGCTCACCCCTCATACTGTGGTGTGTTTTCTTGCAGGAACCTACAAGCATTAGGTGGGAACACCAAGGTGGGAGACAGTTCTATTTTGTGGCTTTGTTTTATGTTATTTGTGTTATGTATTCCCGTTGAGGCCTTGTAACCCCAGTGGGGAGATGTTGTAATGAGGTTTGAAACATAATAAAGGCATGTGGTTTGGTTGTAAATGTTTATGGTAGTTTGAATTTATTAAATATATGATTTTGTCTTTCTGAATATATCTTGTGAAGGTGTATGTTGTCCAGTGTGGGAAAGTAGTATCCTACCCCTTTATCCACCGTGTGGGTAAAGGGGGAGTCACGAACCGGTTTCCTCGGGTTGGAAATCCGGGGCGTGACAGCAAGCCACACTGTTCTGTTTACGGCTCAACCATGCAACACACTTTGAACCCAGATAAAAACTGCGGCCACTAGTAGATCGTCTGTCATCTATGTTTCTAGCCCAGTCTGCATCAGTGTAAGCCTGTAACTCAATTGAATCCTTAGAGGGATACCATAACCCCATCTCTAATGTACCATTTAGGTATCTAAGGATTCTCTTGACTGCCAGCAAGTGAGACTCCTTCGGATTAACTTGATATCGACTTGCTTGACACACAACTTGCATAAGATCAGGTTGGGAGGCTGTAATGTATAGGAGGCTTCCAATCATGCCTCGATACTTTTTTTGATTTACACTCTTGCCTTCCTGATCTTTGTGTAATTTGCATCCTGTAAGCATTGGTGTTCCAACAGGCCTGCTATCATTCATTCCATACTTCTATAACAGTTTTCTGGTATACTTGTGCTATGATATAAAGATTCCTTTAGCAGTCTACCTGATCTATAATCCCAAGAAGTATGTTAACTCACCTATGAGTGACATTTCAAATTCATCACTCATTTTTTTGGAAAATTCTTCACATAGCCCTGAGTGACTGCCTCTGAATATGATGTCATTTACATAGGCTATGGCAGCCAGCTGACCTCTATCAGAATTCAATATATATAAATTATGATCCACTGTTCCTCTACTGAAGTTCATTTTCTGTAGATACCCATCCAGTCGGCTGTACCATGCCCTAGGAGCCTGCTTCAGGCCATACAAGGTTTTATTTAACCTACATATATGTGTCTCATCATCAGCAATCTGTACTCCATCTGGTTGCTCAATATAAACTTCCTCTTTCAGCAATCCATTCAGAAATGCAAACTTCACATCCATTTGATAGACTTTGAACCTCTTGTGTGCTGCCAATGCAAGAAACATCCTAATCGTTTCTAACCTTGCTACTGGTGCAAATGTTTCATCAACATCCATACCCTTAATCTGAGAGTATCCTTTGCATACCAGTCTAGCCTTGTTCTTAATAACCTTGCCATCTTCATTCAATTTATTTCTGAACACCCACTTTGTTTTGATGACATTTTTACTCTTTGGTCTAGGAACCAGCTCCCATGTTTTGTTCTTTTCAATTTGGTCCAGCTCATCATTCATTGTTGTGACCCAAGCTTCATCCTCTACTGCTTCTCCAGCTTTTTTGGGCTCTATCTGAGAGAGCAAGGCAGTAGCCCTTGTAAACTTTCTTTTGGTAGTTACACCTGCTTGGGGATCACCAAGGACCTGATCCTTGTCATGCACACTGGACCATGTCCTCCTGGTCTTTTTGGTTGAATTTTCTCCAGGGTTGGACTCTTCCTTCTCTTCTTCATCAAACTTCTCTGAGTCTGTGTCCTCATCTTTCTTTTCCTTTTCATGCTCAGTCTCTTCTTCCATCTGAGGTTCTGCTACTTCTAAATCTGGATTCTCATCCTCGGTTACATCCTTCTTCCAATTTTCATCCACTTTAACTTCACTTGAAGTTATAACTTTTCCAAGTCTTGGAAGAAAGACTCTATATCCCTTTGTCTGATATGAGTATCCAACGAATGTCCCTTCCTCAGATCTGGCATGAAACTTTCCACTTCCTTGCTCCTTTATCTTCACGAAGCAAGGACTTCCAAATATTCTGAAGTATTTGGCTGTTGACTTCTTCCCACACCATAATTCATAGGGTGTGCAGTCTGTTCTTGTTCTTAATGTTACTCTGTTCAGAAGATGTACTGCTGTTCTTGTTGCCTCTGTCCAAAACCTTGCATGAAGATTAGCTTCCAATAGAAGAGTTCTGCCTATTTCAATGACAGCCCTATTCTTCCTTTCAATGACCCCATTTTGTTGTGGAGTTCTTGCTGCTGACATTTGATGCTTAATCTCATGTTTATTCAGATATCTCTCAAAGGCTTCATTTGTAAACTCAGTACCCTGATCAGATCTCAGAATCTTTATCTTTCGACCACAGTCATTTTCAGTCATTCTCCTATACTTCTTGAAACAGTCTAGAGCTTCTGTCTTGTGCTTCAAGTACATTATGCATGTTCTTCTGGTGAAATCATCCACAAATAGAATGAAATACCTTTCACCATTAAGTCTCTTGTTCCTCATTGGTCCACACAGGTCTGTATACACAATGTCTAGAGCTGCTTCTGAACTATACTCCTTCACATGGTAGTGAAATCTGGTTTGTTTTCCATATAAGCATGCTGAGCAAACATGCTCTCTTTCTCTTTTAATATCTGGGAGATCTCTAATAGCCTTGCAATTTACAAGTCTTCTCATGTTCTTCTGATTCAGATGTCCCAATCTTCTGTGCCAGAGTTCATTTTCTTCTACCTTTCTAATATGACTGCTATGACTTTTGTTTTCATCAATGACATACAAGTCCCCATCTGCCCTTCTTCTAGCTACTACTGTATTGCCATTTTCTCTTTTCACCTGACAACCAGTTTTAGTAAAGGTCACTTCATGACCTGCATCACATAGCTGACTGACGGATGCTAAATTGTATTTCAATCCTTCAACATGCATAACATCCTTCAGCTTATTCTTTCCCCATTTGGCCGATCTTGATGAGCTATCATTGCCAAACCTTACTTTACCAGATTTGTCTTTGTTTACATCTGACAGTTTCTTCAGGTCACCAGTCACGTGACCTGAGCAGCCACTATCAAGGATCCACTGTCTGTCCTTGATGCCTGCTTTCAATGCAATCTCAGCAATGTGAGCAACTTCTTTCCCTTTAGCCATGTAGACTTGTTTTACTTTAGACTTGAAGCACTCCCCCTAAGATTTAATTTTAATTTTTCTATATTTTAAAATAATATAAGCATAATATTATGAGGGGAGGGGAGACGGTACGGTGGCAGGGGAAGGGAATCATGCATCTGCATCGATGGCAGTGGAGGGGAATTGTTCGTCCGCATCACCGGTCTGCATCGATGGCGTCGCCGATCTTGCCTCTCATTCGTCAATAGCGTCACCTTTGGTTCGCCAATCTCGCCATTGGTTTGCCTCTCCGTCGATGGCGTCACCTCTACATCAATCTGCATCGAGGGCGTCGTCGATCTCACCTATGGTTTGTACTCGTAGATGGCACCACCTCTGGTTCATTTCCACGAGAGATGGTCAAGTTGGAGATGGCAAGTGTCGGGGTGGGCGAAATGGAGAAGCCGAGAAGGAAGAAAGTGTGATAAAAAATAGCAAACATGTTGAAGGACTAAATTGGCGAGTCATTTGGCGACACGATTAGGCATGGCAGTTAAGAGCCTATTGTTGGTAGGTAGGTTTTGCATTTTTAGCTAAAATTTGCATTTGTTGGGCTGGATGGGAGTGCTCTGAAATGTACACGGTGGAACTGGCGAGGCCTTTCTTGGCATGTACGATGTCTCACTGATCTCTCAACCCTTGTCTCGCCCCGAATCGATTGGATGAGATCCTTTTCACCACTAACCATGGCGTCTTTGCTTCCAACACCAGATTCATTCAACATTGGACATACAATGTGTTCTGAGATCAATGAGAATGTGGTTGTCCCGAGTCATTGTTAACCCTTGTAATGGTGAAGTGTGGGTCGATGGAGGAGCATGGTGCCGCGACATTTAGCCGTTGATCGTGGTTGCAATTAGTTGTGGATTGTAGCCCGTGGTGGTCAATAAACAACATATCATGGTTATCATCTATTTTCAGTGACTTTCGATTTGCAGTGGAGTGCATTTAGGGACTAACTTTCTGTTTTTTTCGTTAACCTCTACCCTGATGGCTTTGAATTTAATTAGGGCTGGAATAATAAGGTATTGATTGAGTGGGAGGTTTCTTCATTGATTTGCAAATGGGTTTTAATTAGGGCTGGAATAATAGGGTATTGATTGAGTGGGAGGTTTCTCCGTTGATTTGCAAATGGATTTTAATTAGGGCTGGAATAATGGACGTGAGTTTGTCTTGATTTAGATTCTTTTGCTTGGATGGGGAAAATAGTGAGGGCTTGCAGAACCGATGTAGGGGATACTTACCAAAAAAGATAATGTTAATTACCATGTTCTTGATCAAATAAGCTATAAAGGGGTGAATTTCACATATTCAATTTGTAACTAGTGAGTAGTGAAACTCATTTACTTAGGAAATTATGAAATAAATAAATATATAATTTTGAAAAATTTAATTTGAATTAATAGATTTATATATAATGATTCAGATTAAATTTTCATTAAATCGTAAGTAGAATTATAATTAAATGAAACTCAAATCTAAACGTTCATCCAATACCTTAGATTAAAGTTTTAACCAAATGAGATCGAAAAATCTCATTCTACCCTGACTCATATATATATATATAATTTTCATATATGCCATAGATGAGAATTGTAAATTTGAAATTCTAGGTATGTTTGTTTTAACTGTTTTTAGTTTTTATTTTCAAATTGTGATATAGTTATTTTTGCATAATATCTCTCTCTCTCTCTCTCTCTCTCTCTCTCTCTCTCTCTCTCTCTCTCTCTCTCTCTCTCTCTCTCTCTCTCTGTGTGTGTGTGTGTGTGTGCACGCGCGCGCGTGTGCGTGTGCGTGCGTGTGTGTGTGTGTGCGTGCGTGCGTGTGCGTGCGTGTGTGCGTGTGTGTGTGCGTGCGTGCGCGTGCGTGTGTCGCGTGTGTGCGTGTGTGTGTGTGTGTGTGTGTGCGTGCGCGTGCGCGTGTGCGCGTGCGTGTGTGTGTGTGTGTGTGTGCGCATGCGTGTGCGCGTGTGCGTGTGTGTGTGCGTGTGTGCGCGTGTGTGTGTGTGTGTGTGTGTGTGTGTGTGTGTGTGTGTGTGTGTGTGTGTGTGTGTGTGTGTGTGTGTGCGTGTGTGTGCGTGTGTGCGTGTGTGTGCGTGTGCGTGTGCGTGTGTGCGTGTGCGTGTGTGCGTGTGTGTGCGTGTGCGCGTGCATGCGTGCGCGCGTGCATGCTGCGTGTGTGTGTGCGTGTGTGTGTGATAGATGAGAATTGTAAAATATGATAGTTATTTTCGAATAAAAAAATAAAAATAATAAAATATTATTTATAATGAAATTAAATTTTATTTATTTATAAATTTATATACCTAAAAATAATTATTTTATTTTGAGAATAAAAATAAAAAGAAGCCTAATTAAAACTTGTCCTAACTTATCAAAAAAATATTTTAAAAAAATCTATTAATTAGACTTTAAAGAATGCCCTAGCCCCTAGTGAAAACTGCACCCGAGCCAACCAGGATTCAACAAGTGAATGGCTGTACAACCATTGGTAAATGGCTGTACAACCAGATTGGCATATAGGTACGTAGGGTCCACCTTGAATGGACACAAAATGCAAATTTTGGAAGCTTAACCCAGAATCCACATTGAATTTAAGAAAATCAGGAGGGACCGAGGGAGATAGGAAGAGGGACACTAGAGGTTAGGTTTTGGCCAAACACCCCCCCCCCCCCCCCCCCCCGCTTCACTTTTAAAAGAACAAACGGCTCATGTGAAGGCCAATTTGACCAAATGTCGATTGTTGGGAATCGATATACACTGGACTTTCATAAAATGTTGACATTTTAGATACCCACCCTACCCGTGCTCTCTTTGAAATCACTGTTATAGCTATTGCCTATCAGTGGATCGATGGATCTGTGTTTGAGGGACGGGGGAGGTTTCTCTCTGCCTTGTATCTAATATTGCGCCTCTCATCACCCAGGCCCACAATTTTTTGTTGTCAACTACGTGGTACATTCCAACTTGCATAACTTATATTCACACAGCTATAAAATTTGCACATAATACAACTGCTGTTGAGCTCAAATTTAGATCATTGAATAAAATTCATAATTTAAATATCTGATTTACAACAATAATACTAGTATTATTAATTAAAATTCTTGATAATAATAAACTTAACTTTCAATTAACAAATATTAATAGTGTTAATTAGAAATTATTAATCCTGAAATACGATATTGCAAGGGAAGAAAATTATAAAATCAAAAGTTTTTATATTCCATCTAGGTTTTGGGGTGCATGAATTTGATGATTAACTTAGATTATAAAATTGCAGAATTCTTTGACGAGGCTAGAAAGAAAGAAAATGTTGGAATTTCATTTTCCGTAACAATGCCACCTCCTTGTCGTGGACGGTAACGCGCACGCGCCTCCACGTATAAGCCAACGAGTTTGATGCTACTGCACGTCATAACTGTGCCTTCCAAGTTACCAAATACAAACCAAACATTCCGTCTGCGTTGTCCCCTTACTGTCCTCCGAGGATGCATTTATTTGACTTCAATCAAGGTTAAAAACATTAAAAATCTTTTTAATTTCTTAAAAATACACTCTCTTTTTTTATTACCTCAACTCTAAAATTGATATAAAATTAACATATCCTTCGTTTCCATATAAATTATTAATCTATTTTTTTTATTTTCATAGGACTAAGTATAGTGGCAAAATTACATTTACATGTCCATCTATAATGAGATTGTGGATTGTTTTTGTTGGGTGAGATACAAGGTTCGAACTTATAATCTCATAAGCAATGGACATGTACATCATGCAAATTTCGTAGGAACGATTTAACGAACGTTAATTATGTATGCATGTACGTTGGTTTGGTACCAAGATCTAGAATTCCAACGTCATCAGATGACGTGGCAGGAGACAGGCCGATCCCAAGGGGTTTCGCATTCCTTTAAAATAAGTATCCGGTTCACTCCACTCCAGTCCCAGTCCCATAAGCTGAAGAGTGATGAGGGATCAGTGGGGTCACTCGCCGCCTCAATCCTCCTCCTTCAACCGCAACCGTTGATTTTAGCTCCTCCCTACCCTGCTCTGTGCTCTGCTCCAAACCCGACAATGGACCCTCCGCTAGTCAACGACTCCTCTTTCTCCGCCGCCAACCTCCCCTCCTACAGCTTGGCCGAGATATGGCAATTTCCAGTCGCCTCCGCCACAGAGGATGGACTCTCCGGCGACAAGGCCCTGGCGCTGCGGATGGGCGGCTTCGGAGAGGGGACTTCCAACCGCGACGCGTCGGCGGAGGAGTCGACGGTGACAGAGCAGAGCGGCAGCCGCGGAAAGCGGCGCGACGCCACCGCCTCCGAGGACGAGTCGTCGAAGCTCGTATCCACCAGCAGTGGCCCTGACATGGTGCGTGTCCTCGGATACCGCGAAGCTCGTTAATTTGGTTCCGGAAATTAAAGAATTAAAAGAATCCGAGCTCGGCGCACTATTTCTTCATTTTTCTCAGCTCACAGGAAAAAAAAAACACATTTTCCATCTTTTTCCCTGTTGATTGGAATTGGATCGTACTACACTTTTAGTCCTTGAACTGAGTATAACTTAATTTTGGGTAATGCTATATTTGCCAAGAAACTCTCATCATTTTAATTTTCCAGCAAGATGGGTGGACCTTGCTGGTGTTTTTACTTTTAGGAATTAAGTCGTGGATTTTGTTTGTTTGGTCGTTCCTTCTTTCGTTTGTTTTCTGATAGGATTTAACGCATTTTATAAATAAATAAATAAAATTTGGGGGTTGTCTTCAAAGTTCAAAGTGGGTTTTGTTGAACTGGGACAGAACATTTCGATCCCCAAGCGCTTTAAAATGGGTGGATCTAGGGACGAAAATGATGGAACAAGGATTGAGGCAGGGACAAGTTCAAGGGGCGGTAAAAACACACTCGAAGAATCGAAATCATCGGAACCGCCCAAGCAAGACTATATCCATGTGAGAGCAAGACGAGGTCAAGCCACTGATAGCCACAGTCTAGCTGAGAGGGTAAGTATTTTTATTTATTTTGGTTGTTTATTAAAAGCAAGTTTGGATTTGATGAAATAAAATTCATGACAATGGATTCGTGGGGGAACATGGGTCTGATGAAGTTAAGTTCAGACCGAGATGTGTGTTTAAAAAAACTGTTGATCTGCTATTTGTGTTTCTGATCTTACTGTGGCAAAAGGGGCGGTGGCTGTGGTGTATGTATCCACATAATTTTGAGCCATGTTGCTCAGAAATTATTTTATGCATTTTGACAGGCTAGGAGAGAAAAAATCAGTGAGAGAATGAAGATTCTCCAAGATTTGGTCCCTGGATGTAATAAGGTAGCTGTGTTATTATTATTTTTTGTAAGTTTTCTATGATCATTGGCAAGAGAAATATTTTAATGACAATAGATTAAGGCCTTATATTGTTGTTTCTGTCGGATTTTCTAAGACCGTATGCTGGCATGCTTTTTCATTTTATCAGGTTATTGGAAAAGCACTTGTTCTCGATGAGATAATCAACTACATCCAGTCACTACAGCGTCAAGTTGAGGTATGCCGCTTCAATCTAGTGTTGTTTCCTATTTCATAGTATCCATCATTTATTCCATTGAACCCAGAATCCGAATCTGTACTTTGTTGGATATTTCAGTTTCTGTCGATGAAGCTAGAGGCAGTTAATGCAAGGATGAACCCAACCATTGAAGGATTTACTCCAAAAGAGGTATGTCCAAGTGCAGGCAACTGATTATATACGTTAAGGCTGCTAGTATATTTGAAAATTAACACATAGTATGGGACTGCTTTTTCTTATAATGAAACCGTCATTGTGAGTTGGGTGCATAATTTTACCGTCTCAAACTTATGTTTTGAATTCATCATAGCGATAATATTTTACTACTTCCATCTTACCCTAGTTAACCTGCTAGTGGTGAAAATCATTGAACCTTGTCACAGATGACTGTGCCCTGCCACTCTCATCTCCTCAAATAGGCAACTACTTTGTATGTGAAAATTAGAAATGCTACGTGGCAGAAGCACGAATTGCTCCTAGGGTATATTATCTAACTCAGTAGCTTGTTTTGGCAGCTTGGAGCACAGACATTTGATGCTCCTGGAATGATATATGGCTCGCACACCACAAGAGAATATGCTCAGGAATCGTCACAACCCGAGCGGCTGCATATGCAGCCTGGTGGCAATTTTGGAAGGGCAACGTGATTATAGTTAAACAATTGGTAGTTAGCGTTGTGGGAATGAAGCAGCAATTTAAAGTTGTAGTCCTTGGGCTTACGGTTCCACTTGGTTTTAGCCACCGCAGAACCATTGCTTCCCTTGCATACGACCATTCTTAGTGTTCTGTAGAGTACCGTGTGCTGTGCAGAATGTGTGCACCATGTTAACCCGTACCGTGTAACTGGATTCACTTTTTTTTCTTATGCATCCAAAAGATCATGCTTTCTGAATCGGGAGTGCAAATATCCTACCAGTACTCCTTTGGTAAAATTTAATTAAATATTAACTAAAAAGAGATAAAAGGTTTCCATAACAGTCTCAATATAACATCAACAGCATGACCTTAATCTTAAATTAATTAAAGGTAAATAAAATAAAATATTTTATCTTTATCTCCATAGGAGTTTGATCTCTCAGTATGTATTGGTGTTGCATTGCATTATTCTCTCGCACCTGAGAAAAACTTGACTATGAGTTCATTGTACAATACAATGACATTGGATAGACATCTGTCATATTAAACATTCAAAAAATAGTCATATCATTAGGTAACACAACGACATAAACATTATGGTTGGTTGATTTTACACACAATAAGGATCATATTTTTTCGACTGCAATTTGTTGTACTTGCTAACAAGAAATCTCTCCTTATGCAGAAACACCATTACCCTACCCGGTTAGTCACGAAAAATAACTTTTGACACTTGTGAGAATCTGCAGTCATTTTATACTTCACATTATCCGGCTAAATCTTTCCTCAGACTTTTGTAGTTATATTCTAGTATTGCTCAATTATATACTTAGTAGTTACATTACTTTCCCTGCCACTAGGTAATGTTGCTAAATCCAAAACATATTATGGTGGTTTCGTGTAAACCACCAAAAAAAGCATCCTCCCAATTGTAAGATGAGCAGAACTATTGTAAGTGAACTCAACCTAGGCCAAAGCTTGATCCTACTACTTTGGTTTCTCTCCACATATGCTTTTGATCAGATTATCCAATGTCTTGTTCGTCACCTTAGTCTAGCCATTAGTTTGTGGATGTGCAATCTTGCTAAAATCCAAAAAAGAATTGAACACAAACTAAAAAATCTTCCAAAAGTGACCATGGAACTTGTCATCCCTATCTGAAGTGATAAATTTAAAAATTTTATGCAAACAAACCACCTCTTAAAAAAATAATTTTGCAATGGATTGTGCATCAAAAGTTTTTTTTTTTTAGGAATAAAGAGAGACATTTTTGAGGTAGAGTTTATTTCTGTGTACCTTACTTGTCAGTATGCAAAAGCTAAGCATCAGCGTCCAATAAGTATGTTACAGCCTTATCGGTGGTAGAGTGAAAATGAGACCACACTACCTTGAATTTTGCTATAGGAATACCACCTACCTCAGGGAAGAGGGACATGATTTGAGTTATTATGGATCATCTAACGAAATCATCTCATTTCTTAGTTGTGAGGGAAAGGGATTCCATTGGGACGCTGAGTCAGTTATATGTGGATAAAATTATAAGGTTACATAGGGTACCCTCATCGATTGTATCGAATAGGGATGCGATTGTATTGTAGGATCACAGGAAGCTTTGGGGATCAAGCTAAATTTCAATACAACTTTTCATCCTGAGACAGATGGTCAGTCCGAGAGGATGATTCAGACCTTCAAGGATATGTTGAGAGCATGTATGTTAGATTTTGGGAGTTCGTGAGCAATTTACCTACTTATAGTAGAGTTTACCTACAACAATAGTTATCAAACATCCATTAGGGTGGCAACTTTTGAGACATTGTATGGTAAACCATATCAATCTCCTTTGTGTTGGACTGAGGTGGGCGAGGTAACTCTATTGAGGCTATAATTGGTCTAAGAGACCATCGAAAAGGTTAAAATGATGCTCTAACGCTTATTGATAACTTAGAATAAGCAAAAATCCTACACGAATCAAAGGCGGGAGCCTTTAAAGTTTTCAGTGGGTGGTTATGTCTTCCTCTGTTTCTCCCTGCAAAGAGGGCAATGATGGTTTGAAAAGGGTACCAAGGTTTTCTTGAGATTTATTAACCCTTTTGAAATTCTAGACCGGGTTGGCCTAACGGCTTATTAGTTGGCTTTACCACTACGATTTAGTAGTGTATGATGTTTTTCATGTGTCACAGTTTAAGAAATATCATCTAAGCCCAACTCGTGTGATTGATTAGAGTGCTCTGAACATTACGGATAATCTATTCGTCATAAAGGTTCTTATTTGGGTATTGGATAGGCGGGAGAAGCTCTTTTGAGACAAAGCTATCTCATTGGTTGGAGTGTTGTGATGACACCGTGATATGAAATAAGAGACAAAGGAGTGTGAGGTAAAGATGCATGAGCTCTATCCAGAGTTATTCGAGAACGAACAATCCTTAAGAAGTGAGGCGACAAGTGTAAAAACTCATATTTGGATAGGGCTCAAACAAGGTTCAAAAATACGGAATACGGTATGGTACGGAATCGAAGCCGTACGGCGAGGCAGGCGCCTTGAGGCAGTTGAGACGGGCACCTCAACCGTCAACAATAATTTTTTTTAAATATATATAAAATATATAAAATTAAATGAGCAAATTTAGTTTTAAAATAATAAAACCATAGTACAATATATCTATATAATCTATATAAATTTAAATAGAATTTATATAAATTTATGTGTAACTTAATTTATATAAAATTTTAAAAACAGAATTGGAGCTTAATTTATATAATTTGCTTTAAACAAAATTTAAATCAAATTATTTAACTGCTTATCTCGGATCGATGCTGGATCAGGAGCCGATGACGACACACTGGACGACGACGTGGACTCAACAACGACGCTGGAGCCGGCAACGACACTAGAGCAGTAGCCGACGACGATGTTGGAGCAGGAGCCAATGATGATGCTGGAGCAAGAGCTAACGACGACGCTGGAACAGGAGCCGACGACAACCCGCTGGACAATGATGTGGACTCGATGACGACGCTAGAGCCGGCGATGACACAGGATGGGGCAACACTGGATCGACAACGCAGGACGGAATAATGCTGTATCGACGACGCTAGATCGACTTTGACTCTTCGATGCGAGGCGAAGTGATAAAATTAGGTTAGGCTTTTATATTTTTTTAAACACTTTTGCCTATGTCGTCGTGGGCGCCTCATCACTATTACGAGATGAGGCACCAAAATGGCTCACCGCTCGCCGCCTCACCCGTATGACGCGGCCGGCGACTGGTACGGGTTTTGGTGCGCTGCCTCAACGCGACTTGGTACCGAGGCAGGCGAGGTGGCGCCTCAAGGCACCGCTTCAACCCGTATTTTCAAACTATCGGCTCAAAGATAGTCTTTCTCTCATAATGAAAACATCTGAACGGTATTATGACTGTTGATGTGAGCATTTTAATAGTACTTGGCCCCGATTCTGGGTTGGAGCCCCGAGTAGCCCGATTGTTGACTTTTTTTGGATTTCTTGGTTAACCTTGCATTTGAGCGATCAATTGGGTTAGAAAATATCTGGATCATGATGCGCTCGTCATTTCAAGCATTTTAACTGTATTTGAACTCATTTTGGAGTTTGTGACCCTGAGAGGTTAATTATTATTTTTGAAATTTATTAAGTAAAGAAAATGCAGAAATATAAATAGAAAAAAAGTATGAGCTTCCACGTTACGTTTCATTGTTTGTGCATTAGAGAACTTAGAGAGAGAGAGAGAGAGAGAGAAGGAACTTGTAGCCTTTGATTTAGGGTGTTTTAAGCTTGTTGGATCCTCAAAAAATCATTATAGGTAGGTATTTCTAACTCCCTGTACTATTTAATTGCATTGATCATGCATGATTTTACTAGAAATTATCAACTTTAGGATGAATCCTAAACTTTGGGGGAAACCCAATTTTGAGGATTAACTTTCAAATTAAGGTTGTTTTGGTAGCCTAAACTATTAACCCAATTTTGAGGATTAACCCAATCATTATTATGGCTAGGATGAATTAGAAACTCATTTTAGGGTTCAATTAATGTTTAGAATTAGGTTTTTGGAGTGCCTGGATTGGATTTCGGATGAACAGCAGGTTGCAGACCCGTCTGGGCGAGTACAAACAACTGGGTCGACATGGGCCGTCGATGTGGTTGATATGGTCAACTTGGGTGGTTGACGTGGTTGATGTGGTGGGGTCGACATAGGTTGAACTGGTCGACTTGGGATAGTCGAGGTGCAGTGTGATTAACATCGTCCAAGTAGTGTGATCAACAACAACCTATGGGAAGGTCGACATCGACCAATTAAAGTTTCCAAAGGGCTCCAAAGTAGAGTTTTCAAGGAGCTACAAAGTAGTAATTTTTCGAATGATCATTTACATTGTAAACCATTCCACATCATTATACTTAAGTTAAAATATAAATAAGAAAATATCCCTCATTTGAATTTAAAGAAAAATACTAGAAAATCAATTTCTCACTCCTTCAAAATGTGAAAAATAGAAATTAGCAGTGGATCTTGGAAAAATCCAATTTTTGGTTCAAGGTGACTATTTGCGAAGTGGGGTTACATTTCTCAAAAAATTCCTAAAAATTAGGTTATCTTAGTTATAATATGAGAAATCATTGTCAAGACTTTTTATTTCAAGAAAACACCTTTTACGAAAATTCTCTTCCTTAGTCAAGGCATGAGGATCGATTTGTGAAGACTGACCTCGGTTATAAAGGCAGTGTAGTAAACCCTAATGCTATACTGGTATTGGTGTGAACCCTAATCCTTATTTGTCATTCACGTTCTTGCTTGAGAGAGAAAGAGAAAAGAAGAGAGAGAAAGCAAAAGGAAAATGTAAAAAATTGGCAACCTAAGCTCAAATCAACTGAAAAAGAGATAAGGATTCAAACTCTATACCTTTCATAACCTATTTCTTGCTGTTACAACATTTATTTGCCATGAATTCATCATTTGGAATGCATATAGGTGAAATGATCCATATGCATGTTACTATGAAATTTTACATTTTTAGTGTTTTATGCTATTATCTTACACTTAGAACTAGTTATGTGGTGTTTAGGGATCGATTTTGGTGATTTTGGGGCATGAGATGCTAGAGTTTTGAGTTTTAAAAAGGGAAAATTGGGTTTCAATGGCAGCTGACTATAACTAGCTTTTGATATGTCGCGTCCTATAGTGGGTGTTCTTGGTAAGTTTGAGGAACTCAACTGCAGCCAATTTGGGTTCGCCACAACCAATAGAATGTGAAAATCGTCTTCTAATAAAATCCAATGTGGCTGGTTTAGGTCCACCACAACTGGAATGGGGTCAATTGCGACTGGATTAGGTCCGTCACGGCCAACAAAGAGCTTGTAAAATCTGAGAAAATCCACCATGTGTGGAGAAGGGCCATCGCAGCCGATCCTACTTATTTTGCTTGTTTGTTTCGTTTTAAGCACCGTTCAATCTCCTAACTTGAGAACTTGAGAAGGTATCTTGCATTCACTGCAATCATGTATGCTTTATATTGTTTTAACATGTTTGGATTTTGCAGGAGATGTCATAAGTGCTTAAATTCTTGTGTATGCCTATTGAGATAGTTGTGACTAGTGCTTGTGAGACCCAAATTGATGTGACGCTTGTGAGGCTAATGTTAAGCTTGTGAAGGTACTACTATCCCTATGTGGTGCATGTGAAGCAAAGCTCGTGAGGCTAAGACTACTTTGCTTGAAAGGCCTAGTGAGGTTGAGTCAAGGAGGGTATATGCTTCATATTTATTTATTTATTGTATTTACATATGAGACACTACACAAGCATATACTCACACGTTACATGTAGAGTTTAAGATTTGACATGAAAAGACATAATTCCTACTAAATTGTGATTATTCAAGCTTCATATTGTATTTATATTTCTTCCTAGTACCTATAAGAGCTAAAAAGTTTACTCGAGGTAGACTCCTATTTATAGTTTTTCATGATTGTTTGTTTGAATTTTCATTGTAATAAGATAAACATATTGTACCCTCATAGGGAAAAGAATGATGTATTAGTTAATTTTGAATAAAATGAGATTTATATTGACATATGTATGATTTGTATGATGAGAAGGTAAAAACGATAGCCGTGCAAAAGTCTCCTTCAAGGATTTTTCACTAACATTTGTCCCTTCGAGTGTTAACATAAAAATTTATTAACTAATTTTCTCAAATTAAAAAACCAGGGCATGAGAATCAATTCAAGCATTTTCAATTTTTTATTACCATCTATATTAATACATATGAAAATATGCATTCAACTCATATGAGTTAATAAAATATTATAATCTAATCCAAGCAAAGTTTAAAAATATAAAATGAGATACAGTACGGATTTAATATCATATGGTAAAATAGATGTCTCAGTACGATCGACTTGAACACCTCAACCGTCAATAATAAATAATTTTAAAAAAAAATTATTAGGTAAATGAAATAAAATAAAATAAAATTTATATAAACTTAGTTTTAGAATAATAAAACCATACTAAAAACTCACTCTCAATAATATCCTAATTTAAGTATCTAGTCATACATATTAATTAATCATTTACCATTTAAGTTAATGCTTGGGACGTCACTCTTGGAGGGACGATGTCGCTACTGCTTCGACGATCAATGACGACTTCAACCATGGAGAGAGGAGGAACAACAATTGATGTCATTGCTGCTTCAACGATCAACAATGACTTCGATGATCAACACCACTACTACTCTTTTAACGACGATGATGGGGAAAGCAGCTTCGATGATGCAAGAGGGGGTTGATCAATATCACTAATATTTCGACTTAGACAATCGATGATCAACAATTAATTTCACTACTACTTTGACTTCAATGATCAACAATTAATGTCATTGCTTCTTCGACAATCGACAATCGACAATCGACAATGACAATGAGGCAGCTCAATGCTAGGAGAAAAGGCTAATCAAAACCAGAAGAGAAAGCTTTAACGAGAAAGAGAGGATATTTCAGGATGAGGCGGCAATTGCCACCCCCTATCCAGGATGAGGTGGCAAAACGGACTGCCTCAACCTGCCTCACCCATACAATACAGGTGTTGGCAGAGGCAAACTATACTATAACACCTTAAGGCAAATTACATCTGAGGCAATGCCTCAGCTCGCATTTTCGCCCTTTAATCCATTTTCAAACCTTGAATCCAATTGTGATATCTCAAGAAGAAAGTAAAAAATATAGGTGACAAATTGAAACACCCAATATTTTGTCCCACATAAAAAAATATGAATGCATGCCTCCAACTAATGTACTTCAAAGCTAACAAAAAAAACCCTTCTCAAGTAGTTATTTTGACTGAACTACATTACAATTATAAGGCGAATATCCAACCCTTCTATAATATACTAAATTATACATTTACAACATTTAAAAAAGTATGTACACTGCATCTAAATAGTAGTATATGCAAGTTTTAATCGAATAAAACCAAATCCGGTACACAGGACAAGCCTCAAGTAAGCAGGTCCGATCAGGAGTGCCCCTGCCCAAACATGGGCTTACGCGTAGTTGAAAACAAGACAATCAGTGGGAGATTATAACACATTAGTCGGCTTATATATTCAACCAATGAACTGAGTATTTCATTGGTGAAATTCTAAAACCTTTTCGAAATTAAGGATACATAGGGTAATTGGAGGATCAATGCCCGAGATTCAGTTCTATATGTAGTTGAAAACATGAAGATCAGTGAGAGATTATAACACATTTATTCAGCTTATATAATTCAAACAATGAACTCAATAGTATCTCATGGGCTAGCCATTTAGGGTGACGTCCCAAAACCTATCTTTTGACTTAAGCTTTCAGCTTTTCAAGAATTACCTTCAGCAGCATGAGCCTGTGCCACCCAAGTTTCTCAAGGAACCCCGTTCATAGAATTAAGGGTTTGCTTCATCCTCTAAAACTTCCGTTTCTAGTAAATATATG
This sequence comes from Taxillus chinensis, assembly GCA_023512835.1. NCBI lineage: Eukaryota > Viridiplantae > Streptophyta > Magnoliopsida > Santalales > Loranthaceae > Taxillus > Taxillus chinensis. Next base: position 21,932,144 of record CM042087.1, read on the forward strand.
AATAACATTTTCAAGAGGAAAGAAAACATATAAGAATGAACATCATACAGAGAGACTACCTCTCCAAGGCAGTTGGTTTGATGGGAATCACGGAGCTGGGGGTCACAAGAACATCTACATTAACATCATTTGGGGTGACTGGTATAACTCCCTCGGCCAATATTTGCACAGAATATGACAATGCAACTGCAAAGACCCACCCAATTTTGTTCAATGTCCAAACAGAATGTGAGCATGTGCTTTGTATAAATATATCAACAGATTAAATCAGCACATACCAAGGAGGGGTAGCTTCCAACTTTTACTTCTTGCCAGGTCCTGATAATTCTTCAGAAAGACATCATAATAGCTTTCAAGTTTTCCCAAGCATTGTTGGAAATAATAGAAAAGTCAGAGCAAGATTTATAGATGAAAGCTAGAATAGTAGAAGCATAGCATGCACAAATATCTACACTGTTCTGCATCATTATCACCTCTGAAAGACAACTAGCTTGGGGGAAATGGATTTCTCCCCACTAAAATATCAAATGTTTGTTTTTGTGGGGGGTGTTCTGACATTGAACAATATGATTAAACCTACCCTTTACCACGACCCAGCCGACTTCCTGACCTATCAAATGCAAGCCCTATAAATCCAAAGAACACATGCAAAAGATTGAGTAAATACTGATTTTTCCGATATTCTTAACCATGCTTGAAGAGTATGTAAAAAAAAAATAAAAATACCAGGTATAAGGATCAGATCGAGGGGTCGTTCATCTGCATAACTGCACCAAGATATATCCTTTAGATGCATCGAAGTGCTTATAACTAGATGGGGCTAAATATATCTAATACGAATATGGACTATTTGAAAGAAAAAAACTTGGGCCAAGGTTTACAACGATGGAACATGCTCACGAAAACAGAAATGGGCATGTTTTCCAAGAGTATTTCAAGCTTGGGTCATGGTTCACAAGGCTAACAAACATAAGTAGGTCAGCAGAAATGGGTATATTCTCTGTAAGTATTTCAGATAAGAAAAAATAAGATCATTGTCTTCAATTAAGAAAACATGAGAGAGAAAAAGAGAGAGAGGATTGGGGGGTTGGGCAACTACAAATAAGAAAACATTACCATTTTCACGTTCATTCCCATTGGCATCAACTGGAGCTGGCTCTAAAATGTTCATTGAATTTGCAATTAGATCACCAACACTTGAGATGCTGAGCATTCTCATGTTACTGTTTGTGTCCTCAATGCGTGGAACATAAAGGGTTTTCTTCATCTGTCCATCACCTTAAAATGAAAATATATTGTGGAGTGCACAAAAAAGTGTAAACAAGAGGCCAGATATTGAAAACCGTATGTACTTCAGAATTGAGTTCAAACTTCAAATCCCCACTGGATGTACAGTTTGCAACATGTGAATCAATACTTATGATTCATGAGTAGATGATTTCTAAGGAACATTTGTTTAATTGGATTTCGTGAAACATGCTAATTGTAGTTACTGCAAGATATCAAACAAACACCATGTTTCATATATAAAAGTAAATTTAACCGTACAATGAATGAGCGTTCTATAGTAATTTTATGCAGAAATATCCTCAGCCACCATTTTTTATTTGAATGTTAAAAACACTTGGCAGCAATGAATTGGTGCTGCCTAATTTAAATATTCTCTTATTTGTGATTTTCTTGTTCGTTATGGCTCTTTAGAAGCACACTAGAGAACTTTTATTGAAACAGACAGGAATTTGGATTCAAAGACTACATTTGAGCAGTTTGCCTAAACTTTCGAATTATACTTTCATTTAGATCATTTCAAAAAACCCAGCAAATGGACAAAGGACAGAAGGTAAGAACATACCTCCAGCTGGATTTTCTAGAATTTTTGACAACACTTGTGATGTATTAACTTCCCGTAGCGCACTACAGCTTATATAAGCGCATAATCTCTGACTGGATTTGAACCATGGAGCTTCCAAGACATTATTCTGAATCGCATCATCTGAAAATAAAATAAAATAAAAACGCCAGCTACATTAAAGAAGAGCAAAAGTTCATCCCAAACCAATGTTACTAAAATTCATCTTGTGGGAAGTTTACTGTAGAATAAAATGTATTCATCTGACTAAGGTCCCCCGCCTGAAGGTGACTCCAAAATTTAAAAGTTAACTCATTAAAGCATCGACCAAATAGCATGTGACCACCCATCTATCAACAAATACAGCAACTAATGAAACATTATTATAAAAATTGTCTGTACCTATGGGAAACCTAGGTCATGATAATCATGTATCAAATGCTGTTTATACAATGAATTCATATTATTAAGCGCATTTAACTAGTAATTTTAATCACCCAAATATATACAAGTGACCAATCTGCCGATTCTCAGAGAAATAAAAAGAATGACCCACAGGCCACAGTTATCCCAGAAGAGCAAGTAACAAAGAAACAGCATCTAGGTGTCGGATTTATAATTTATATGTACACGACTTTTTCTCCAAAAATTCACATTTCCGTGACCCCATCATCTTAGTGTAAAATAACGACAGATCTCGCATATTATGGGGGTCGTGGGTCGTAGGTCGTGGGTGGTGGCTTGAGTACCTTGTTGCGATCTGAGGGTTAAGTCCATGGCCTTAAGGGCTTGGCGAACGGTGGAGCGAAGGGCTCGCTTCCGAGCGAAAATGGCGCTCGTCTCTGAACTGCTCATCCTGCTCACCAAGGAGACGCACGGAGAGGAGCCCACGGCGGTTGGTGGACACATGACACCCGAAACGCCCAAGAGAAGTCCCCTCCTCGCCAACGTCAAACCCGATTGCATTTTTAAGCTGTTTGTTGATGAAGCTTGCAATTTTTGCAAACAACTTTTGGTAAAAAGATTTGATGTATCGGTTATGTGAATTTGTGTCAGAGATAATTTTTTAAAAAAAATATTTTTTTAATTATGCCAATTTGTTTTAAAATTAATATTTATTAGATTCAAATAATAAAATTAAAAAATAAAATAAAATTATTTTAATTTTCGAGATACTCACCGTTTTAAAAATATATATATTATTATTAAATTTAAGTACGCACATATCTTTTAAAAACAATAACAAAAACATGAATGAATGCTAAACCATTCCTTAAAACATTAAAATAAAATGATGTTTGCTGGTTTCATAATTTTATACTTATTAACTTGGATTTGAATGAGAAACTTTATATGCAAGTTGATATATGTGCACACTAGCCTCATGATCATTGATTTATTTTGATTTATTTTAAATAATTCAACACCAGAATGCTAGTGCATACTCACATCGACTTGCATTAAGAATTTCTCAATCTGAATACTGATTTTTAAAAAAAACAAAACTATTTAGTAGGATAGATGGTGTTTTATGTTTTTTAAAATCGGACACCACAAAATTTTCAAACTCTCTATTATAATTAAAATTTTAATAAAATAAATAATAATTCTCTAAATTTAATCTAATACTATTTACTCTATATTTATTAAAATATTATATTTTTTCTCACTAAATTTATGTTTTTTTCTTTCCACATTTATCTTTTCATTTAAAAGAATATATAAATATTTAAAAATAATATTTTAATTGATAAAATATTAAAATAGAGAGATTGAAAAGTATGCTTAGAGCATCTACTGCAGCCTTTCTAAAATTGGCCCTTCAAAATACACAAAAGTATCACTTTTTTATTTTAATACTCTACTTTTTTAAACATTATTTTTTAGTTTTTTCTATTTTAACCATTTATCAATTAAAATATTAGTTTTAAAATATTTATTTATTCTTTTAAATCAAAATTAAATATGATGAGAGAAAAAATAAATGTGGTGAAAGAAAATTTAATATTTTAATAAATATGGAGTGAATAGTATTAAGTTAAATTTAAAGAGTTACTAATATTTTTGTTAAAATTTTGGTTACGATAAAAAGTTTGAAAAGTATAGTTCTTAAGCATTCTTGTTAAACCGGTTCTCTAAACTAATAAAAAAATGTATATAAAGAGTCTGCAGTGATTGTTCTTAGGTTATTAAAATAGAAAAAAGATACTTTTAATTATTTTGAAGAGTCGATTTTAAAGAGATTGTAATGAATGCTCGAAGTAATAAGAGTATCCACATTGGATTTCGTAATTTTTTTCTCAATTTTTAATTAAAATTGATGTTCTCTAAAATTTTATCTTAAATTTTACTCGTTTTTAAAAACTCTTCTACATCTCATTTTCTGTGATTTCTCTATTTTATTTAAATAATATTCTTATATTCTTTCTTTTACTTATTATAGTCATTTAAAAATACGCATATGTCAAACAAAATATAAAATACTATATAAAAAGTTTTTGAGAAATGAATAGTGAATTTCTAAATATATAAAAATACTATTCATTTCCTATCTTCAAACCCTATTTAAGGATCAAGATGTAAGCATATTTTAAATTTTTTCCCAAATTTATTCATATATTTTAGATAAAATAAAAATTTAGAGAACTCAGTGTGAATGCTCTAACAATATTCATAATAGCTTAGTTATTCTTTAGTTAAAATTTAACTAGAAAATCCATTTTTACAAATTTTAACTACGTGTTTTTTTCATAGACTCGAAAAATTATTAGTTATTCTAATAAAAAATTAATTCTAAAAATGTATTATAAATTAAAATAATAATGATCTAAACCCCGATTAACCTAGATACCACCAACCCCACTTACGCATCGGATCCACACTCAATAGGGCCAATCTCTACCGAAAACCCATGGATTTGAGACGGTGCTACAACCCTACCACGTAAAGAACCGTGAACACCGATTAGACCCAACACCATCTAGATCACAAAAAATTAGTGCAAAGCCGAATGTCACGCCCGGATTTCCAACCCGAGGAAACCGAGTACGTGACTCCCTTTTACCCACACGGAGGGCAAAGGGGTAGGATACAACATACACTTCACATTTTATTTTCAGAGACCAAAATCACATAATTATTAAATTCAAACCACATGCCTTTATTATGTTTCAAACTTCATTACTGTAATCTCCCGCCTGGGGTTACAAGGCCTCAACAAAATTACATAACACAAATTACATAACATAAACAAGAAAGTAAATAAGGTCTTCCACCTTGGTGTTCCCACCTAACGCCTGTAGGTTCCTGGTAAAGAAAACAACATGGTAGGAGGGGTGAGCAACCACGGCTCGTAGGGATCATGTCTCCCCAACCCATCCCATGCACCTGATATCTACATGCCTTGTGTACAAGTGCGTGTCGTGATACAATTATTCCACCAAGATATAGTTACGGGCCATGAAAAGCAAACACAATCATACATGGGCTGGTACATAAACACTCCCGGGCTTCCACAACCCACCGGGTTCCACAAAATATCCCGGGCTCCACACCCACCGGGTTCCACAAAACAGTCCCGGCTTCCACGGCCACCGGGTTCCACAAAACAGTCCCAGGCTTCCACACACCACGGGTTCCACAAAACAGTCCCGGGCTTCCACGGCCACCGGTGTACAAGCAAACACGCAAGACACATGGCCATATAGGCATAACATCAAACACTTAGTATGCTTAGTCACACAGAATAACATCGAACACTTAGCATGCATATATCCACAAGCTCATAAACTCACCACACAAACATAATCTAACACACGGACGTGCGTGGCCTCACAGGCATTACCTCAAACACATAACATGCACGGCCCTCACAGGCTTTACCTCAAACACATAACATGCACAGCCTCACAGGCATAATGTCAAACACATAACATGCACAGCCTCACAGGCATAATGTCACACATAACATGCACAAACCACCCAACCTCGGAAATCACACCAATACGCCATTGAAGGCCAACATCCATATAGGAGGTCACACCTATATGGATTACATATGTATATATAAACAGATACAAATTGGGACCGCCCTAGGACCCTAGGACAGAGGAGGGATTAGGAAGAACGTAACCCCTACCTTAAAGCGGCTCTTCCTTGCTCCCGCGCCAAACGCTGTCCTCCCCACGCAAGATGCTCCAGGCAAAGAACCAAAGAACTCCCCCTTCCCTCTCTCTCTAGCTCTCTCTCTCTCTCGAAGGCGAAGAAGAAAGGAACACAAGAACCCTAAACTCAAACTCAAGCCCTCCTTATATAGACACCATCCACATCAAAACGACGTAGTTTTGATTAAGTAAACCCAGGATCAAAACGACGTAGTTTTGATCACACAAGTTAGCACCTTTCCGCACCCATATAGGCCAAAATACTCGGAATTTCAACATGGTCCTTTGGAGAAAGATCATTAGAATGACAAAACCAAGGGAACCATGCAAAAATACACCCGCACGCCAATTTGCACGCCAATTCCCCAATTGGCGTGCAGCTCCAAATGCACTCAAACTTCACCACAAGTCTCCTTGCATCTTGTAGAGGCCCGAGGAGCAAAAATATGCTTGCACGTGAAATGGGTGAATTCACGTTCAGCTCCAAATGCTCTGAAATTTCCGTGGTAGATAGAGGACCTCATTCTAAGAAACTTTTGTTCTTGCACGCCAATTGTTTGAGGCCATCTACTAGGTCAAAAGTGAGCTCCAAGATCAGCCAAAACAACCTTAAAACCGCCCAGAACGCATAAGATCTTCCTAGGGCATAAATGTACGCTATCGCTTGGCACATGCACCTCTCAAAAGTCCCCTCTTGGGCTCATCTCTTACCTTAAACTTGTGTACCAACATCCAAGGTGTTTGTGGTTAACTCCTTACACACGGGTAACACACGGGTCATTACATCCTCTCCCCCTTAAGACTTTTCGTCCTCGAAAAGAAATGACATACGAGGAAAACAAACACAAGCTACCCATTTGCCACACGGCGAGCTACAACACCCAAATGGGTCATACACCGCACATTGTACACAATAGCACATAACATAGTGCCACCACAAGTCCATAACCACATGCATCACAATCTATGGAAACACATCCACATGTCACAAATATCCATCACAAGCACATTTCACTAACACATTCAATATAAATTAAAGTCAAAAGTCGAAAGGAAATACAAATACACCAGCCAACAGCCACCCCGCCACCCTTAAGATTGTTCGTCCTCGAACAACGTCAGGGTTGCTCACGCAACAAGGTTCCGCGTTTCCATATTTCCTCCATAGGACGTGTCGTCCGCGAAAAGACAATACACTTTCCATAATGCACATGCTGATGCACATCATCCACAACCATTCACATACCCGCGAATGAAGATATCACACAATAACACACATGAAGGCACGTACCCACGGACCCAATACAACACAAGCATGATAAGGAAACACATATTCTAATCTCACCAACAACCCTCGTTCTCCTCACCTAACACATGTCACAAGTATTCACGTCACGACGGTGTACGACATATACGCCACCCTCAACACGTATGTTTAACAAATCACATAAGTCACGGACCAACTCACATCATAAACACCACTACAAGGAACAAGGCATAAACAAAACACTACTACACGTTTAACGTTCCACCGCCTGGCCGCCAATACCATACAAACGCAGCCGTTGGGAGTTTCCTCACACCCGTCCCACCTTTAGACTTTTCGTCCCCGAAAAGGAAACCAAATAGTACACAACGCGATAAGATCAAAGCAACACATAAGGCGATCGTTACCACAAATGTTGGAGATGCCAACTCGCGGCACGATGGGACCAACACTCCACAACGTAAAATACCCAACAATTGGGATTTGAAGTCAACGCACCCGCAGCCCATAGGTAGACCTCACCCTAACAAAGCAAGACAATGAGGTCACAATGAAACACAAACAAATAGGATAGCATTATGCAAACCACAATCACATTCCCACACGGGAGCTCACCTCACAAGCACCATCATCACCGCGAAAACCACCTCACTCAAGCAAGGAACATTGAAACCCCACCAACGCCAATGGTGACGCATAACGGAGTACAAGCCTAGACATAGAAACACGAGAATGGAGTGTGCCCTTAACCACTTGGTTGCATCAACCTGGCGCCCAACGAAGTCCAAGGATGCACCAAAAACAAGAAATGCAGCACCACACACACAACCATGGTAAGACCAAAATCCACCATCCGACTATCACTGTCACCGACCGTGAGGATCGACTAAAAGAAGTCTATGAACCAGAACACTACACTATAACGCCTCTCGGACACTTCGGGCTAGCATCCTTGATCACGGTTAAAACAGGATCCGTCAAGGTCCCACACGCCTTCACAACCGAGGCTTACCGTACAGCCCAAGAGATAATGCCTTACCAAGCCACGAGACGGACCACACGATAGGAATTCCTTGACGCCGAGTAGGTGCGTGAACAACATAGTCCTCCCCACACCGAAAACTCTCCTATCCGCAACCTGACCACAATGGAATCCTCTATGTCACCACGCACAGGTCACAAGAAAATCCCTTGCCTCCAAGACATACTCCACCTCATGGCCCACCAACTCCACTATATCAACTATTACGTTTTATCTCGACACACCAAGAAAACACTCAAATGGACCAAGAAATACTCAGGCTCTAGCCGCAGCTTAATATGGTGATCGCAATTCCTCCTGGTAGGCCCAAGAAACGAGACATGTAAACTCCTTATTCAGACATTCACGTAGCTCCCAAACACACCAACACTTTGATGGCGCGGACCATCTCACTTGCCGCATCAAAACACACACGAAAGACTTTCAAGAAGAACATATGTAGCATGAGGACCCCATGATGGCCGCAGGACACAAGTCTCCCCCAAAGGGGTAGCATTAATACCCCTTACAAGCAAAACTCACATCCGACTCCATTTAGTGAATCACAACGCATCAATACTTTCACACTTTAACGTAGCATGCCATCACATGTGACAAGGAATAACATCAACATTACACATAACACCCCTCTTCATCCCACACCGCACATAATATGCGCATGCATCACCTCTTACTCCTCTCGCATATGAATGCCACGAGGCCCACACATAAGAACTTTGCTACTCCTTTAGTACATATGTAACACACACAACAAAACAAAGCAACCACAACACACGAAATAAACTACCTGCAGTAACACATGTAAGAGAGGACATACTAGTCCCCACCTCCTTGCCTCTTTTAAGCCTATTACCCACACGACATGGATTAACGGAATGGTCCTACCACCAGGAATACATCCCCAACCCCTCGGAAGATGTCTCCAAATTATGGGGAAAAACCCAAACAAGGCCTGCCCAATCTCACTCGCTTGCCGCTGCACCGATTGGGTTCACTGGGCACGATCCTATAAACTTACTCATAACCTAGTTCCGTAACTCATCACATTTTTATACATACGCAAACCCATTTCACCACATATCCTATGAACATTACCCAAGGTCTTTCACACACCACCAAAGCATGACACGTGGTCAATGTTTGGCGCCCAAGAATTTGCAGCCATTTCCATAGGACACCCATAAGAATCTTAAAACCACATACCACTCTCGCCAATCAATTTAGATTTCAATGACTCAAGGGGTGGGTTATACTAGTGGCAAGTTCCTCCCTCAACCTTGACACTTGGAAAGGTTACCAAAAGAACATCCTTCTTAAGTAAAGACATCTACGTAAACCTCTACTCACAAGAAAACACATTTCTATTACTCAAGGTTGCCACAAGGGGTCACACACTACCCACAAGCCACTAACTCATGCCTCTAGCCTCCTAGGCTAGCTAGGCCGAGGTAATCTCACCTACGCTAGAGTATTAGGGGTAACACAAAGAACATTTATTACTTTCCTCACACACGGGCGCCCAAAATTGACTACTACACAAAGATACGATTAACACTTTAGACCATATTAAAACCACCAACTCTTTCCAACAACTGTTTATAACCATTAGTAATTTATTAGTCTTTTGGTATCATATATATATTTTTATTTATTTTACTCATTTATTCTCTAGTAGGTCCCCAACTACGTCCATCCAAAATGGTAACTCAAACGACCTTCTAAGCCTCACCCAACACAAAACGGCTGGCTCAAGAGCCCACCCCAACAAAAATTAGTGGCTAGAAACGCAACAATCAAAGGTTCACCCAGACCTCACCTAATCCAAGACGAGACTTAACCGATCACTATCATTAAAGGAATATGCTACCACCACTAAACAGCAATCTTAACACGCGAGAATCAAAATCGTACCCTTGACTAAGGAAAGTTCTCGCCATGCTCTCCTCCTAGCCTCACTTGAATTTTGCTTTGTCCCTAGCTCGTTGAGCCGGTCTTCTAAGCACCATGACTTGCTTCACCAAAACAAGCTGTCCGGAGATGTCCTACTTTTCCATAGACGCAACACTAGTACTTCTTCTTGCCATACTCTCTTCCAATGTCCCGGTTGTCCACTTGCAAGAACAACCCCTTTGGGAAACCGGTCTCTACCTCTTGAGCCCCTTTCTGCCGATCAGGACAACTATGCTTCAATTAATCTTCACCCAAGATCCCCCCGATGATGTGGGTTGATAGCTCTCGACGTACCTCGCTCTTAATCGATTGTCGAATCTAATCCTTCAACTCTTAAATTACCAGGCTTAAGATGCTAACCTCGCCATGATTATATCATTACTTACATCCTGCAGCTCTCCCACTTGCCCCACGGGGGGCAGGCTTCTTTGCTACCTCAATAGTTGTACCGGTCACAATTTTCAGAGACATTGGCTCCACGAAAAGGCAGCGCTCTAAGTTATCACTCAATGATCTCAACAATCGCGAGACTGCTACCGACTAAGCAACTTAAGCTATAACACGCATTATTACCACACAAGTCTATAGGTTCACATTTAACAGACTATACCAATTTTACATTCCATTGCATTGCTCATAACCTCGTTTATTGCACACCATACCAAACAAATCACATGCTCCATCACGGAACACCAACATTATTACATGTTTAATTTAATGTCTTTATTTATTTATTTATTTCTTTATTATTATTATTTTATTTTGTTAACAGTTCACAAGCCACAAGTTCCCAAGCACACAGTTTCAATTCCACAATTTCCTTTCCTTGCTTTCATGCTCGAATCATCACAAAATTTCAGAGTTGCACAATTGAAACTTTATCACGTTCAAACCATTTATCCATACAATTACACACACTGCACACATTTCAGTCCTCATTAAACCACATTGCACAAACAAGAATTCCACAAGCACACAAACCTCAAGTTGTCATAAAATCGAGTTAATCGTAGTTGCACAATTTAAAACATGTTCTTCATATTTTCTCTCACATGCTTTATCTCGGTTACCCACACAATCACACAAAGACAACAAATGCAACTAGTGCCCTAATGCCAATGCATGCAAATCCTACCTCAAGGTCTGGACTACCCTAAGTACACCTTAGAGGCTCAAAGAGGACCATGTTGATCGGCACGTCCCTCCAGGTTCCTCCAAAGGACTCAAGATAACCAGATCCGCCCATTACCCTAGGCCAACTAGACCATGCTCGATACCATATTGTCACGCCCGGATTTCCAACCCGAGGAAACCGGTACGTGACTCCCCTTTTTACCCACACGGAGGGCAAAGGGGTAGGATACAACATACACTTCACATTTTATTTTCAGAGACCAAAATCACATAATTATTAAATTCAAACCACATGCCTTTATTATGTTTCAAACTTCATTACAGAATCTCCAGCCGGGGTTACAAGGCCTCAACAAAATTACATAACACAAATTACATAACATAAACAAGAAAGTAAATAAGGTCTTCCACCTTGGTGTTCCCACCTAACGCCTGTAGGTTCCTGTAAAGAAAACAACATGGTAGGAGGGGTGAGCAACCACGGCTCAATAGGGATCATGTCTCCCCAACCCATCCCATGCACCCGATATCTACATGCCTTGTGTACAAGTCTTCGTGTCGTGATACAATTATTCCACCAGATATAGTTACGGGCTATGACAGGCAAACACAATCATACATGGGCTGGTACATAAACACTCCCGGGCTTCCACACCACCGGGTTCCACAAAACGGTCCCGGCTTCCACACCCACCGGGTTCCACAAAACAGTCCCGGGCTTCCACGCCCACCGGGTTCCACAAAACGGTCCCCGGGCTTCCACAACCACCGGGTTCCACAAAAACAGTCCCAGGCTTCCACACCACCGGGTGTACAAGCAAACACGCAAGACACATGGCCATATAGGCATAACATCAAACACTTAGTATGCTTAGTCACACAGGAATAACATCGAACACTTAGCATGCATATATCCACAAGCTCATAAACTCACCCACACAAACATAATCTAACACACTGGACGTGCGTGGCCTCACAGGCATTACCTCAAACACATAACATGCACAGCCTCACAAGGCTTTACCTCAAACACATAACATGCACAGCCTCACAGGCATAATGTCAAACACATAACATGCAGGCCTCACAGGCATAATGTCACACATAACATGCACAAACCACCCAACCTCGTAAATCACACCAATACGCCATCGAGGCCAACATCCATATAGGAGGTCACACCTATATGGATTACATATGTATATATAAACAGATACAGCCACTGCCGCCTAGGACCCTAGGACGAGGAGGGATTAGGAAGAACAGTAACCCCTACCTTAAAGCAGCTCTTCCTTGCTCCCGCGCCAAACGCTGTCCTCCCCACGCAAGATGCTCCGGCAAGAACCAAGCAACTCCCCTTCCCCTCTCTCTCTAGCTCTCTCTCTCTCCAGGCACCAGTGCAAAGAAAGGAACACAAGAACCCTAAACTCAAACTCAAGCCCTCCTTATATAGACACCATCCACATCAAAACGACGTAGTTTTGATTAAGTAAACCCAGGATCAAAACGACGTAGTTTTGATCACACAAGTTAGCACCTTTCCGCACCCATATAGGCCAAAATACTCAGAATTTCAACATGGTCCTTTGGAGAAAGATCATTAGAATGACAAAACCAAGGGAACCATGCAAAAATACACCTGCACGCCAATTTGCACGCCAATTCCCCAATTGGCGTGCAGCTCCAAATGCACTCAAACTTCACCACAAGTCTCCTTGCATCTTGTAGAGGCCTGAGGAGCAAAAATATGCTTGCACGTGAAATGGGTGAATTCACGTTCAGCTCCAAATGCTCTGAAATTTCTGTGGTAGATAGAGGACCTCATTCTAAGAAACTTTTGTTCTTGCACGCCAATTGTTTGAGGCCATCTACTAGGTCAAAAGTGAGCTCCAAGATCAGCCAAAACAAGCTTAAAACCGCTCGTAAACGCATAAGATCTTCCTAGGGCATAAATGTACGCTATCGCTTGGCACATGCACCTCTCAAAAGTCCCCTCTTGGGCTCATCTCTTACCTTAAACTTGTGTACCAACATCCAAGGTGTTTGTGGTTAACTCCTTACACACGGGTAACACACGGGTCATTACACTGAAGGATCCTCCATCCATAACAAGCAAAGATCAACCAAAAGAAGGGGAAGCGACCACTTGAAAATGTCATCACCAGAGCAATACGAACCCAGGCATTATTAAACTTAACACTACTGGTCACAATTGTCATGTAGAGATTAAGACCATGGGATGAGTTGGAGAGACATAATCCCTCCTGAGCTGTGGTAGCTTACCCCTCCTATTATGTGATTATTTTCTTTCAGGTGCTTATTGGAGTTAGGCGGGACAGCCGAGATATGGATCTAGTCTAGAAGCTTCTTTAGTTAATAAAAGTTGTTTCCTTAATTACTGTAGCCCTATGTTTGGGGTATTGTGAACATGAAATGATGTAACCCCTCAAGGAGATGATTTTGTATGAGGTTTTGAGTTTAATGAAATATTTTGGTTTGTGGATTTAAATGTGTGGGCATGTATATTATGTGTTGTGGTTCTCTTATGTTTGGTATTTTATTTTATCCCTTGTTCCACCTGCCATGGGGAAGGGAAATTACTAACCGGTTTCCTCTAATAGGAAATCCAGGGTGTGAAATTCTCCCCTCTTCTTCACGCACGCTACCCAACTGAAGAATGCAATGCGTTCTCTCTCTCTCTCTCTCTCTCTCTCTCTCTCTCCTATGTTATTTATACTTATATTATTACAGTAAATCCCTAAAAATAATTAATTACTCTCATAGGGTCACGAACTTCAAATTGAGCCCAATTACAATCAAAATGCTCAAAATGATGAGCACATTACTATCCAGATATTTTTCAACCCAACTAACCGTTCAAGCACAAGGTTAACCAATAAACCCCCCAAAAGTCAACCAATGAACCTTTCAGGGCTCAACCCAGAATCAAGCCCAAATACTATTAAAATGCTCACATCGATGGTCATACTACCATTTAAGTGTTTTCAGCCTCAGAGAAAGGCTATATCTTAACAATACCCAACTACGGATCTTTACACAAAGGAATACATGATCATTTATTGAAAACTCTAAAGGCTTCTGCGTCTAATTCACGTAAGATTTCGGCGTAGTTTGAGCTATCAACAAACACTAATAAAATCAATCATCTTAACCTTTTTAGTGCCCTCTTGGACCAACTATAATCCCGAGAGAGTTACCTCACCCACCTCAGTTCAACACAAAGGAGACCGACATGACCTACCATATAAGACCTTAAAAGGTGTCATTTTAATGGATGCTCGATAGTTGTTGTTATAGGAAAGCTCTACCAAAGGAAAGTGAGTCACTCATCAACCTCTAAAATCAAACACATGCTCTTAGCATGTCCTCTAAGGTTGGAATCATTTGGTCAGACTGACCATTCATCTTAGGATGAAAATCTAAACTCAAATTAAGCTTTGTCTCTAAAGCCTCTTGCAAGTTTGTCCAAAACTGGGATATAAACCTCGCATCCCTATCTGAAACAATCGATGAGGGCACCCCATGCAATCTCATAACCTCAATCAGATATAATTGGCTTAAAGCCCTAATAGAGTCCGTTTTTATCACGTCACCAAATCCTAGGGAACCTAGAACCAGGAACATGACTTTCCTTTACCCGTACCCGAAAGGTCAAGGGGTTTGTGACTAGTACCAATAGAGATCACACCGCAGGTGCTCTCAATTATGCAACCTTGTACAGCTATACATCAAGAGTAATATTGTACTTTTCCCATACATCAACATGCATATAATATGTCAAATAGTCATACAGACATCACATCACAAACAGTATGCAAATACAATTGTCCACGGACCCATGTACGGGATATAATATATAATGCATTACAAACTCATACATTAGAGTAGTGGGCACGTCCTCCTAGAAGAAAGTCCTCCACTAGTCTTGGATCACACCTGAAAAGGGTAAACAACAAAGTAGGAATGAGCTATAAGCTTAATAAGGTGACTCCAAAACTCTACATCACTCCATTATGCAAAAATATAAATCTATACTATATGACAGTGTACTCGTGCATCGTGTAGTGTATATAATCATCAGGACTCAGCCTGCAAACAACCATCAGGACCCAGACTATCCACACAGGACAACTTATCCACGATCCTCAATAGGATCCCAGCTCAGGGAAATGGTCATGCTGTCCCTTGGAACTGCTATCCCGAAGCTACAGCACTGCTAACCCCGAGACTCGAAGCTTAGACTCAACGACTCGAAGATCTGCCTCGAAGCTCACTGCCTTGAAGCTTTACTCTGCCTAGAAGATCCTAGAACACGGCCTTGAATATTTTGACTCAAAGGTCCTTCAACCTTCGTCCGTTCGACCCTTTGACCCTCAGTCTCCAAATCTATGACCCTCAGCCTCAGAACCTTTGACCCTTGGCCTACGAACCTTCGACCCTCAGCCTCCGAATCTTCGACCCTCAGCCTCTGAATCTTCGACCCTCGGCCTTCAAATCTTCGCCCCTCGGCCTTCAAATCTTCGCCCAGGGTACTGTTCATCATCGTTTCTACCTGTTCTTTGTCTCGAATCAACCCAACGACTCCTAAATGCTCACAAACCCCTTGTTTACTCAACAAACTATAATATTACACCACCGAACGTGTCCTAACGCATCTTAACCGTACAGTAACAACAGACATACACATATATACTTTCCGATTAGATCTATCTGGATCTAACGCTTGATTTCCATAAATTACGTAGGTTTGCTGACTCGAAGATTTCATATAGAACCTGTAGGAAGTTGCGAAAGTTTGCTTCAGGTTTTACAGTGTTTCTGCGAGTCTACAACTCATATCTTCGAGTCTTCGATGCTGGAGTTCAGGTTGGATTAGCCTTTTGTGTCACTCTATTAACTGAAGTCTATGACTCAGCGAGTCTGTGACTCTTCGAATGACGCTTAGAGTGACTTCTTCGTAGTCCGCCTAATCTACCTGTTGTTATAGCTACGAGCCTACGACCCTAGCTCTGCGGGTCTACGACCTTCAGGTCTCTCAGTTTACTTTATTTGACTAAGTGGCTCTGATAGTCTTTGACTCTACGAGTCTTAGACTTCGCTTTTCTTTCTTAGTCTTTCGCAGATGCTCATAAACTAAGTCTCCGTACGGCTACGACCCTTCAGCTATAACTTTCAGCCTTCGATCTCCGAGTCTGTAAGTTTGGCAATTTCTTTAAAATAACTATATCCCTTGAGTCTATGACTCTACGACTCTATGACCCTTGAGTTACAGTTTCATTTGTTTGCCAGTCTTTATAGCATTGACTCTTCGACCTTCAACCTATGAGTCTACGAGTCCTGTTTTCTTAACAGTGTTCGAAGGCTTTGACTCTACAACTTTTAACCTACGAGTCTACGAGTCCTGTTTTCTTAACAGTGTTCGAAGGCTTCGACTTTACGACTTTCAACCTACGAGTCTACGAGTCCTGTTTTCTTAACAGTGTTTGAAGGCTTCGACTCTACGACTCTACGAGTCTTCGAGTCTAGTGGCAGTTTAAGTTCTGTTAATAGATTTAAGTGTTTTTAGAGACTCTACAGTTCTATAGGCTGTGAGTCTACGAGTCATTTAACATTGGTTACTGTTCTTTAGAATTCTTCGACTCTACGAGTCTCTGAACATATTGGTGCTTGCAGTAACTCTCTCTTCCGTGCTTTGACTCTGAGACCTTCGACCCTAGATCTACGAGTCGCAATGTTCTATCACTATTTCGCCTTGAGTCTCCAGACCCTACGAGTCTATGAGTCTCTGCCAATACGTCCTATGACAGTTTCACTTCTACGAACTCGACTCTTCGACCCTACGACCTTTGGTTCTTCGAGTCTCCAGACTTAGACTATATTTTGGCAGCTACATCAAATCCTATATTCCCAACAATCTCCCCCTATTTAATGTAAGCTGACAACAGGTGAAAACATGAAGCCTGAGACTACAAGTTTGATGGACAGTTTTAGGTTAATAGAAAATATCTTTGCATATGAAAAATTTGGAGGAGATCAAAATTACGAAAATGCACACTCCTCTCCCCTGTAGGCATGAAGCGGCATTAGCTGGCTCTTGTCAAAGATAACTCCCCCTACGACCTTGCTCCCCCTGAGATATACTCCCCCTTTCTGGGGTGAAGAACAAGCACCAGAACACAAATCACATGGGAGCAAAGAATTAAACAAAAACACAAATGTTGCGAGCTAAACTCACCAAATGGAAAATACACTCTATTCATGATGATTTCAAGAGTACATGGGGAGGCTTTTTATAGCCAAAAGAGCTTGGAAACCAATGGTTGGATTTTAACAACATATTTGGTAAGATTACCAAGGACTTGATTTGACCCACATGTTTGGTAAATTAAAGTAACAAAATAAAGAAAATATGACAAATAGGCTTGAAATTCGTAGCCTACAAGGCTTAAACTTTTATAACCTTGTTTGGGCCTCAATTAGTGTAATTATAGGCCTAGATACTTCCCCCAAGTAAGTGTGTTGGGCCTCCTCTTGGATTTGATTGATTAAGCTAGTTAAGGCCTTTTTCATTCTGTTTGTTCGTGCTCGTGTCATTGGGCCTCCAATTCCTTGCAACGAGTCTTGTCTATTGACACGCCATTCAGCCTCCTCATCGCGACACTCACGGATGCCATGATCCTCATCATCCCCTTCCGCTTCAAAAGGATTCGACCTCGAATCTGCATAGTCAAATGGAGAGAGATCTGCAACATTAAAGGTAGCGCTAACATTTCCATACCTATCAGGCAAGTCAATTTTGTAAGCATTGTCATTGATCCTCTCTAAGATTTGGAAAGGGCCATCTCCTCGTGGATGAAGCTTGGTCTTCCTTTGGTTGGAGAACCGCTCCTTTCTCAAGTGTAGCCATACCCATTCTCCAGGTTGAAAAACCACCTTTCGCCTACCCTTGTTGGCATGCTTGGCAAATTGCTCATTCCTGTGCTCAATGTTAGTTTTTACCTTTGCATGTAAATCTTTCACAAACTTTGCCTTTTCCTCACCTTCTAGGTTTGAAAACTCATTAGTTGGTAAAGGCATGATATCAATGGGGGTCAAAGGGCTAAAACCATAGACAACTTCGAAAGGGGAGAAGTTTGTTATAGAATGAACAACCCGATTATAGGCAAATTCAACGTGAGGTAAGCATCTTTCCCAATGTGTTAAGTTTTTCTTAAGGATGGCACGCAACAATGTTGAAAGTGTCCTATTAACCACCTCAGTTTGTCCATCAGTTTGTGGGTGTGCAGTGGTGGAGAACAACAATTTGGTGCCAAGTTTGTTCCACAATGTCCTCTAAAAGTGGCTAAGAAATTTAACATCCCTATCACTCACAATGCTTTTAGGCAAGTCTTGTAGCCTAACCACTTCCTTGAAGAATAAATCAACGATATGCGTTTGTATCATTGGTTTTAGAACAAGCAATAAAATGAGCCATCTTACTAAACCTGTCAACCACCACAAAGATGCTATCCTTACCCGACTGTCATCTAGGTAAGCCGAGCACAAAGTCCATGGAGATGTCAACCCAAGGATGAGATGCAACAGGCAAAGGGGTGTATAAACCATGCGAAAGCACTTTGGATTTAGCATGTTTACACACATTGCAATTTCTACGAATAATGATTACATCATGACGCATGCGAGGCCAATAAAAATGTTCACACAATAAAGCTAATGTTTTCTCAACTCCAAAATGACCCATAAAACCACCACCATGAGTTTCTTTAGCAAGCAATTCTCGCATAGAACAAGATGGAACACACAATTTGTTCTTTCGAAAAAGGAACCCATCATGTTTGTAAAAATCATTTTTTCCATGTTCTTCACATAATTTCCAGATTTCGGAAAAAACGACATCATTCTCATACATACTTTTCAACATTTCAAATCCAAGTAGTTTGGCATGCATAGAAGTGATAAGAAAATACCTTATAGACAAAGCATCAGCAACAACATTTTCTTTTCCTTTTTTATGCTTAATAACATAAGGAAATGTTTCAATGAATTCAAGCCACCTGGCATGTCGCTTATTTAGCTTTCCTTGTGATTTTAGAATTTTTAAACTTTTATGATCTGAATAAATCACAAATTCTCTTGGCCATAAGTGTCACGCTCCAAATTTCCTTCCCCCTGGAAATGGGTAGTGACTGCCCATGCCCACACCCGAAGGGTCAAGGGATCGGTGTAAACACCAAAGTGAGGACACCTACCGCGGGTGCGGTCCTATCTATGTATCACAAGTCAACATGCCAAGGGGCATGTACCTGTTTCCATGCCAAGTACACCACCACAATATATACATACAGTATTCATAACACAATACATCAATTACATTGCTCAAAGGCTTCAAGCCCTTTTATAACCCACTAAGGAATAAGCTCCCATCAATATAGCCAGGATACACAATTCAAACAAACAGAATCTCAAATACAACAAAACAACCAAATGTGTGTGTGTGTGTGTGTATATATATATATATATATATATATATATATATATATAAGGCCATACAGCCCCAGTAGCCTACCAACTCAGCTCTTCCGCCTATCGCCTGCTAGGTCCTGCAAATAACAGTTCATAGGAGGGCTAAACAAATCACAGCTCAGTAGGGATCAAGTCTCCCTAGGCCCGTCCCACTCTAAAACTATGCATGTCAAGTGGATGCATGTGCTCGTGTAGTGACTTAAGCTAAAACAATAACCATCACCCAGTAAACACGCCTTATACCTCTGCCTGCACTGGAGGGCAGAGGACACCCCGCCACCACGACGACATGACATACCACACCAGGCAAATGTGAATCTCATCTCAAGGGGTACAATATAATGACTGTCCCATATTCAGCTCAATCCCAGCATTTCTGGGGTTCTCATCTCAACTCCCCGCGTTTCTGGGGTCCTCAACATACACATTTAAACATATACAACTCAACAATCTCAACTCAATAAACATAACTCAACAAACACAGTACAATTCAGTAAGCTTAACTCAATAAGCACAATTCAACAGATACTGTGCAACTCAACCAGTAAGCTCATAAACACAACTCAAAGACACAGCTCAGACATGCAACTCATTTAGCATACAAAAACTCAACTCAGAATGTAAAACAACAGATAGTCTCAGAACAATCAAATCATCACATATAACATCACTTAACTCCTCATGGTCCCTAAAGTCCACACATTTCTCACACTCATAGTCTGGATCATCAACAACCCTTCAAAGGAAGCTTATCCACTTCAAGGGGAGCCCAAAACAAGCTGCACGTGACAACCTATTATCGCGGGCAGAGGCAAATCAACTCAGAACATCATTCTAACCATCCCAGAAGGTCCAGGGACGATTTTTAGCGAAAAATAAGGTTGCACGTGAAAAGGTCATTCTCACGGGCAGGGGTATTTTAACTCATATGCCTCTAAGGAAGCTCCACCTAAAATTTGGGGCAATTTGGAGCAAGAATGAATCTGCAAGTGAAAAAGTCATTCTCACGGGCAGGCTCCAAAACCTCTCTTTTGTCATTCTAATCACTTTTTCCTAAAGGACCAACCTCAAATTTGTTTTAGTTTAAAAGTTATTAAGATTTTAAGTCCATAAACAGGGTCTAAACCCAACTCTAACCTCACTCTCATTTTGATTTCCCAATACCAGAGGCCTTAGCCAAACCAGATACAGGGTTTCCCCAAAATTCTTCATCTAAATAATCTCAAGACAATGGGTATACAAATGACCCCTAACCCAAAAGCACAAATAATCTCACACAGAAATTCAGAAATTCAGAAAACTCAGATAAAACCCCAGATCATCCATAGGCTCAAGGTGAAATTTAGAAACTCAATATATTTAAAAATCTCTTCTCAACATAAATTTTGTTTTCTAGAATCTGTAAGAAAGAGACGGCATAGAGACAAACTTGAAATCCCTACCTCAGAAGTGTTGAAGAAAAAGAATTTCTCCAGGAATTAGCTTCCAGCCACCAGAAGAGATCCTTGATCGCCGGAAATCTCCCTTCCAGCCTCCGGATCGTCTTTTCCTTCTCTTCCTCAGGCCTCAGGCCTCTCTTTTCCTTGGCCAGAATTTGCAGACCCCTCTCTCTCTCTCTCTCTCTCTGGGTCGGCTGCCAACAATGAGTAGGGTTTGATTTTCCTTTTGCTCTTTTTTTCCTTTTCTTTTCTCCTATTTTCTTTCTTTTTATTATTTTTTAATAGAAACCCAAGACCAAATGCAACCCAATGGTGGTTAAGTAAACCCAAGTGTAGACCCAAGAAGAAAGGCAAAATAGCCCACTCTCTCATATTGGGTTTTCCCTTGAAGGGAGACCCAAAGCTCAAAATACAAACCCAGGTAATTTAAAAGGGAATATAAAATTATTTGTGAAATCCCAAAAATACCCCTCAGGGCCTCAAATCCCAAATTTAGTCCAAGTACAGTCAAAATTCTCCATTTGATTAGCACAACATCGCGCTGATATCCATTTGTTAAAATAAGGTCTCTAACTCAAGGCTATCTCCAAAGCCCCTCAAATATGGGTCCTTACAATAAGTAATGCTGCCAATTTTCTAAATTTCTTTTGAGGGCATATAATTCTTTGTCATATGTAGAGTAGTTTAACATTGCCCCATTAAGCTTCTCACTAAAATAAGCTATAGGCTTAGAATCTTGCATTAAAACAGCCCCAATTCCTATTCCAGAGGCATCACATTCAACCTCAAATACCTTTGAAAAATCAGGTAAGACTAGGAAAGGAAAATTGGTCAACTTACCTTTGAGTGTAGAGAAGGCATGCTCTTGTGCTTTGCCCCACTTGAAACTGACCCCTTTCTTGACCAATTCATTTAGTGGTGCAGCAATGGTGGAAAAGTCCTTTACGAACCTCCGATAGAAGCTTGCAAGTCCATGGAAACTTCTCACCTCATTAACACCTCATTAACATTCTTTGGTGTTGGCCAGTCCCGTATTGCCTTCACCTTCTCTTCATCAACTCTCATACCATCAACTCCCACAACAAATCCAAGGAAAACAATAGAATTCAAGCAAAATGTACATTTTTTAAAATTCGCAAATAACCTATTTTCCCTAAGAGTCTCGAATACAAGTTTCAAATGTTCATGGTGTTCATTAAGGTTCTTAGAATAAACAAGAATGTCATCAAAATAAACAACCACAAATTTCCCAATGAATGGACGAAAAACATGATTCATTAAGTTCATAAATGTACTTGGGGCATTAGTTAACCCAAAAGGCATAATTAACCGTTCATACAACCCAATTTTGCTTTTAAAAGCAGTTTTCCATTCATCTCCCTCCTTCATTCTAATTTGATGGTATCCACTTCTTAGATTAATTTTAGTGAACAAACATGCACCATGGAGTTCATCAAGCATATCATCTAAACGAGGTATGGGATGACGATACTTTACCGTGATTTTGTTGATAGCTCGACAATTAACACACATTCTCCACTTACCACCTTTCTTTGGAACAAAGATTACTGGTACTACACATGGGCTCAAGCTTTCTCTCACAAATCTCTTGTTAAGCAACTCCTCCACTTGATGTTGGATTTCTTTCGTTTCATCAGGATTGGCCCGATATGCGGGGCGATTGGGGAGTGTTGCACCTGGAATGAAAATCGATACGATGCTCAATTCCCCGCAAGGAAGGTAATCCATTGGGTATATCATTTGGAAAGATATCATCAAATTCCTGCAGTAGAGAGACAATACTAGAAGGCATAGAAGGGTTAGGAGCGTTAGTAGCAAAATATTCGTCCTTGCAAAGAAGCAAGAGAGTTTCCTCCTCCTTTAAAGGTCTCTTAATCTCTTTTTTTCCTAAGAAAAGGATCACTTTTCCCTCATCACACTTATTTTCACTCTAGTTTTCAACTCTCTTTTTGCCCTCTTTTTTTTAATGTCACTCAATTCTCCTTTTTCACTCTTCATTTTGCCACTCTTTTCATTCTCCCTATTTTTTTCTCTCTTTTCCTTTTCTCTCTTCTCACAATCTCTCTCAATCCTCACTTGGTCTTCATAAGCTTGCAAAGGCCCTAAGGGTGTAAGGATAACTGTCTTCCCATTGTTCTTAAAGGTATATCAGTTAGTGTACCCATCATGTGTGACTCTTCTGTCAAATTGCCATGGCCATCCCAGTAAGTGTTGGACCTCGGCTAGGGCACTCACTATCACAATATTGTCCGCTTTGGCACTCGCGCACCCACCCATGGGCCGCAGCCCGCACGGATTTGTTTCTAACGGGCCGCGACCCGTTAAAACGCGTTTTGACAAGGTGCACATGAGCCTCCTCATTAGGACGACCTCAATGTTCGCCCTAACTGATGTGGGATTGATCTATGGGACGTTAGAGACCCAACAGTAAGATATGACTAGCATACATGGGAACTACATCACAAATCACCTTGTCTTGATATTTCCCAATAGAAAATGGAACTTGTGCTTGCTTAGTCACTTTGACGTCCCCACAATTATTTAACCATTGCAATCTATAGGGCTTTAGGTGTTTGGTTGTAGCTAATCCCAATTTATCAACCATCAAACAACTTGCTACATTCGTGCAACTACCACCATCAATAATCATACTACATACTTGTCTTTGATGAGGCATCTAGTATGAAAAATGTGCTCCATTTGCTCTTGAGCATGTGCACCTACAATGTGAGCACTCAAAGCACGCCTTGCCATAAGCATTTCTCCATGTGCAGGGCTCTTTATTTCCACATCTGAACACTTCTCAAGAGGTGGCATTTCATCTTCACTTGAGCTACCACTAAGAACTTCTCCATTATCCAAAATAATCATGGTTCTCTTATTTGGGCATTGCGATGCAATATGTCCATATCCTTGACATTTAAAACATTTGATATCATGAGATTTAGAAACTACCTTACCCTCCACCTTACTTGTGGAATCCGAAAAGATGGGTTTTTGCTTAGGTACTTCTTTAAACTCCATTTTGTGTTCCTTTCCACGTTCTTGTGGTTTGGAATCCTTAAACTTGTAAGAAGGTTTGAAGTCCTTACTAGATGATGTGGCTCGCATCCTTCTTGACTTTACTTGTCTTTCAGCTTTAATTGTCATGTGAAGTAGATCCTCCATATTCAAATAGTGGTGCATGTACACTATGTCATGAATGTCGTGGTTGAGGCCATTCACAAACCTTGCCATGGTAGCCTCTTGTTCTTCATCAATATTGGCTTGAATCATTATGATCTCCATCTCTTTATGATAATCCTCAACACTCATAGCTCCTTGTTTCAACCCCTTCAACTTAAGGAATAGGTCACAATAATAGTGGCTAGAAATAAACCTCTTACGCATTACCACTTTCATCTCTTCACAAGTTCGGATGGATCTTTCTCCACTTCGACGTCAACACACTTGTAGTTAGTCCCACCAAATACTAGCATAGTCGGTGAATTCTATAGCCGCCAACTTCACCTTCCTTTCCTCTGAATAGTTGTGGCAACCAAAAACATGTTCGATCCTTCTTTCCCATTCCAAGTAGATTTCGGGGTCATTTTTACCTTGGAATGTAGGGATCTTTAACTTGACACCTCCAAGATAATTGGTTTGCCTCGATGGTGATCGATTTCTCCGAGTTGGTGACTCATAATAATCGGATAATGCATCTTCTTCTTCAATGACTTGCCTCCTTGGTAGTACTCAAGAAGTCGAAGGAGATTGCAAATCATCCAATCTTGCATTCAACCTTTGAAATTGTTCTTGAACAGACTTAGTGAAAAGCTTTATGTCCACTTCATTAGTGTCACATCCACCTTCCATGTGAGAATCCTACAAGAAAATGTTAGAAGTGAAATCAATATGTTCCTCACACACTCCCTCACGTAGTTTCACTCCAAGCCAAGATCTTCACTCGTGTTTTTACTCAACTTTTTTTTTTGGCTTGCAACACTCTTGATTTTTTTTACTCCACTTGCTTCCAATAAAGTTCCTACCCAATTCTAACAAATCTAAAGAATTGTAGGAATGTGACAATCTTGTACTAGAATTCAAAGATAAAATTCCAAGTGGGTGAAAGTGAAAACAAAAAGGAGACAAAGAAGATGAAAGGCAAAAAAAAATGATGATGACACGTGAGATTTAGAATGCTGTGTTTTTTTCTTTTTTCTTTTTTTTTTTTACAATGTGTAGAATTTGTTTCTCAACTTGATTCCACAATATCTCACAAAGTAAGGCTTAGATTTCACTGATTCCAAATTAAGAAGAAAGATCAGTGTCTAATTGTTTACAAATCACAAACATCACCTCAAAATTGACACAGAAATAAAATTTGTAGGTGATGAACAAAAATGGCCAGAATTGAGAATTAATATCGGCCCGATTTCAATGAGAACGAAGATAGATCAGACAAACAAAATAAACAATATAATAATAGAAGAAGGATAATCATAAACAATAGAACCTGAATGTGGCTCTGATACCAAATGATATGAGATCCAAGACCCGCTAGGAAGTTTCCTAGGAACCTTGTCCTACGATCAAGTGTCGCACCCCTGAATCTCCACAAGGAAACAAATGGCAACGGTATTTGGGTGGTGAAAGATGATAGAACGGCCAAGGTAAAACCCAAAGAGAACTTGTCTCTAAGAACTCTAGCTACAAGACGCCACAAAGGAAGAACAATCCTTTGATAAGTCAAAGAATTAAGCAAGAACACAAAGGTTGCAAGCTAAACTCACCAAATGGAAAATACACTCTATTCATGATGATTTCAAGAGTACATGGGGAGGCTTTTCATAGCCAAAAGAGCTTGGAAACCAAGGGTTGAATTTTAACAACATATTTGGTAAGATTACCAAGGACTTGATTTGACCCACATGTTTGGTAAATTAAAGTAACAAAATAAAGAAAATATGACAAATAGGCTTGAAATTCGTAGCTCACAAGGCTTGAACTTTTATAACCTTGTTTGGGCCTCAATTAGTGTAATTATAGGCCTAGATACTTCCCCTAAGTAAGTGTGTTGGGCCTCCTCTTGGATTTGATTGATTAAGCTAGTTAAGGTCTCTTTCATTCTTTTTGTTCGTGCTCGTGTCATTGGGCCTCCAATTCCTTGCAACAAGTCTTGTGTATTGACATGCCATTCAGCTTCCTCATTGCGACACTCATGGATGCCATGATCCTCATCACATTTTCAATATTACTCTCTATTTCCATAAATATAATCAAATAGCAAAAAAGTACTTCAACACACTAGTTTATATCTCAAATAATATAATTACTCTTTATTTTAAAAGAATAAGTAATCATTCTTTATATTATATAATTATTTTTTTCTTTCCTTATTTATATTTTCTAATCGGGTTTGTTAAGAAAAGGAGACAAAAAAGTTTAAATAAATTTAAAAAAATATTATTTAAAAAAATAAAGCTAAAAGTGGTAAAATAATTTGACATGTGAAAACCTCCACCGGTGTGTGAGAGATGCCCTTGAACAAATAACGTGAGGATCTGAACTCCAACTCAGGTCTCAACTTAATTTACCAATACGCATGCCATGCTGCCTCTAGATTAATTTTGTTTAAACCAAGAACGCACCTGATACATCTTAGGACATTTATAAGTCACGAATGCATAATAAAAAAACAAATAAAACTATCTAATCCATCAAAATAAAATTATTATGTTACATTAAGTATAATAATTTCATGAAAATATAAATTTTGTTTACAAAATTGAAGTATATAAGGCATTCAAAGAGTATTATGTGAGGCGCTCGTGAGTAGCTGTTGTAATTCATTGGCTGGAATGCCTTGAGCAGAAACAGAAATGGCAGATATAATCAAGTTTAAGAGACATAATATATGACGAAGTGCTTTGAGCACAAATCAGAGACGTCGTAGGTTGAACTTCTTTAGGCACAAACGAATGGCACATAATCCAGAAAAGACGTAAGCCGCTAATCCATCGGATCTGTGGTATTACTGGTATATAGTAAAAAAACCCGCGGAGAATGACAGAGCACGCACACCAAAAGTTCACACAAAAACGGGCTATCGTTACTTATTTTAAGTATAAAATGTCATGATTGGAGAACTCTCCCATGCAAAAAAAAAAAACGCACGCACAAGGCTCAAATTCCTATTCTCCTGCAATACAATTACACTGCTACATTAAAGCAAATGCATCCGCTCCACGTAGGATTGATGCAACCATTTGCTTAGAGGCTCGCCACAGCCTACAAAACAACCTGAATTACCGTTTTCATTGAAAAATGGGAAACTGAAAATGTGAAGAAGCTCCTGCACTGCCTGCCTAACCAGAGAAGTTCCAGTGACTCTGCTTCGACGGCCCCATCCAGTGACAATGTCTATCCGGCTAGGACCAATGCCAGACACAAGCATTTCTTTCCGAAACCAGGCTAATGTCCTTGAAAGAGCTGTCACCGCAGTCCCATCTGACATAACATGTAGGTTAATAAGCCAATAACATGAACTCTTCTCTTTAATTGCATCCGGATACACATTCCTATGTGCAGCCACCTCCCAAACAGAGCCAGCCTCCTCCTTCAGCCCTGACTTGTGAAGGAAATCCACCACTGCATCCACAAGACCCCTCTTGCTCTCCCTATCCTCGCTGTGCATCAAATCCAGGAAACGGCTCATGTGGTCACGCACATTTTGCCCATCGGGCCCTGCAGACGGCATCGACAACAGGAACATGTGGGCGGGGTGGCCAGTTATCGCCATCAGCTGGCGGCAGAAGTCCATTTCAACAGGCATTTGTGTGTCTGTACAGCAGCTGAGGAGTAAGGTGTAGGTCTGCAGAGAAGGGTTAAGGCCATAATCCAGCATGCTCTGCAGCAAGTGATACGCGTCCGATAGTCGGTGCACCCTAAGGAATGCACTGAGTAATGAATTGCAAGTGGGTATATTGGGGCATAAACCCGCATTGAGCATGGCCTGATACCATGCCCAAGCCTTTTCAACATTCCCAGCCTTTCCCCACAAGTCAACCAGCAAGCCATAGACAGGCTCATCAGGCACCCAATTCTTCCGTTTCATTTCTGCAAAAACATCCTCTGCTTCCTTAAGGTAACCACAATGACCAAGAACCTCCATCACTATGCTGTAAGTGACCTTGTCTGGTTCAAAACCAGCAGCCTGCATGTCACGGTAAAGCTTCAATGCGCTTGGGTAGTTCCTTGCCTTGGCCTGTAGAGCAATCATGATGTTATATGTAACTAGATTGGGAACGCAGCCCTGATTGACCATCTCACAAAATAGCTTGTTTGCAGTATTCAAGTGCCCAGCCTTCCCAAGGCAGTTGATGATGACACTGTAAGTGAATGTGTCAGGAGAAAGCCCAGCCTCTTGCATCCTCTGGTACATGTACATTGCAACATCAAGAAACCCAGCTTTTGCATGGATGTCGATTAGCGTTGAGTATGTGACACGGTCAGGTGCAACACCTATATCCTGCATCTGGTTAAAAACATTGACTGCATCACTCAAGTAGTTTGCCCGACCATAGCTGTGGATCAGACGGTTATAGGTCACAACATTGGGCTGACAACCATCCCGGACCATCTGATTGAGTAATTTGTTTATCAAGCCAAACTGCCTAGCACGACCAAGGATTCCAACCATGGTTGTGTAAGTATGTTCATCATGCCTGAACCCAGCTTGCCTTTTCAACCAATGGAAAAATCCAAGTGCAACAGAATGATCCTGAAGCTGCTTAAGAACTTGGTTTGCTTGGTATGCATCCATTGAACAGCCAAGCCCTCCTAGGGCCTCTTCTGCTGAAAAGCCCCATTTTAATTGCCGCAATATGCGAGTAACACTGTCAATAACATGCCCAGTGTTTGCATTTGCAGGCTGCCTACCCATTGGAACAAATCCCATGCCAATTTTAGTATCCCTTGAATGCTTATTTAAGCCTCCTTTTGGGATGCCCTTGTTAAACTTAATGTATGAAGAATGCACGTGAGAATTGGAATTTGGCAAAAAATTATTAGGATGAGCTGCCATAGGTTTATGTGGTAAAGATCTTCTGTTTTCATGTTTATCCGAAGATGTACAATATGTCTCTATGGGATTGTGTCCCCCAGTTCTAGAAGAATGGCTAAATCCTTTAACTGAACCTGAATTATCGCCTTTACCTTTTGTATTCTGGTAACAATTTGGCTGTTTTGCCCCCTCTGCAAACGTCTCAGCGTATTGTTTTCTACTGACTTTAGAGAAGTTCTCTCTTTTGGAAGACTTTACAAGTCCCGGCTTGACAATGCAGCCGGATGTGGTGGGATTGACTACAAAATTCTGAGTTGCTCTCAATATTCCACCCCCATCAGATGTGGGAATTTTATAATTTACTAAATCTGACAAATAACCTACTGCTGCAATACCTACTTTAACAAATTGGTCAGAAACTACAGGTGATGAGCTTGGCAGCACATTTTGAACTGCATCAATGCTACCACCAACAGTGCTGACGCAATCAGATCTTCCAAGTGAACTGGGGGCAGATATATCCTGTGGCATAGAAGTTGGGTACCTGACACTGTCTGCATCATGACAATCTGCCACTTTAGCTGCCTCTTCTGAGAGAAAAGTCCCAACTCTCACTGAAGTCTTGGATACTAATGTGGGTGGTTTCTGGGGAAGTATGACATCATTTCTTGTGTGTTGTTTTTTTGAAACACTATTCTCATCCTCAGTTGAAGTGCAAGAACTTCCATCTGGTGTGCTACATCTGGGTCCACTAATTAAAAAGGAACGGGCACAGTTGGAAAGCGTGCCAATTTGCTTTGCACGTAACATAGTATTTAGATTAGCTTAAACCTACACAAGAGGTCATAAAAGAGGTTAGATGCTTACTTAAATTATGGAAAGAAAATGGAGCAAATATCTACTAAAAATCAGTATAAATTTACTAAACCAATTTTCTCATGCTATATCAGCAGACCTCTTATTATTTCCTTTGAACTTTCAATCAACAAAAGGGAATGGGAGTATGGTGAGAAAAGTTCCCGATTAAGTTCAGGACAAAGCCCACAATAACAACCCTTCTGAATATGATGATAACATATAGGATGCAAGTCTAGCTAAAAAGAAGGTATTAAAAAAATCCATGACCATGGGTTCTTTTGTAATACAGATCAAATACGATTTTATAATAAACCTCAGAGAACCAGAATGGCCAAATGCTTTATATGTTTAAACCGTCCAAGAAGATAAACTTTGTATATTAAAGTGTTACAGCGGTCTCTAATGAGCTGTAGCCATAGGAGAGCTGACTAAATATGCAAACAGTTTGATGAAGTAACCTGAGTAGAAGATAACAAAAAAAAATGGAGAGCAACACTCAAGTCCAAATTTCAACAACCATGTCAAATGAGATCTACCAAACAGGGTGGAGCCCCCTGCATCGCAAAGGTGTTTTTTCAGTTCCGCAGAGGCAGCTTTTTCATCCTTTGTTGTATAAGGACACGGTTTTGTGTGACCAGAAAAATGCATATAAAACTGATTTTTTTCTTCTATATATCAGTGAAAAGGGATGTGCAATAAACTGAGGGGGTGTATTTTTTCAACCTCTGGAGCCCAACCAGCACCTGCACAGATTGCATCGGATAAATAAAGAAAGCAACTCAGAAAGTGACTCACACTCTAAAAACCATCCTTTGCAACCATTTTGTGAGTGGTAGGCCAATGTCGAAAAGTACATAAAGCACCAAGCTAGCAGTGCTTGCTAATATTAATGTCCACCGACCCATATCTCAAACAGAAAATTTTGCAAGCCAAGACTTCACGTACCATGTGTCGTGTTGGATAATCGACAGGTTCTATTGTATAATCCTAAACAATTTACCTCCCGCAAAACCCCATTTCCGAGACCCCCATCCCTCTCTGACCCGAAGAAAGGCCTCTATTAAAAACCCATTCCCAACCCACATCCTCTCTGGTATGAAGAAAGACCAATTTCACTGAAACCTCGGAATCATCTACATATAGAAATCAATACACTAAAAAGGGAGTGTGAGATGACATCAATTTCAATCCTCGATAGTGAATCATCGTTTTAATATCAACAAAAACAATAAAACATCAGACTTTAATTACACCATCAAACGAGGAGAGGACGACAGAACCCAGTGTCCTTAATTACTGAAAATGGCTAACATAGAAATCATAAATAATAAGAATCTCGAACAAAAGAGTACAACAGTACGACGAGAAATACCCAGAATGGTAAAAGGATTTGCCGGTCGCTGACGTGTTGTCCGAGGTTCCGCCGTCAACCAGGAAGCTGGGAGACAGCCATGAAAGCTTTGGAACTTCAAAGCCTTGACCTTAAACCTCCCCTTATATGCCCTACCGTTTTATGGGGTACATTTGTTAGGTTTTGTGGGTACATTTGTTACGACGTGGTACCGCCTGTTTATTGACACGTGTACACAATTTCTGTGTTGTGTGATTCCGTCCGTGAGGTGGCTCGACTTAGATTTTTTCTCTTTTTTTCTTTTTTATTTAACATTTTATTCTTAGAATCTCGAAGATTTTGCCCTAACATACGGCGTATCAGGCCCGGATTGAACATATAAGAAGCGCGTTGACTCAAACAAATAATAAACATATATATATTTTCGAATTTGCCCTCATTTTAGATTATCAAAATTAATCTAAATCAAATAATCTGGTTTAATTTTTTCATTGATAACAAAATTTTATCAAACCAACGAGGGCATATTTTGTTTGGTTTTTAAAACATGCTTATGTGCTTTCAAAAAAACAAAAAAAAAATTAGTTGGTAACTTCTAATTTATTTTTAAAATTTAAAAAAAAATTATAAATATTGACTTAAAAATAAAATTTTGAAAACAATAAAAATATTTTAGATGTCTCGTTTTCTTCAAAATTGAAACTAGGGATAAAAACATGTTTTCATTAATGGCACATTAATAATTTTCAAATATTTTAATACTATGTGAGATCTAATCCAAAGATCTAATTGATACGAGTTTTTATTTTTATATTATACTTTTTTTCTTCGGTTGAAATTCATGTTTAATTCTAATTTGAAAATACTTCTATTTAATAGAAATAATGTGTTTTAAAAATTAAACTCCATAAAAATTTAAAAAATAAAATAAAATATGGTGGATCCAGATAATAAAATAAAAAATATTAAAATATATATATATATATATATATATATATATTTAGGTCTCCCGCCAAAATTAAGTTAAGATTTAAAAATAAAAAATAATTAAGAAAAGTAGTTTTTAAAAACAACTATGAGACACTTATTTTCAAAGTTATATAATTTTATAATGAATGTGAAACCATGATTTTAAAAAATAATAATTGAATTCTAAAAACAAATTGCATATGAAACCCAGCCATGACTTCTTTTTTTGAAAAAACCTTCATTAGTTTTTTTAGCTATTAATTGCCTACAAATGAGATAATAACACCTTAACCAACTTATCTTGTTTAGCTTAAAACATTTGCTCAAAAAACTAACTTGAAAACCTATCAACACTCAAAAATTACTTTCAAGCACAAAAGTTTTACAGACTACCTTACATGTTATCCCCTCATTTGTAAATGGATAATGGACAAAACTCATCCCAACATGCACTCTTTTTTTTATTTAATAGATAAGGGGTTGCTTTGTGTCTTATTTAAAATTTGAAGAAAAAATCACGTTTTCTTTCGTTAAGGGTTCAACATCGATCCTTTAGTAACAATGCTGGACAAAATTGATGAATGTTCTAATCGATTATCTTTTCCAAGACAACATTTCCTTCTCCGTTCTCTATGGTCATTTCATTTTTCTTCTCCGTGATATCATCATTTTCCTCATTGATTTCCTCTCTCTTGTTAGTCAGTTTGTCTATCTCCCTCCCCAATTATTGATTTCATCAATGTATTCTCCTAATTGTTGTGCTCCGATACAAATCGCAATAGGGACTCGATTGATAAGAGTATGTAGGTTTCTTTTTATTTTCTCTTTAATATATGGTGTTGGAGTTGTTTGAGTAAATATAAATTAAAATGAAAAAATGTAGTCCATTAAAACATCTTCAATAAACTCTTTATTATCTATAAATAAAAAGTTTAATTTCAAAATATTACTCCAACACACTCTTCATCCCCTCTCTATATTTAAAGAAGTTATAATTATGCTTTATTTGTAAAAAATGACTATTTGCTCTATACATTATATAATATATATTTTTTCTCATCACATGTTAATAAAAAAAATTAAAATAAAAAGAAATAAACTTTATTTTAATAGAGTTATATTAAATTTAAAGTTGCAAAATGACTTTTCATATGTAAACAAATATCTACATTTGAAGAAAAAAAATGAAAAGTAGTGTTGGATATGCTCTTATACATGTAACCATGTAGGGATGTAGATAGAGTAAAAAAAAGATTTGCTTTTTTTAAAAAGTGATGCTTTCTTTAAGAAAACAATGGAATATGCTTAATGTATTATTTTGCATGCTTTATTTTATTTTATCATAATGATGGTTTTTTAATTAAATTACAAGGGCTAAGAAAAGTTTAGATGTTAAATAAAATATAAAATATTAATAAAAAATTGAAAATTGAAAATTTGTTTTAAAATGATAATATTAGAGTTGTTTTTTTAGTTAATGATTTTTTAAATTTAAGAAAAAATAAGTTTTAAATTCACTTTGTGGAATGTTTAGTTTGGGTGTTGGGCTATGTTCATACAAACCAAGTGGATTATAATTTACTTGTTTATTTTAAATTTAATATTTTGTATTTGAAAATTTGGCATTTCACTTATTTTAATATTATAAACTTTTGTTAAAAATTTAAATTTATTAATTTTATGCATTGAGTTCAATTATTTATATTTAATCTATATATTATAATATTTAAAATTGCAATAGAAATTATTGTCTAATATTATGTAATTTATAAATGCCATGAATGACTAGGCGGTGCTTGGCCAGTCTGAACCTTGTAACGCCTAGGTCGTCTAATCACTTTGAAAACTATGCTTGAAACCTCGATGCTCTATTTTTTCATTTTTGATTTCTAACTTAAACTTTTCAATTCTTTTACTTTATTCTTTCCTAAAATCACCTCAAATTAACTTAAAGTACAATTCTATATAATTACAACCAAAATTAAAAGTTTTTATTTTCCTTAGTTTTTTCTTTTTCCTCTATTTTTAACTCGAACTTACAATATTATTTCTTAGTCATAAGCTCCTAAAACACTACTAGCATGATAGAGGAGGTCTACATAACTATATTAATAGTGTGGAGATGATAATGCAAATCTTGGATGTCGTCTTCTTATTTTTTCTTTCATGTGTAGGTTGTTTCTTCTCATACAAATATCTTCAAAAGCTGGAATAGTTGTGCTCTTACATCTCTTTTTTTCTTTTCTTTTATTCTAGGCATGTTTTACTAGATAAAACACTTCTTTGTATTGTTGAAATTCCTAATCTTCTTTACTATGGCTACCTGTTGGACCCTATTTTGTCCGGGTTG
Source organism: Taxillus chinensis (assembly GCA_023512835.1). Taxonomy (NCBI): domain Eukaryota; kingdom Viridiplantae; phylum Streptophyta; class Magnoliopsida; order Santalales; family Loranthaceae; genus Taxillus; species Taxillus chinensis. Next base: position 21,967,125 of record CM042087.1, read on the forward strand.
GACATAACATTCATTTTTCGCTTTATACTTTTTTCTATTCATTACTCACTTTGTACAGATAAATAAAGAGACGTGACCGTCAATTCGAAGTGTATTTCGATGACTTCTTGAAAAAGGCTTTCAAATGCCAAAGAGATAGTTCCGGGTGGTGGAAAATGAAATTTGAGGATCAACGCCTTCGACCATGCTCAAATCTGAGGTCAAACGAAGAAGTTATGGTCAAAACCATATTCGGACCGCTAACGGCGATGAACTAGCGGCCAACATTCAAAGCAACACTCCGGATCAGATCATGAACCTCTTTTTTTTAATTCTTTCCTCATTCTGAGAATTTTGACGTATATATTGCATATATTCGCTCACAGAGCTTATTTTCAAAAATAAAATTTTTTTTTAAAAAATACTTTTTAAGTAATAAAATGGTTTAGGGACGCGCAGTACAATCTTGGCACAAAAATAAACTCATTTTCAAGAAAAAAAAAGATACGGGGTCGCTTGTCATGACGCCCCGAGTCCAAAACTTATTTTTTCACATTTTATTGAAAGCCGAATTGTTTTGCCGATCCCAAAAACCCAAAACATCAGTTAAAAATTACAAAATTAAGCAATAAAAACTTGTTCCTTTTTCTTTATTATTTCCCGCTTACCTTTGATCACGTGTCTCCTTTCCATTGGTTCTTAATAATAATAAAAAAAATCAAATAAACAAAACAAAAACAAAAACCAAATAAAATTTAAAACAAAAAAACAACCACCACACGAATTCTTTCACCCTTATCTCTTCACCTCCCTCCCTCGTCGTCTTCTTCTCTCTCTCCCCACAACCGTGCCAGCCAGATAACCCACGCCGGAGGACCACGTCTCTCCATGCCTTCCCATGTCCTCTTCCTCCTTCACAGCTCAACTCTCCCCAAACGGCCGCGTCGTCTTCTCCACCGGGTTAGGACACCCACCACGATGCCTGGTAAGATCCGGTCCGATCATCAAGCCCAGGCCGCCGACCCGCCAGCCCAATCAAACCCTAAAACCCTTCTTTTTCCTCTATTTAAACCCAACAGAACACAGTTACCAGGGGGGCTCTCTGAAACCAAAACAAACCCACCGTAATTTCTTACCTCTTTCAATACCAGAATCCATAGAGAGTTCCCCCGGTGGCTGGAATCCCTCCGCCGGCCATTATTGCTCCCTTTTCTATGATCCCGACCGACCTAGTCCAAACCTCCGTCAACAAGCCTGACCAACCGCTGTTCGTCCCCCCCAAACATCCTGAATCCTGAAGCCTAGTTCCTCATTCGATCTAAAAATAATAATAACCAAACTCCTCTCCCTGGATGGAAATTGCTACCAGGCTGCCACACCAATCCGCCGACTCCAACATCTCCTGCCGACGTCGACTACCTCAGCCGCGATGCGCCTCAACCCTCCAACGATGAACATAGCACTAGTCCCCAATCTATCCTCCTCGACGATGTCTCCAACCACAGCTAGAGTTGCCACTCCCCACCGACGCTGCCCTTGACAGTGGAGTCCCCTCGCTGCGCCCCTGTTGTCCTACCGCGCCTTCACCGCTCTGCAAACCCTCAGCATCACCATCCACTGGATGCCCGAGGGAGATACAAGAAGGTGACTTGTTCGTGGACGGGAACAAAGGAGTTCCCTTGCCTTTGAGTGACTTTGGTCCTTGCACGGTTGGCTTCGTTTTGTTTGTGGTCATTTCGTCGTTGCTTTGCCTTTTTTTGTGTTTTATTTTGTTGTTAGTTTGCCTAGTTTGTTTGTTTTTAGTTATTGCTGTCGTTGTTCATTTCCACGAATGGTCCTCTTGAGGTTTGGTTTTTCACATGTTTGGTTCTTCATGCAACTGATCTTCATATCATTGATAGGTTACTCTGGTTTAGCGACTGCTTCGTGATTTCTTTAGTGACTGTTTTATGGTGACACCTGTGTGTTCATGGTATAGGCTGGATTTGCTCACGGTTGGTGTGTTCTTTATGTTTTACACTACGATTTGATGCAGATTTGGTGTTTGACTAAAACCTGTGTTCTCTTTGCCCTCTTCATGTATTTTTTAAGAGATGTTCTTGCACACTCCACCACTCCACCATACACTAATGGTTGACTAGGATTAATTTAGGGATTTCATCATGATTTCTGGTATGTTTTTATTATTATTACTATTATTAGTTGATACTATTGTCTGGTTCGAGTAGTGTTCTGTTTTGGCCTTGAATTCCTCTTTTTCACTGTCCCATGGGTCGGCTTCAATTTGGGATCACCTCTATCATCATGTGCGTTTATGTCTAGTTATCAGCCTGTACGTCTATGTCTTTTGTGCGTTTGTGTTCTATTTTATTTTTGTATACCAACACGTGTTAAACGAAATTATTGTCAATCTGTTTGTGCGCCCATGTTTGAGAAATGGTTTTGGTTTATGCTTTTGTGATTTTTCTAACATTGGTCTTGTAGGACACCAAGCGGTTCCCCTTTTCTTAGTTTTTATTTATTTATTTATTTTATTGTTCCTATTTTTTTTGAGGTCGTATGTGACCTCTCGTTCATTGTACCTTGTAAACACAGCAAAACAGATAGTAAAACAAAAAAAACATATAAAAACAGAGAGAAAAAAAAAAAAAAAGAAAAAGAAAAAAGAGAGGGAGTTGTGTTTTGTTTTGTGAATGCCACTTCCACACACAAACACCTTTATTTATGTTGTTGGTCCCTTGGAGCCTAGAGGGGGTGAATAGGCTCTTATCGAAGCTCTTTTCTAACTCTTTGGCACAACACTTATCTGGTTAAGAGATAGAACCAATGCAGAAGATAACCAGATAGTGAAAGTATTTTGTTTTATTATCAGTATAATAAGTACAACAAAATGAAAGCAGTCTAAAGCTTGAAGGCTTTTAGACCTATTTAATAACTCTTTGACACTCTGTCTACATGTACACACACACACTAGCCTCTTTGATCTATATGAGCTTTAGTACATGCACACGCTGTTACTTGTTTTCACACTTTTCATAAAATGTACAAGTGTTACTATTTATAGGTGACATCCACAAGAGACAACCTTGGAACTTATTGTTCCGGACATTGTGCACATTTACTCTCTCTCGGAAATCTCTCTGCCTTAATTGCTGCGGATGTGGTCTTCAAGATCTTGGGTTTGTAATGTTTAAGATTCTTTGTAAGTTCCCAAGTGCAATTAGAGTCGTGTCCACATATTCGGATGATCCACGTGTAAGATGCTTTAGGTTCTCAACAAGTTTGTCTTACATCGAAAAACAGCAAGCTGATGACTTTGATTACGAAGAGATAGTTGAAGTAACGTCTTCTTGAATCCGGTGTAAGGTTCCTTACTCCGTGCTTAAATCAAGCTCGGATCCTTACTCTATAATACTGATTGCTTACTCCGTATCAATTTGATACTAGAATTCTTATTCCGTGTAAACGCTTCCTTACTCCGTATGAAAGAAAAGGTCGGAGTGCTTACTCCGCATCTGCGCTTCCTTACTTCGCATTTAGTTTCCTTACTCCGCATGAGTTAAAGGAATGGATGACTTACTCCGTATCAACACATCCTTACTTCACATGAGTGAGTGGTTCGGATTCCTTACTCCGCATATAGTTTCCTTACTCTACATTGAATAAAGACTTAAGTCCTTATTCTGTAGAAGTACTTCCTTACTCCGCATGTATGATAGACTCGGATTCCTTACTCCGCATCTTTTAGACTTAGTCTATTGAAATATTAAGTGCGGATTTCTTAGTCCGTAGCTTTTAGATTCTTAGTCTGCATGAATGATCCTTATTCCATATGAGGCAAGGACTTAGTTATATACCAAGTGTTTGACGACACTCATTCTCACCTGGATCAGGATTATATATCCCGTCCTTAGCTTTGTTCACGCAAGTGTAGATCCGGATGAAAGTCATATCTTTTACAATGACTTAAGATAAAACAACAGAGGTCTCAGATCAAATTACATAGGGTTTTATCAGCATTATCCAAATTCTGGGCTTGATCCAACAATCTCCCCCAATTATGGATATGCCCAAACCTTTTGTAATCTGATCTGGTAAGCAGCGCAAAAAGATAACCAACAGAAAAGAAATTTCACCCATTTTCATTGATCCGCAATAAAGTACAATTCAGCCTTTATACAAAATTTTCATTAAGGTACATAAGGCTTACTATACTTGAAGATCATCATTGCAACCTTCTCTCTAAGCTCCATTGTCTGCTCCATTGTGTAGGCTTGGATGCTGTTCCAGTTTTTATCCACCTTGACAATAGATTTGATAAATAAACAGACAAAGGTCTCGCAGCTATCTCCATCAGGCTGTTGTGGCACTAGCTTCTTGCCCCGGATCGTCGCCTTCAGCTTTTCAGTTGGACCCAACGGAGTCAGGCCTCTTTCTTCATAAAGCCCTGATTGCTTTACGACTTCCATCAGATGAATGCGCAGTGGCTGAAATTGGTCCCTTCTAATATTTTGCTCCACAACTTGATGGGAATCAATTAGGATCAGCTACTTGGACGGAATCATAAAGACAACCAGCATGAAGTGCGGCGTCATGACCCGGTATGGAATGAGTACAGAGTGCAAGGTCTTCCAGGGAGTTCTATCCTCAGCAGTTTCGTTTATGAAGTTCTAAATATCGGCTAAGTCTGGAAGATACCCTTCATTCCAACAAGGCAAGATGTCAAACATGTGCCTGTCCTTGTATAGGGACGAAAACAGCCTCATCTCCATCTTAATTGCCCGTGAGAAGTTGTCTATGTCTTTTGTGGTGAGCAGACCTGTCTCAGAACGAATAGTGCTTATATCTTGAGGAGAGAAGGGGTACAACTCAGATAAACATCTTCTCTCAGCATTTGACGCAGCATACCTGGCCATAGCATTAAAAACACTTCCATCCTCATCAAGGGGATCAAGATCCGCGTATGATGGGAGGAAGGTGTCAGCCACTGCAGATGGAGTGGTCGAAGGAGGAGCTGCACTAGAGGAGCTGGGCTGAGAGAAGTGGCTGTGTTTGGGGATGGTAACTCCCGAAAGTAGTGAGGATGCAGACCGTTTCTTTTCAGCACGAGAGGAGGAAGGTGCAGAAGGATCAGATGACACTTTCTCCCCCGGTTGGGCAGATTGGCAAGGGACGGGAGGAGGACAAGCCATCGTGTGAGCCAAGTCCGCAAAAGAGGTGGACAGGGAATGGACGGACGAGGCTGCAAGGTCCATCTTTTGCTTGATGGAGGTGGAGGAGTCGGTTAAGGCGGAGAGGAGTTGGGCACCAAGAGCATCAGCCTTAGCGGCGATGGCAGAGATTTGGGCGGTTTGAGCTTGGGCGTGACGATCCAGCTGGTAGACAGCACAGCATCGGAGTGAACCGTGCCAAATGAGGCACGTCCAAGCGCCAACTCCGGAGCTTTGGAGGACTCCCCGGCAGGAATAAGGGCAGGTGTGCGCTGGGTAGGGGAGTCGGCAGAAGTAGAGGGGATGTCAGCAGCAGCAGCAGAGGGGGCATCCGGAGCATCAGAAGCTTCCAGAGTAGCAGAGCCACTATGACCAAAAAGGTCAACAACAGGGATGGCATCTGCAAGAGAGGCGAACCGAGCCTTAGCAGGGGAGTGAACCCGTGCGTCATGGGCTTGTCCAGAGGAGATAGCGAAGGGAATATCCGGAATGTGAGCAGGCGTAAGAAAGCCATGATCAAGATTCCAGACGATCATATCCTCCGGGGTGCGGGTGTGTTTGGCATAAAACACCTTGAGGTCGTTGTCGGGGATGGAGGCTATGCAGGCGAGGCTAAAACGGAACCATAGGTCCGTGAGGGTGTTGGCAGAGAGATGGTCTAGGTAGTCTTGGGGTTGAGGTAGAGGAGGCAAGGGAGCTTCCAAAAGAGATTCCGGGACATCAGTGACGGCAGTGGCAATGGCAGTATCAACTGCGGCAGCAACAACGTAAGTGGAGGGAGTGGGGACATCCACAGCAGATGGTGCTGGGGAAACAGCCTTAGGTAAACCTGGGCCGAGATGGTCCCGTAACCTCATAGGGGGTCGGCACGGACGCCGTCTTGCGAGGCTCGAGAGATGGAGGGAGCAGCAACGGACCGAATCCGGGAGGACTGTTGAGCAGAGCTGACTTCGGGGGCACAACTGTCGGAGCGGTCACCAACCGAGCTGCCTTGTTATTCTGAGGCAGGAAGAAGGCGGAGAGCAGCCGAGGGATGGCGAGCTGTCATGTTCCCATCAGGTGTAAGGTGGCGAAGATAATAAGACTGAGGGAAAGGAATGACATCATATTGGGCAAAATGGTCCGGATGGAGATGCTTGAAGACAGTGCTGAGTATCTGCCCAAAAGAGTGAGTCTTTGGACTATTCTTCAGCAGTCGGAACAAGAAAGTCCCCCAGTCCATCAGGAGACGCTCAAAGACGCCATATATAGCCAAGAGAAGGTCATACGGGATGGAATCCAGAGCAGTGGTACGAGCCAGGAGGCAGCGGCTCAATATGGTCGCCAGACACCGGTAGCGACCCTGAAAACACTTCATTTTGTACTCCTTCCCCTTATAGGAGAAACCCATGGAAACAACCATGGTCTTAGCATCCGGGCACTGAAGATCACCAAGACGGAGGTTGAGAGCGGCGCGGAGGACATCAGGGGTGATCAAGATGGATTTACCACGGACGTAGGAGATAATGGAGTCGGTGGTGCAGCGGATCCGTTGATAGAACTCATGGATGTCTTCAATAAGAAGGTCAACAGGGTTGGAGACCAGGTTTAGGATGTGAGAGGCGTCCAGGAGGGGGCGAAGTTCCAGAAACCAAGCTGGAGGATCGGAGATAGCACGCTAATCCACCAGATGTCTGGGGTTAATGCCGGAAAGAGAAGTCTTGGGTGCCATTTGAGGGAAAGATTGAGAGGAGAAGGAGGTGAGGTCTTGGGGATTGAAGGAGCGACGAGGGTTTTAGGGATTTGGAAGATGTAAAACTCGCGCTGTGCAGGAATGTCCAGGATATATAAGACTGAGTCCGTAAATGTCAGCGGGTCTAGGGATTAAGCGAGTGGAGCAGTGAACCACTTGACATGCTGATGTCATGAGTCTTGAGAGCGGCGCGCCTCTAGATATAGAGATGAGGTGGAGACGGCATGACCAGGGAATGATAACAGCTGTTTGCCTTCTTTGGGAAGTGTGTGCATCTCGAGACATGCATTTAATGAACCATCATTATTCCTCCTCAAAAGCACGCGATATATAATAAGACATGATTTATCACGATTTGAGAGTTCCAGGAGTCCGGAGGAATGAACCGACAATCATCCGGAGTAAATGATATCCGAGATAAGATCATCCGGATGAAAAGTAGACCGTGTCCGGAGAAACAGAGTGCTGGAAGAGAGAAATAGATTCCTTTGCTGTCTTGAAGTCGAAGATGTCACGCCCCAATTTCCTTCCACTTGGAAATGAGTAGTGACTGCCCATGCCCGCACCCGAAGGGGCAAGGGGTTGGTGCAAGCACCTTAAAAGGACTTCTGGCACGGGTGCTGTCCCAAACCTGCACAACCAGGCTAACATGCCAAGGGGCATGCTCCTGCTCCCAAACCATGCACACAAACACAAATTGAATAACATCTCATTTTATTTCATTTCAACGACTAAATGTTTATTACAACCCAGTCGGGGAAAAACCCCTATGAAGCCACAAATAAAACCAAACCAAATTCCAAACACATAAAACCAGAGTACAACAAAGGAAATAACATAAAACTCCCAGCCTCAGGGGCCTAGCTCCTCAGCCTTCACCTACCACCTGCTAAACCCTACCAGCCTTCACCTATTACAACATGCATGATATGTGTATGTTTGTGCTCGTGTCGTGCCTAAGGCTAAAGCAGCAAACATCACCCAGTAAACACTCTTTACCTGAGCCCGCACTGGAGGGCAGAGGACACCCCGCCACCACGGCGACATGACATACCACATCCAGGCGAATATTGCATGGACACCAATGCAACATTTTCCACCCGAGTCAGATATGGTCAACCACCTCCTCGGGCGCCATACCTACCCTCAGGAATGGGTGTAGACTTAGCCCACCGTCGTGAGTGCTACACCGAGACTCAAGACCACGTCCTGGCCAAATCTCAAAGGGGTCCAGCTATTGTGCCTGGCCCATATCTCAGCTCAGCCTCAAAGACATTTTATTGAATACATGGCATATCACACCAGTCACGTAGGTATATCATCAGACACCCATATACAAGGTCTCACGGGCATTATATTGAATACATGGCATGCAGGCCTCACAGACATTTTATCAAATACATAGTGTGCAGGCCTCACAGACATTTCATCAAACACATGGTGGGCATAAACAAACCCAGAAAATCCTCAGGCCAAATTCAACATCAGAATCAACAGAACATGCCACTGAAGGCCAACATCCATATAGGAGATCACACCTATATGGATTTACATATATATATATATATATATAGTGAATATCCTAGAACAGAGGAGAGTTAGGAAGAACAGGAATCCCTACCTCAGACTTTTGTCTTAACCTCTACGCTAGACACCTTCCAACGACGCGAACCACCACGGCAACTGCCCGGAGATCCTCTCTCTCTCTCTCTGCAACAAACCAGGCAAAGAAGAACACAAGAACCCTAAACTCAAACTCAAGCCCTCATTATATAGACACTACCCACATCAAAACGACGTAGTTTTGATTAAGTAAATCCCAGGATCAAAACGACGTAGTTTTGATCACACAAGTTAGCACCTTTCCGCACCCATATAGGCCAAAATACTCAGAATTTCAACATGGTCCTTTGGAGAAAGATCATTAGAATGTCAAAACCAAGGGAACCATGCAAAAATATGGCTGCACGCCAATTTGAACGTGAATTTCCCAATTCACGTGCAACTCCATATGCACTCCAAATGCGCTCAAACTTCACCCCTAGCCTCCTTGAATCATTTAGAAGACAACCACACTTGCACGTGAAATGGACCCATTTCACGTGCACCTCACATACACGTCCATTTGGCCTGAAACTTCTGTGGTAGATAGAGGACATCATTCTAAGCATCCTTCCTTTTGCACGTGAATTCATTTGAGCACATTCACTAGGTCAAAATCTAGAAAAACTCTACTCAGAAGGCAAAACTGTGACTAACTCAAGGTACGGGTCCTTACAGAAGAGAAGAGAAGTACCACAACACTTCAAATCTGAGACTATAGACAAGATTTATCGATAAAGGTGCAAAGAGAATCTGGACCTGTAGCTTTACGAAAATAAACTAAAAGAACACAAGCTTAACAGGTAGGAATTAGTACGGATAAGAGGATATAATCTATTGTAGAGCAACTAAATCTGAACTAATGAGAAAGAGAACTTAATGTATTGAAAAGGAATGTAAAAGACATACAAATAAGAGAATAATCATTGTTACTGAATCAAGGCATATGTCAGATGATAAATACATAAGTTCATACTGGTCAACATAGCGAAATCGTCCTGCTGAACAACGTAGCTAAGATAATTGAAAATCATATGATTTGTCCAACTTAGGATTCATGAGTGAAACGGAATAAATGAACACATGTCGAAAGCAAGCAAATGAGTATCCGATTAAAATGCACGGTTGAAGGAAGAAAAACATCCTTGCATGCCACAATTCTGATACAACAATGCATGTCCAGGTAGATCCGGAAGTGATAGTTCAGAGGAAGGAGCATCCGAGACATATTAGGGGATTATTACTAAGGTTGCTCCCCTGTAGATCATGCGATCCTCTCAGTGATAGACTCCCCCTCAGATAGACAGCCAGGAAAGAGGTCACGAGACATATACGGGGGGTATTACTTGGATAATGAATAAAGCATTTTCTCCCCCGTAGATCATGCGATCCTCTCGTTGGCATTACCTATTAAAGAATTTAGATCTTGAAACAACATTGTCTATCCATTAGGAAACTACACTTCAGGAGCTAATCAGACTGTGATTTTGAGTACCATCACCAAGCATTCCGAGCTAACCCATTTCATTTCTTCAACCGTACAAGTTAATAGAGCAATCAATATGAAACAGCATTCGTCATGTGGTGATGAGTGGAAATTAGAATCATGAAATCCTAAAGAGGTTATTCATATCCGTTTTAATTATGTTAGCTTAAACGACTTCAGTCGGGAAACGCAAGCATCCTCCCAATATGAAATTAGATATTTATATCAGAGCATGAAGCATGTTAGGCAGTAAGTATGATCAACATTAAGTTCAGTATATGTTTTCTACTTTCAATAAAAGCACAATACAAGTTCTGAAAGAAAATAGACTGGTGGGTAGTTTAAATATGAAGCTATGCAGAGAAGTCAATGATACCTAATCGGAAGAGTAGTTCAGAGAATCTTGCATCAGGTAGGGGCTTTGTAAGTATGTCTGCCAGTTGATCTTTAGTAGCAACATGTTCCAGTGATATGTGCTTTTTGAAAACGTGGTCGCGAATGAAGTGATACCTTACCTCAATGTGCTTGGTCTTTGGGTGCATGACAGGATTGTTGCTTATAGCAATTGCACTGGTGTTGTCGCAGTATAGTGGAATAGATGCCATGTTGAAACCGTAGTCAGTAAGTTGACTTTGTATCTAAAGTAGTTGTGCGCAACAACTTCCAGCAGCTATATATTCCGCCTCAGCAGTAGAGGTGGATACGGAATTATGCTTCTTACTGAACCATGAAATTAATCTATTTCCAAGAAACTGACACGTACCACTTGTGCTTTTCCTGTCGATGCGACACCCATCAAAATCAGCATCAGAATATCCGGATAAGGTGAAGTTGGACTCCTTTGGGTACCAGAGTCCCAAATTCACAGTCCCTTTGAGATACCTTAATATCCATTTGACATGAAGCATATGTGACTCCTTGGGATTCGCCTGATATCGTGCACAGATGTAGGTTGCAAACATAATGTCTGGGATCTAACTCTGACTGGCATTGGAGTCTTGACGGGAGATGAACCTTCCATACCAAACTTCTTAATAAGATCACGTGTATACTTAGCTTGGTTAATGAAGATCCTTTCCTTTAATTGTTTGACTTTTATTCCAAGGAAGTAGGACAGTTCTCCCATCATACTCATCTCAAACTTGCCAGTCATCAACTTTACAAACTCTTCACAAAGCTTCGGATTTGATGATCCAAAAATGATATTATCCACATATATCTGTACGATCAAAGTATGTCCTTTCGCTTTTCGTAGAAATAAAGTGGTGTCTATCTTCCTTTTTTGGAAGTTGTGAGCAAGTAGGAATTCTGACAGTGTGTCGTACCAGGCTCTTGGAGCTTGCTTCAACCCATACAAGGCTTTCTGTAGCTTCTAGACTAGATGTCCAGCCTTGGGTTCTATGAAACTGGGAGGTTGTTCAACGTACACCTCCTCTTGAAGATCTCCATTTAGAATTGTGCTTTTGATGTCCATTTGATAAACTACGAAGTTTTCATAAGAAGCATATGCCAAAAACATTCTGATTGCCTCAAGTCTTGCTACCGGAGTAAAGGTCTCGTCATAGTCTATTCCTTCTTCTTGACGATATCCTTTGACTACCAGTCTGGCTTTGTTCCAGATTACTGTTCCATCTGTATCAAGTTTGTTTCGGAAAACCCATTTAACACCAATGACTTGTTGAGACTTAGGCCTTGGTACTAGTGTCCACACATAATTTCTCTTAAATTGATTCAGCTTTTATTGCATGGCTTCTACCCAATTCGAATCTTGAAGAGCGTCATCTATCACCTTTGGTTCTATTTGTGATAGAAAACATGAGTAAAGACAGATGTTGGAGGTGGCTGCTCTTGTTCTTACACCAACAGTAGGATCACCAATCACTTGTTCTGAAGGGTGGTTTCAAGTCCACCTGTAATTCTGTGCATGTGATGGTTGATCTTGTATTATTTGAAGCTCTGCCAGATTAAGTGGTTCAGGTATTCCGCTGGTTGAGCTTCTTCCGGACCAGATGTTTCCGTATTAGCAGGTTCAGAAGAACTAAGTGGTTCTTCGACACTGTTGCTTTCAGCGTTAACTGGTCCGGACGGACTTGAAGGTACTCCGGAATGTTGGATATCCGTAACATGGATCACTCCTGATGCACTTAATGCTTAGTCCTTATGAGTTGCTTATCCAGTTGAAAAGATCTACAAGATGCTCAAAAGTTTGATCCTTAGATTTCAGGACCATCACCCATGTGTACCTGGTGAAATCATTGATGACCACAAGGGTATATCTCGCACTAGCTAGTGACGGAACAGAAATGGGACCATAGAGGTCCATATGAAGAAGTTGTAGAGGAGCTGTTATTGAATTAACTGATTTGCTCTTAAAACTATGTTTGGTCTGTTTGCCAAGTTGGCATTCTCGACAGAGAGTGTCTCTGGAGTATTTGTGTTTAGGTAGACCAGTGACTAGATCAAACGACGCTAACTTAGACAATGTCTTAAAGTTTAAATGTGTGCATCACTTGTGCCATAGCCAACTATCTTCATATGATGCTGTAGTGAGGAAGCATACAGGGTCAGAAGAATTATTTCTTAAGACCACAGAGTATATGTCCCCATCTCTTGATCCGGATAACTTAACATCTCCGGATAGGTTTACTGTGCAGGTGTTGGACATAAAGGAGAGAGTAAATCTTTTGTCACATAAATTACTGACACTTAGCAAATTATGCTTCAAACCTTCGACTAGTGCAACTCTAGTGATTGATATGTAGTCGTTGGTTAAAGTGCCATACCCGACAGTCATACCATTGTTGTTGTCACTATATGAAATGGATGGACCTCGTTTGTCATTAACTTCAACAAGTAGAGTCTGATCACCCGTCATATGTTCGGAGCATCCACTATCGAGGATCCACTTGCTTTGATTGATCTTTAACTTCAAGTGATCTGGCAGTGCATTCCAGAGATGCTCCTGAAAGACAACAATTTACACTTTTGGTGCCCAAACTTGTTTCGGGCGGTTAGAGAGAACAACAGCAGTGTCAACATTTCCGAATTTAACTTTGCTAGGAATTTTAGCTTTCCAGGTTGACTTTAATTTTTTAGTTTCAGCTGCTTCTTTTACTTGGGTTTTCTTGGGAGAGACACTCCTTTGAGATTTAGATTTAGATTTGCTCGAAGAACCTTTTTTGATGAACTGATCTTTATTAATACGAACTTGGTTACAAAGCTAGTTATCAGATAAACTCCAACATTCATAATGATAATGACCTATTTCCCTACAGATGGAACAGACACTATAATGCGGAGTACAAATAGGGGATACAGGTCTCTTAGATTTTACAGTCGTTCTACTCTGTTCCCTATGGCCTAGTCCATTGCGTTTGGGTGACGCGCTCTTTGCCCTAGATGCGTTAGCCTTTGCCTTTCCTTTCTTTTTGGGTGCTACAGTTTTGGTTTGAACTGCAGCAGCCTTCCCTTCATCATTAGTTATGGGTGCTACTGCATCGGAAGCTAAGAATGACCTCGGTTCCACGATCATAGACTATGGTGCCACCTGAAATGAAACCATCCAACGGTTTAGATGTACTAATAGGATAAAGGTTGGTTAGTTTGGAATGAAATCCGAAGGACACTCGCAGTAGTCTGTGTGGAGGTCAATGGTTCGGAGCCTAGGCCAGGTTTGACTCGGATGTTATCAGGATCAGTCTTAAAGGTAGAGGCTATTTCTCCGGATGTTAGCCACTTACGATTTATTTCCTTTTCCTGTTCCAGTTTATTTTCGAGTCACTTCATAATAACTTTTAGGCCAGTTAGGTTGGTATTTAGCAGGTGATTTTCAGCTCTTAGATCATGATACCAAGCCTCTTTACTCCTAAAGTCAGTTATATCCTTTTCTAATCTAGCAAAAGTAATCTCAAGACGTTTATTCTAACTTTCCATATCTTTGTACATTTATGTAATTTTTAGTCTCTCATTCTTTTCATGACCACATTCAATAATAAAAGATTCTAATTTACTCATAAGCTCAGAGATCGAAGGTACCTCAGCATTTGCCATGAGGTAGACCGTCTGATATCGAGGCGTCCTTAGGCGTGATGGGGTCCCCATTCCATCCATCTCTAATTAAATGCTCTAACTCACGAATAGCTACACGTTTAACCCGATAATCCGAAGAACGACTGACCTTCCTACTTCGACACCGGAGTTGCCTTATCTTCTCCCCTTCGACTCGACCGAAATCCTTTACTGGACCCTGAGTTACAGTCTCCAATGTCTTCCACTGGTATAACTGATCCGACAAAAAAACGGTCTACGCACATCTGCACAAACTGCCCGTAAGAACTTGGATAATTTTCTATGGAGTATAGCATGATATATCACGAGAGTCAATTAAAAGCCCACAAAAAACCAACTACCCACGCAATTAAACCGGGCCTCGCAAACTCTTCACACACACCCCTGCAATCCCAATTCATTACGGGCTCGCCAGGACAACGAATGGAGACCAATTAATAGAACATCCCACATGTTCCTTCCGGACAAAGGAATCATTAAGATATTCTATCTTATTCCAAAGCTGCACCGTCCACCGTAAAATCTGGATCTTTTTCCACCACTACAAGCACGCTTTTGCATTATTTAATGTAGTGCGGACTGCAATGGCTTCAGCAACACGCCACTGAGAAAACGTGCATAACACTCCAGTAATAGGGACCACAAACATCTCGATGCACTACATTGGTGGGACCACGTTCCATCCGCATTACAAATGCGACGTCGTTTTGCATCAGATGAGGGAGTAGGTCATCCGGTAACATTATTCCGGATGACCTACACGTGTCACGTAGCGTACAGTCGTGCAGCTCCAACTATAAATTCAACACCAAAACACCAAATCAACCGGGGACTTTTTGCGAGCTCCGATCGGCGTTAACCCTTATTTATCGAACATGCCATCCGCCGGCCGATTTCGGGTAACTGCCCGGAATTTTTTCCTCACATACCCTCGTTGTTCTCTTTCTAAACACGAAGCACTATCCCAGTTGCAAAATATCCCGACCCCCGTCAATAAGAAATTCATTAAGGTTTGCAGGGAATTTCATGAAAATGGAGAGCCACACATACATGCTCTCATCCAATTTGAGGGCAAATTCCAGTGTTACAATCAACGGATCTTTGATTTGGTCTCTCCACATCAATCAAGCTTATTCCATTGTCACATCCAAGGTGCACGGTCAAGTTCCGATGTCAATGCGTACCTTGACAAAGATGGTGACACAATTCAACACGGTGAATTCCAGACTGACCGGCGATATGCAAATGTCGGTAATCAATCTAATAAAGACGTATATGCCGAGGCTTTAAACACCGGGTCAAAAGAGTCGGCATTACAGATGATTCGAGATAAGGATCCAAAAACCTTTTTATTGCAATATCACAATATTTCTTCTAACATCGACAGGATATTTGCTCCATGATCCGCCATTTTTATTCCAAAATGGCAGCACAATTCTTTTACTATTCCCGACGATCTAGAACAATGGTTGGGTGATCAATTTGTTATGGATACTGCTACTGCAGCCAGATTTTCATAATGGATTTGAAACGAATAGATATTGATCGCCCATTATCTGTAATTATTGAAGGTCCTAGTAGAACTGGGAAAACTGCGTGGGCTAGATCATTAGGACCACATAACTATATATGTGGTCATCTTGATTTTAATCCACGTAGCTACTCAAATGACGTCGAATATAACGTCATTGATGACGTCGAACCCGCTTATTTAAAATTGAAGCATTGGAAACATCTGATAGGAGCACAAAGAGACTGGCAGTCCAACTGCAAATATGGCCGACCAGTCCACATCAAAGGTGGGATCCCTTCAATCGTGCTCTGCAATCCAGGAGACGGGTCCAGCTACAAAGACTTCTTAGAGAAGCCTGAGAATGCATCTTTAAAAGACTGGACCGTCCAAAACGCTTGGTTCGTCTTTATCCAAACGGCACTTTATAACACCAACACCGAGGATCCACGTGAATCAACCTGACTACAGAATTGCTCATAGCATACTACACGCATGGATAACAGGACTGGCGAGATGATAACTTCCGAACAAGCTGACCGCGGCGAGTATATATGGTTAGTAAACAATCCATTACATTTCAAGGTAATAAGTCACCGCCAACGGCCTTTCGGAGACCCATATGACATTATCACAATCCAGATCCGCTTCAACCATAACCTACGTAAATCACTTTGTATTCACAAATGTTGGATCAACTTCGAGATCTGGACCAGATTAACACCCACTTCTTCGGCGTTTATTGGTCGCATACGATTCAATGTCATGAAGTATTTAGATAATGTGGGAGTTATTAGCATTAATCATGTTATAAGAGCTGTTTCGACTGCACTAGCTGAATTGGACCCATATATCAATGATGTTATACAAACTAGTGACGTCAAATTTAATGTTTATTGATTGTGTTGAATCAAAATAACAACATACACCTTTCTGTATTCCATTGTGTTACATTCAAGGGACACATCCACATACATTCACTTCCTTGGAACAACGTTCCCATCATCATTTACTTGCACATCAACACCCGTTCCTATCTGAACTTGACGATCCGACACATAACTATCTATAGTCTCCAATTTCGAGTCAGCAATACCTTCACGACGTGACCGACTACTTGAGATATCGACAACATCCTTGACAAAGCCCAATAAATCTCGAGGCTCAATCACTACAACAGAATCAGAACCCGTAACGGTATCCACGGGCCGATTATGGCCTACTTGACTAACTGAGGGCCCAATATCCGAATAGATGTCCGATGGCTCCTCAATCAGTCGAGGCCCATTGAGACTAAGACGAGGGCCCAGAAGGTGATCCAAATCAATTGATGTCTCACCAAACCCACCTGTCACGAGTCTACTTTCGCAATGGCCCATCGACAACGAGTTCGGCTTGGGAGTTGGCTCATCATCTGAGGATTCCTCTTCTTCCGAGCCACTTACGTATTTTGTGACGAACGCCTTCCTCTTGTTCTTGCCGTTGTCTGAGGTGGAGCGGCGATGAGGAGTTACCTTGTCACTTTTCTCGGCCACTTTGGATTTGGATTTGCAGTCCTTGGCCTAGTGACCGGTTTTCCCACAGTTGTAGCATTCATGGGAATTGGACTCCGGTCGCTCCTTCCTATGGAAAGATGATGAGGAGCCTTTTCTGAATCCTTTTCTGCTTTTCCGAAGGAATAGCTCAAAGGATTTGACAAGGAGAGCTATTTCCTCTTCCTCGTCAGAGTCAGAATTCTCGGACTCGTCCGTATCATCATTCCTCAGTATGCTGAGACATTCCGTAGCTTTGAGAGCTACCCCCTTTTCTTTCTGGGCTATTTTCTTGTCTCGGTATGAGTATTTAAACCTGACCTCGTGAGTCCGTAGCTCTCCATATAGTTCTTCTAGGGGAACATATTGCCATTTCTTGTCGGATTGCATCTGGAGTTGTTTGGAGTAGTAGCGATCCAGTAAGGAGCAAAAGAACTTGTCATTGATATGAGATTGAGAATAATGCTCATTGACAGTTTTTAGCTCAAGGATGAGCTTGCCGAATCTCCGATAGATGCTCTCGAGTGATTCGCCCGATTTGTGATTAAAACTCTCAAAGTTTTGCCTGAGAGTACAGATAACGTTATGCATTTGGGATTGACTTCCCTCATAGAGGATTGTCAGTTTATCCCATATAGCTTTCACTGTCGTGTAGCCTTGGACGTCCGTGAAAGCTTCAGAATCCAAAGACGATGTAACATATGCCAGAGCCTTTTCGTTAGCACACTGCCAGGCTCTTTCATCATTGGTGAGTTCGGCATCAGTCTTTGGTCTTCTAACTCCATGTTCTCCGATAGTCATCGGAGTGGGTATCTCTTGATGAATACATGGCCACATGAGATGATCATGGCAAACCATGAACATTCTCATGCGAGCTTTCCACTGGGAGAAAAGCTCAGGTGTGAATTTGGGTGGCTTTGTCAGAGTGAAGCCAGAACTCCGTGGTTGTGAAGCAGTGGCAGCAGCAGGTTGAGGTGGATCGACATTTTCACTGCTGTTTCGATTTGGAAAGGGCTCTTTTGCACCTCCAGAGTTAAGGCGAGTGTTGAATAGCATGCTGCTTTCTTCGGCCATTGGTAAGAGTGAAAGAGTGGGATCTCTACTTAGAACAAATAGAACTTGATCTGATACCACTTGTTGGTTCCTTGGAGCCTAGAGGGGCGTCAATAGGCTCTTATCGAAGCTCTTTTCTAACTCTTTGGCACAACACTTATTTGGTTAAGAGATAGAA
The DNA here is from genome assembly GCA_023512835.1 of Taxillus chinensis. Lineage (NCBI taxonomy): Eukaryota > Viridiplantae > Streptophyta > Magnoliopsida > Santalales > Loranthaceae > Taxillus > Taxillus chinensis. The sequence continues at coordinate 21,985,475 of CM042087.1, forward strand.
ACAATGCGGAAGATAACCAGATAGTGGAAGTATTTTGTTTTATTATTAGTATGATAAGTACAACAAAATGAAAGCAGTCTAAAGCTTGAAGGCTTTTAGACCTACTTAACAACTCTTTGACACTCTGTTTATAAGTACACACACACTAGCCTCTTTGATCTCTATAAGCTTTAGTACATGCACACGTTGTTACTTGTTATCACACTTTTCATAAAATGTACAAGTGTTACTATTTATAGGTGACATCCACAAGAGACAACCTTGGAACTTGTTGTTCCGGACATTGTGCACATTTACTCTCTCTCGGAAATCTCTCTGCCTTAATTGCTGCGGATGTGGTCTTCAAGATCTTGGGTTTGTAATGTTTAAGATTCTTTGTAAGTTCCCAAGTGCAATTAGAGTCGTGTCCACATATCCGGATGATCCACGTGTAAGATGCTTTAGGTTCTCAACAAGTTTGTCTTACATTGGGAAAAAGCGAGCTGAAGACTTTGATTACGAAGAGATAGTTGAAGTAGCGTCTTCTTGAATCCGGTGTAAGGTTTCTTATTCCGTGCTTAAATCAAGCTTGGATCCTTACTCTGTAATACTGATTGCTTACTCCGTATCAATTTGATACTGGAATCCTTATTCCGTGTAAGCGCTTCCTTACTCCGTATGAAAGAGAAGGTCGGAGTGCTTACTCCGCATCTACGCTTCCTTACTCCGCATCTAGTTTCCTTACTCCGCATGAGTTAAAGGAACGGATGGTTTACTCCGTATCAGCACATCCTTACTCCGCATGAGTGATTGGTTCGGATTCCTCACTCTGCATCTAGTTTCCTTACTCCGCATCTAGTTTCCTTACTCCGCATCGAATAAAGACTTAAGTCCTTATTCCGTAGAAGTACTTCCTTACTCCGCATATATGATAGACTCTAATTCCTTACTCCACATCTTTTAGACTTAGTCCGTTGAAATATTAAGTGCGGATTTCTTAGTCCGTAGCTTTTAGATTCTTAGTCCGCATGAATGATCCTTATTTCATATGAGGCAAGGACTTGGTTATATACCAAGTGTTTGATGACACTCATTCTCACCTGGATCAGGATTATATGTCCCGTCCTTAGCTTTCCTCACGCGAGTGTAGATCCGGATGAAAGTTATATCTTTTGCAATGACTTAAGATAAAACAACAGAGGTCTCAGATCAAATTACATAGGGCTTTATCAGCATTATCCAAATTCTGGGCTTGATCCAACATATGTTTTCTTAATATTTGTTTCAAAAATGTTTTAAAGTTAGAAATGTTTTTATTTTTTTGTTTAAAAAAAAGAGTTTTGTTTAATAAAAACCCAAAAATTGAAAAAACATTTTTTTAAACACACAATGTATCCCTCTTTGTTATTCCCAATGTGAGTTGTTGAGAGTTGGCATGCTGATTGTTGTTGTCATTGTTGTCAACCTTGTGATTGCACCATATGAAAGAAAGAGGAGGTCCAGAGAAGCAGATATTATCACATGCAAAAATAGTATTTTAATGAAGTTTAGAGCTACAATCAATATTGCGTGCAGAAGGCATTATTGATCTACAGTTTATGGGGGACTCACTAGAGAAATTGGAGCACATTTGGCTCTGCACGTGAAAAGCCCATATCACGTGCAAAGGCAATTCTTGTCCGATTGCTCTGAAATTTTGAGGACATGTTTATGGCCTAATTTTGAGCCAATTGGGCTCTGCACGTGAAAAGCCCATATCACGTGCAAAGGCAATTCTTGTCCAATTGCTCTGAAGTTTTGAGGACATGTTTATGACATTATTTGGAGCAACTTTTGTTCTGCACGTGAAAAAGTTTGAGACCTTCTTCTAGGTCAAAATAGCCATCTAAAATGATATCGTGTGCAAATAGGATGATGTGTGCAGGTTTATTTTTAGCTCAGAATTTCACCATATTTTAGGGGTGGATAGAGGACTTAAGGATCTACATCTTTGCTTTTGACTTCAAGTGAATTTGAGCTCTGTGGAGAAAGTTATGGTCAACATACCGACATCAGCACATGCAGATCAGAGTTCGCCAGGTGTATGGCTGAGATCTGTTGATTAAGGTGAGCTTGATCCAATGGTTAAGATTATTTCATTTAAATAAGTTTGATCCAATGGCTAATATTATATTCAAGAATAGATCAATGGTGGAGATTTGGCTGCTGAATTAGGTTAAGAGAGAGGCTTTAACCTAGATCCAAGGGTGGATATTAACTCAAAGAAAGAGATCAATGGTCAGGGAGCTGTCACGAGTATATGGGAGGAGATTAGGGTTATATGGTGATATATATATATATCATAATTTTCGTCCTATCTTGTGTGGGAGTTAGGAGAGATAGCTCCAGAGCAATTTTATTGATTATATTTGAGAAAAAGAGAGATATAGTGACTGTGAATCAACTGAAGATCAAGATCCAGTCACAAGGAGCGTGTTCTGATCATTCAAGAGGTCAGAAGGAAGAACCCTAGAGTTAAAGGGTTAGTCTACAACAACAAGAGCTTCTTATTTTGATTTCTCACAGGTTGGTGATCAAAATCAACTTGCATTTTGGTTGTTTAGGCTGTGGAATTTGAGAAATCAATTTGTTATGATTGTAAGGCTGGAATCAGTGTGATTCAGTCATTGTTTTGATTGTGAGAAGATTGTAATTGGGTAGTGAACCCAAGGGCAGAGACCCTAAACTTGTATCGAGGCAGTGAGCCTTGGGTAGTAGTGTCTTATCCTAAATCGCATAGTGGAGATTCTGTGGTTAGCAAATTGCTAATCACGCCGTGGACGTAGCTCTACACATTGTAGGGTGAACCACGTAATTGTTGTGTGCCTTGTCTTTGTTGTTTCTTTTTATTTGGCATACAAATACAGAAATTGAGTTGACTAAAGAGATCATCAGGGGTAAATAAGAAAAGGGGTAAAAATTAAATTGATACACTGATTCACCCCCCTCTCAGTGCGTGTCTGGGAATTTCAATTGGTATCAGAGCAAGGTGAAACCTAATAGGCTTGACAGCCTGGTTTAGATCTGCACAAGAGGTGTTTGTTTTTATTCTTAGGTGATGGATCTTTCTAGTATGAGTATCAGAACAGCTATACCAAGTTTTGATGGTACAAACTATCAGAGATGGAAGGGTAGGATGTTGAAGTATCTTGCTGCTCAAGGTATTTTTGTTTCTCAAGCAATATCTACCAAGTATACATGTCAGAAGAGCCCTGAAATCTGGAATAATGCTGATCGAAGAAGCTATGAGGCTGATGCTAAGGCACAGCATTTTATTGTGACTGCCTTATCTGAAAATGAGTATTCAAGGGTGTTGCAGTGTGAGACAGCCTTTGATATGTGGAACAAACTGAAGAGTGTTCATGAAGGTGACACTAAGGTCATAGAGGCGAAGTTACGGTGTACAAAGCTCAATATGAAGCTTTGAAGATGTGAGAATCGATCAGTTGGAAGACTTCTTTAACAGAGTGCATGACATAATCAACCTGTGCAGAGGGCATGGATATGAGATTAGTGACTCGAAATTATAAAGAAAATTTTGAGATCATTGCCAGTGTGTACAATCCCAAGGTGTCGACTATAGAAGAAAGTGGACAATATGAGATCATGACATTGGATGGATTGAGAAGCACATTGGTTGCATATGAGATGAGGGTAGCAAGGCTATGGTGAACCTTCCAAGAAAAAGAAAGAGGAGCCAGCAGAGATAGCTTTTCATGCCAAAAAGGGAAAAGCTAAACTTATCCAAGAAGATGCATCTACCAGTGGAGATGACACTGATAGAGAAGAGGAGTTGCTACAGGCTTTGCTATCTAGAAAATTCAGAAAGAAAACAAGTCTGAAAAGCAAAGGAAAGGATAAGTCTACCGTGACATGCTTCAATTGTGGAGGCCGTGGACATTTTGCTCAAGAGTGTCCAAGTGAGAAGTTGGATACAAAGGAGAAAAATGTTAATGATGATCGAAGCAGAAAAAGAAGCCATATTTCCAGGAAGAAGAGCAAACAAACAATAGAAGAGACTGAACAAACTAAGAAACTATCTTAGTGCTGTTTTGGATGATTAAAGTTCAATTGAGGAGGAGGCATCAGATGCTATTGAAGAACAAGTATTTATGGTGTCCATGCAGCAACAGAGTCAGGAAGAAGATGAACCTTCACAAGAGGAAGACTGTGAAGAGGAAGAACTAGAGTATGACTTTGGAGAGGAACTGAATCGAGCTCTGAAGAAGATTATTGAACAGAGGACCACAATTAAATCTCTGAAGAAAGAGAAGAAAGCTGTTGAAGTTCTTTTTGATGATTCCAGTAGACTGTTGATGGAATCAAAAGTGAAGATTGAAGAGTATATCAAGACTGTAGATGATCTCACTAAAGAACTGGAATCAGGAAGATTAAATGCTGAGCAGTTGGAGGCTGAGGTTTGTGAGCTTAGGATGCAACTGCAAAAGAAAGAGTCTACAAATCCAGAAAGCTCAAAAGCAAGGGAAATTAGAATTGATGATCAAGAAGCCAAAATGAAAGGCAAATGCAGTGAAACCACTAGGCAGGTGTCAAAGCAAGTTGAAAAGCCAAAGACAATCGTGAATCGAAGAAGACTACCATTGTTAATACGAGGCAAGCCCCAGAACATGGAGTTCAAAGGATTAGAAGATTTGAAGGGTATTGTTTCAGTTGTGGGTTGCAAGGACACAAATCTGAGCAATGTAATAGAACCCGGCAGAGCAGAGGGCATAGGTTCAATTTGGCTTATATCTCTCGCATGTGTGGTAAGAAGGGTCATATGGCTAGAAGATGCATGACCATTCTACCAGGACATATCCCAAAGGAGCAACATCAACAAGCACAGAGAAAAGTACATAATGGAGTTGATGTTAAGGTCGTGAGAACTCAGCAGGTGACAAATGTTATAAAACCTTCGTCTAGCAAGATGGAGTATAGGCCAAAAGAGAAAGCTAATGTAGCTGAGGTAGCATTAAAGGCAGATAGCAATGATACGACTTGGATACTAGACAGTGGTTGTACATCACACATGACTGGGAATAGGAAGCTTCTGAATTTATCTACAGAGAAAAGCAGTGGCACAGTCAAATTTGGTGACAATGGGTTACTGCAAATCAGAGGGAAAGGAAAAGCAAAAATTAGAGGCAATCAGCTGCAGTCAGAAAATGTGTATCTGGTTGAAGGGTTAAGACACAGTTTGTTGAGTGTCAGTCAACTATGTGATGATGGACATGATGTTATTTTTACTAACAAAAGCTGTCTAATCAAGAAGAAGGGATCGACAGATGTGATTGCTAGAGGCAAGAGGACAGATGGAAACTTGTACCATATTCAAGGTACAAATGAAGAGACTGCTTTGTTTTAGTAAAGCAGATGAGAATGAGCTATGGCACAGGAGATTAGGGCACCTAAATCAGAAAAATATGAGAGCCCTAGTAACTAATCAGGCAATGGCAGATTTGCCTGATCTCCAGAGAGATAGAGATACAGTGTGTGGTGTTTGTCAAGAAGAAAAGCAAACAAGTATAGTGCACAAACCAAAGGAGCACAACAGCTCAAGTTTGCTGAGTCTAATACACACTGATTTATGTGGACCTGTGAGAACCAAAGGTACCAATGGCGAGAGGTACTTTATGTTATTAATTGATGACTTCAGTAGACTGACTACTATTATTCATCTCAAGTACAAGAGTGATGCATTCAGATGCTTCAAGGACTACAAGAAGAGAGTAGAAAATCAGCTTGGGGTTAAAATAAAAGCATTGAGGTCAGATCATGGTAGTGAGTTCACATCTGGAGAGTTTGAGGCTTATTTGGCAAAGTATGGGATTCTCCATCAAAAATCTAGCGTCAGAACACCACAGCAAAATGGAGTGGTAGAAAGGAAAACAGAGACGGTTGTGGAAATGGCAAGAACTATGATGATAGATAATAATGTTCCACAAAGATTTTGGAAGGAGGCCACACAGGTTACAGTGTATATGCAAAACAGAACCTTGTTAAGGTCTAATTCTACCAAGACTCCATATGAATTATGGTATGGGTATAAAGCAACAGTGAAACACTTCAGAGTGTTTGGAAGCCCATGTTATATCAAGAGGAAGGATCCTATCGGCAAGTTTGATAAGAAAGCCGATAAAGGGATGTTTTTGGGTTACTCTTACACCAGCAAAGCATACAAGGTTTATAATTATAGGTTACAGAAGTTGGTTGAGAGTTGTGATGTGAAGGTTGTGGAGATACAGAACTCAGAAGAGACCACAACAATAAAGGTTGATGATCCACTAGGAGAAGAAGCAGAGTCTACCATGACTACTACCAATCAAGATAAGGAAGTGGCAAGCTTAGGCAGTGATAGTGATTCAGAGACAGAAGCTGATACTACAGAATCACAGTCTACTAGAAGAAAGAAGAGTTCAGCGAACTCTCAAGTGGTAGAGGCTGGTAGAACACAAATCATTGGTGATGCCAATGCACCAGTGAGAACAAGAAGACAAATTCAAGCTACAGCTTTAATATCACAAGTTGAGCCTACATCTGTTGGAGAGGCTCAAGATGATCCTTTTTGGATCAAAGCTATGGATGAGGAGCTCGATCAAATTGAGAAAAACAACACATGGGAGCTAGTGGAAAGACCCAAGAACAAAGATGTGATTGGCTGCAAATGGGTCTACAGAAACAAAATGAATGAGGATGGCAAAATCATTCGAAATAAAGCACGACTAGTCTGTAAAGGTTATTCACAGGTGGAAGGAGTTGACTTTGATGAAACTCTTGCCCCTGTTGCAAGGCTAGAAAGTGTTCGAATGTTTTTGGCAGTTGCTGCACATCTAAAATATAAGATTTTTCAGATGGATGTGAAGTCAGCCTTCTTGAATGGAGATCTTGAAGAAGAAGTTTATATGGAACACCGGATGGTTTCATACTTGGAGATGATGAAACCAAGGTATGCAGTTGAAGAAAGCTCTGTATGGCTTGAAACAGGCACCACGAGCTTGGTATTCAAGGCTGGATAAGTATCTTGGAAGACTTCAGTTCAAGAAAGGAACAGTGGACAGCAACTTGTATATCAGGAAGAGTGATAGAGGCCAGCTAGTAGTAATTGTATATGTGGATGATATAATATTTGCCAGTGACAGTGAAGATATGTGCAAGCAGTGTTCAGAATTAATGCAGGCAGAATTTGAGATGTCTATGATAGGAGAGCTATCATACTTTTTGGGTCTGCAAGTTGAACAGAGAAAGAATGGCATATTCTTATCACAGGCAAAGTACACTAGAGACATCTTGATGAAGTTTGGAATGGGTGATTGTAAGCCCATTTCTACCCCTATGGAGGTAGGCTGTCGGATTTCTAAGGATGAAGATGGTCCAAGTGTGGAAAGAAGCTCTATAGGAGCATGATCGGTAGTTTATTATACTTGACAGCCACACGACCAGATATTATGCGAGCGTTTGTCTTGTGGCACGATATCAAGCTAATCCAAAAGAGTCACATATGACTAGGTGAAGCGAATTCGAGATATGTGAAGGGGACCAGTGATTATGGGCTTTGGTATCCAGGAAAATGCGGATTTGACTTTGGTTGCTTACAATGATGCTGATTGGGCAGGTTGCAGAGATGATAGAAAGTCCACCTCCGGTGGAGCATTCTTTTTGGGCAACAGATGTGTTTCCTGGCTCAGTAAGAAACAGGAGAGTGTGTCCTTGAGTACTACAGAGGCAGAATATATAGCAGCAGCTTCAGCATGCACTCAGGTAATCTGGATGAAGAGACAGCTTAGAGACTTGATTAAGGGAGTTTCAGGCACAACTGTGATAAAATGTGACAATCAAAGTGCCATAAATTTGAGTAAGAATAGTGTTCATCATTCTAGGTGTAAGCACATCGACATCAAGTATCATTTTCTGAGAGAAAAAGTGGAGAGGAAGATTATTCAGTTGGACTTTGTAGTCAGCAAGCAACAAATAGCTGACATATTTATTAAGCCTCTGCCACGAGAATTGTTTGAGCAACATCGAGCTAGCCTCGGTGTGTATCCCTCTCATTGAGGGAGTAGAATTACCCCAGATACCCTCCAGGTTCCTGTGAGAACCCCTAGTTCTTTCAAAGACTATCTACTTTGCGAGAGGACGTGTTGTCGACGCCCTATTTCAATTCTTTGGAATTGTTGTCAAAGGGGGAGAGATGTTCCAGAAAGAGGGAGAGATGTCCTCGACGAGGGGAGTTAACCTTCTATCGGGGAGTTGTTTTCAGGGGGAGAACTATCATTAATTATCATCTGACAGAGGAAGGTCTGCAGCAAAGTAGAGTGCAAAATTAATATGAGAAGTCATATATAGGGGGAGTGTGTGTATGATGACTGCACACAGGAATTTTTTTTTGCAGGAGGTGTAATATAATATTGAAGGGGATTTCTGTGGTTGCTGTGGTTGCTGTGGTTGCCAACAATTCCAAAGGGGGAGATTGTTATTCCCAATGTGAGTTGTTGAGAGTTGGCATGCTGATTGTTGTTGTCATTGTTGTCAACCTTGTGATTGCACCATATGAAAGAAAGAGGAGGTCCAGAGAAGCAGATATTATCACATGCAAAAATAGTATTTTAATGAAGTTTGGAGCTACAATCAATATTGCGTGCAGAAGGCATTATTGATCTACAGTTTATGGGGGACTCACTAGAGAAATTGGAGCACATTTGGCTCTGCACGTGAAAAGCCCATATCACGTGCAAAGACAATTCTTGTCCGATTGCTCTGAAATTTTGAGGACATATTTATGACATTATTTGGAGCAACTTTTGTTCTGCACGTGAAAAAGTTTGAGACCTTCTTCTAGGTCAAAATAGCCATCTAAAATGATATCGTGTGCAAATAGGATGATGTGTGCAGGTTTATTTTTAGCTCACAATTTCACCATATTTTAGGGGTGGATAGAGGACTTAAGGATCTACATCTTTACTTTTGACTTCAAGTGAATTTGAGCTCTGTGGAGAAAGTTATCGTCAACATACCGACATCAGCATATGCAGATCAGAGTTCGCCAGGTGTATGGCTGAGATCTGTTGATTAAGGTGAGCTTGATCCAATGGTTAAGATTATTTCATTTAAATAAGTTTGATCCAATGGCTAATATTATATTCAAGAATAGATCAATGGTGGAGATTTGGCTGCTGAATTAGGTTAAGAGAGAGGCTTTAACCTAGATCCAAGGGTGGATATTAACTCAAAGAAAAAGATCAATGGTCAGGAGCTGGCTGCTGAGTATATGGGAGGAGATTAGGGTTATATGGTGATATATATATCATAATTTTCATCCTATCTTGTGTGGGAGTTAGGAGAGATAGCTCCAGAGTAATTTTATTGATTATATTTGAGAAAAAGAGAGATATAGTGACTGTGAATCAACTGAAGATCAAGATCCAGTCACAAGGAGCGTGTTCTGATCATTTAAGAGGTCAGAAGGAAGAACCCTAGAGTTAAAGGGTTAGTCTACAACAACAAGAGCTTCTTATTTTGATTTCTCACAGGTTGGTGATCAAAATCAACTTGCATTTTGGTTGTTTAGGCTATGGAGTTTGAGAAATCAATTTGTTATGATTGTAAGGCTGGAATCAGTGTGATTCAGTCATTGTTTTGATTGTGAGAAGATTGTAATTGGGTAGTGAACCCAAGGGCAGAGACCCTAAACTTGTATCGAGGCAGTGAGCCTTGGGTAGTGGTGTGCTATCCTAAATCGCATAGTGGAGATTCTGTGGTTAGCAAATTGCTAATCACGCCGTGGATGTAGCTCTACACATTGTAGGGTGAACCACGTAATTGTTGTGTGCCTTGTCTTTGTGGTTTATTTTATTTGGCATACAAATACAAAAATTGAGTTGACTAAAGAGATCATCAGGGGTAAATAAGAAAAGGGGTAAAAATTAAATTGATACACTGATTCACCCCCCCTCTCAGTGCGTGTCTGGGAATTTCACTCTTTAACAACAACAAAAAAACATTTTTAAACACACAAGATATCACTTAAAAAAAGGGTCCTTTTTGTTTAATTTCTGATGGTCCCTTGGAGCCTAAAGGGGGGGGGGGTGAATAGGCTCTTATTCGAACTCTTTCTTTTCTCTCAAGACACAAAGACTTATCTAGTTTAAGTGATAGAATCACTACGGAAGATAACCAGATAGTGGAAGTATTTTGTTTTATTATCACAAGGTGATTACAACAAAATAGAAGCAAACACTCTCTTACACTCTGTTTACAACAATGAACTCACACACTAGCCAAGTTCCTTTTCTATTTTTGCCCACCTAAGCACACCTTTACATGAAGTATAAGTATGAATATTTATACAAAACATTCCTAAGAGACAACCTTGGAACTTGAAGTTCCGGAATGCGTTCAGCACTAACTATCCCTCGTGTCTATGCCCTTTGATCGCTGCGGATTGTGGAGCTCAAGATCTTGGATTTGAAGAGTATAAGTGTCTTTGTGAGTTCCGAGATACAATTAAGGTTGTGTCCACATATCCGGATGATCCACGTGTAAGATTCTTCTTGTTCTAAATGCATTCGTCTTACATCGGGACAGCACGAGCTGATAACTTTAAATGCGGTTTTGTTGGAGCAGTGTCTTCTTGGTCCGGTGTAATTTTCCTTACTCCGTAGTTAATGAAGCTCGGAACCTTACTCCGTGTCGGTGGTTGCTTACTCCGTATCTATTCAGCCTGGAATCCTTAGTCCGTGTCGCTTCCTTACTCCCGCATGTAAGTTCCTTACTCCGCATGTAGGTTCCTTACTCCGCATGTAAGTTCCTTACTCCGTATGTAAGTTCCTTACTCCGCATGTAAGTTCCTTACTCCGCATGTAAGTTCCTTACTCCGCATGTAAGTTCCTTACTCCGTATGTAAGTTCCTTACTCCGCATGTAAGTTCCTTACTCCGTATGTAAGTTCCTTACTCCGGGCGAGTAATAAGTCCGGATTCCTTACTCCGCATCTGGTTTCTTTACTCCGCATCTATTTTCCTTACTCCGCACTTATTTTCCTTACTCCGCACTTATCCTTTAAGTTCTTAGTCCGTAGGATTGTTCCTTATTCCGTATGTATTTGTTACTTGGTTATTTACCAAGTGTTTGACGACACTAACTCTTGTCCGGATCAGGATTATGTATCCTGTCCTTAGCTTTGCTCTCACGAGTGCATCTTTGGATTAGTGACATACCTTCTGCAATGATCAAATAAACACAAAAGATCTCAGATCAAATTACATAAGGCTTTATCAGCATTATCCAAATTCTGGGTTTGATCCAACAATCTCCCCCAGTTATGGATATGCCCAAACCCTTTGTAATCTGATCTGGTAAGCGATGCAAAAGAATATCATACAGAATACGCAACACAACCAATTTCATTAATCAGCAACTAAATACAAATCAACCTTAATACAGATTTTTCACTAAGGTACATAAGGCTTACTATACTTGAAGATCATAGTTGCTGCCTTCTCTCTTAGCTCCATTGTCTGCTGCATCGTAAAGGTGGAGTGTTGGCTCCAATGTTTGTCCACAGTTAAGAACGATTTGATGAAATGACAAACAAAGGCTCCGCACTATCTCCATCCATCTGTTGTGGCACTTGCTTCTTGCCCCGGAATGTCGCCTTGAGTTTCTCAGTCGAACGCAGGGGTGTGATACCCAACTCTTCATATAATCCGGCTTTCTTCACGGCTTCAGTTAGTCTGAGACACAGAGGTTCCCATTGATTCTTCCTAACGAAGTGCTCCACAACCTGATGAGAATCGATGAGAATCATTCGCTTGGATCGAATCATGAAGACGGCCATCATGAAGTGTGGCGACATGATCCGGCACGGAATGAGGATGGTTGAGAGAGTTTTCCATGGCTTGCTATCCTCGGCGGTTCCGTCAATGTAAGTCTGAATTAACTCCACACTTGGGAAGATAGCCCTCATTCCAACATGGCAAAACTTCAAACAAGTGCCCATCTTCGTAAAGAGATGGAAACGACCTCATCTCTATCTTAGCACCCTCGAGAAGTTGTCAATGTCTTCCCGTAGTAAAGAGTCCTTTCTCCCAACAAAGAGTCCGAATGTCGGCCGGAGAGAAAGGATACATTTCGAAAGACATCTTCTCTCAGAGAAGACGCAAGATAGGCTTTCATTGCCTTGCGCAAGCTTCCATCCGCATCGGACGGGTCAAACTCCGCATAGGATGGGAGGAAGGTATCAGTGCGGATGAGGAGGATGGAGGAGGAGCTCGAGGTGCGGTAGAGGAGCTTGGTTGAGAGAAGCGGCTTCGTTTGGGAATTTGAACTCCCTGAAGCACCGAAATGGTAGCCGCTTCTCGGTCCGGGAAGATGGTTATGGGGCGAAGGAGTAGACGGATCGGATGACACTTTCTCCCCCCGGTTTGGCGGATCGCTTGGAAGCAACGGGAGGACGAGCCATCGTATGCGCCGGATCCGCGAAGGAAGTAGATAGTGAATGAACGGAGGTGGCGACAAGATCCATTTTTCGCTCAATGGAAGTGGAGGAGTCATTTAGGGCGGAGAGTAGTTGGGCGCCGAGGGCATCAACTTTGGCGACGATGGCGGAGATTTGGGCGCTTTGAGCGTGGGCATGGCGGTCCAGTGAGCGGAAAGCACAAGCATCGAGTGGACCGTGCCAAAAGAGGCACGCCCAAGTGCTAACTCGGGAGCTTTGGAGGATTCCCCCGCAGAACGGGAGCGGGAGTGCGGTGGGCGAGAGGAGTCCGCAGAAGTAAGACGAAGAAGCAGGAGCATCCGGAGCATCGGAGGCATCCGGAGCGTCGGAGGCATCCGGAGCATTGGAGGCATCCGGAGCAAGAGACCCGCTTTGACCGGACAAGTCAACCACGGGAATCGCGGCGGCAGGAGAAGAGGGTCCAGACCTTAGCAGTAGAGGGACTTCGGGTAGCAGGGACGGGCCGGAGGGTGTAGGGAACGACACATCGGGAATGGCGGCCGGCGTAAGAAAGCCGTGGTCCGGATTCCGGATGATCATAGTCTCCGGGGATTGGGTATTGCGGGTGTAAAACACCCTGAGATCGGTGTCAGGAATGGAAGAGGTGTGGGCTAGGCTGAAACGGAGCCAGAGGTCCGTTAAGGTGACGGCGGAGAGATGGTCAAGGTAATCTCGGGGTTGAGGTAGAGGAGGCAAGGGGGCTTCCGGAGAAGCGGCGGGACATCGGCGGTGGCGACGGCAACACGGTATCAACCGCAGCAGCCTATAGCGGATGTGGAGGGAGTGGGGACATCGCAGCAGAGGGGGCCGAGGAAACGCCTTTAGACGACCGCGCCTGAGAGGGCCCCGTAACCTCGGACGGTTCAAGCACGGACGCTTGGCGGGAGGCCCGTGATTGGGAGGGCGCAGCAACGGACCGAATCCGGGAGGATCGGTGTGCGAACCGACCTCGTGGGCTTGGGCGTCGGAGGGGTCACCAACGAGCCGCCTTGTTGTTCCGGGGCAGGGAGAACGCGGAGTGCGACATTGGGTCGGCGAGCGGTCATGCTCCCGTCCGGCGTAAGATGACGAAGGTAAAGAGCCGAGGGAAACGAGACACCATCAACTTGGGCGAAATGGTCCGGACGAAGATGCCGGAAGACCATGCTGAGGATGCGTCCGAAGGAATGGTTTTTGAGACCATTTTGTAGCAAACGAAATAAGAACATCCCCCAATCTATTGGAAGACCTTCAAAGACGCCGTACATGGCCAGTAGAAGATCGTACGGAACTGAGTCCAGGGCGGATGTGCGAGCCAGTAGGCATCGACTTAGAATAGTCGCCATACATCGATAGCAACCCTGGAAGGATTTCACCTTGTATTCCTTCCCTTTGGTCGTGCACCCCATAGAAGCCGCCATCGGTTCGGCATCCAGACGTTGTGGTTCACCAAGAGGAAGGTGAAGAGCGGCGCGGAGAACAGCCGGAGTGATGATGATGGATTCACCGCGGACATGAGAGGTTATGGAATCGGTGGTGCAGCGAATCCGTTGGTAATACTCAAGAATGTCATCGATAAAAAGATCGATGGGATTGGAGACCAGGTTGAGTATGTGCGAGGCTTCAAGAAGAGGGCGAAGCTGGTGAAACCAATCCGGAGGATCGGAGACGACATTCCAATCAACGAGATGGCCAGGATCGACGCCAAGAAAGAAAGATCTGGGTGCCATTGCAGAGTTGATGGGAAGGAAAAGAGGAAAGGTGAGGTCTTGGACAGTAGAAGGAGCAACGAGAGGGTTAGGGATTTGAAATGAGCAATACTCGTGCTTCGCAGGAATGATCAGAACATATAAGACCGAGTCCGCAAATGTTAGCGGGTCTAGGAATGTGGGAGTGAGGTGGGGACCCGCGCGACATGCTGATGTCATTTGTCTGGATATCGAGGCGTCTCCGAATAAAATGATGTCGTGGAGACCGCATGACCAAGTAGAGATTACAACTGGTTGCCATCCAGAGAAGTGTGTGTGCAACCCGAGATAGGCATTTAATGAATCATCATTATTCCTCCTCAAAAGCATGCGACATAAGAGTATACGTGAATTGTCACAATTGAACAAAGTCAGGAGTCCGGAGGAAAGAGCCGACACTCATCCGGAGTTAATAATATTCGTGAAAGAGTATCCGGATGAATAATAGACCTCGTCCGTCATAAACAGAGTTTGGTGAGAATGTAGAGTAGATCCCTTTGCAGTCAATAAGTCGAAGAGAAGAGAAGTACCACAACACTTCAAATCCGAGACTTATGGACTGGATTTATCAATATGGTTGTAAAGAAAATCTGAACCTGTAGCTAAATAAAGATATACGGAAAATACAAAGGCTGAACAGGCAAGGATTAGTACGGATTGGAGAAGATAATCAGTGAAAAACAACATAATCCGAACTAACAAGAAACATAACTCATGCATGGCAAGGAATGTAGTAGACGTACGCAATGTGAAAGTGATCAATATTACTTGAGTCAGGGCATATGTCAGATAGCAATACACAGGTTCATATAGGTCAACATAGCGAAACCCCAGTCTTTGCCGAAACGTAGCTAAGATTAATTAAAGATCATATGATTTGGCTTCATTAGGATTCATGAGTGTGAAATGATAAGGTGAACACATGTCAAAAGAATGCAGATGATTAGTCGATTAAAATGCATGGTTGAAGAAAGAAAATACATCCACACATGCCACTTTTCCGATTTAAAAAGCATGTCCAATCGGATCTGGGAAATAACAGTAGAGGAGGGAGAATCCGAGACATATTAGGGGTTCATTGCTGCTCCCCCGTAGATCATTTAATCCTCTCAATGAAAAGCTCCCCCTCGGATAGACAGTCAAGGAAAAAGGTCATGAGACATATACGGGGGTATTACCGAA